>OX940983.1:1379052-1782452 GCA_954871275.1 Leptopterna dolabrata
TGTCTCTACCCTTCCTTCAAGATTGTGCCTACTGGCAGAAATTTCTTGTATACTCTGAAAATGATGGATGATAATATAATGGTAATACAAGTAATAGAAATTACGTGAACGGTAGTAATAGAGCACAGAGAGTTTTATTTAAACTATTATGTACCTACCTCCTAAACTAAAAATATTAGTTTGTTCACCTCAATTGCATCACTACCAACAGTTCTTCTTCCTGCTGGACTACATACTGGATTTTTTGCAATTCAACAATTGAAGACCGCGGCCGAAAAACCGTCTATGTTACATTTTTTTCGAAAATGAGTTACTGGCATCAAACGATTCGTTAGGATCTCCTCTATCAATTAGGAAAACAAAAACCCTAATTTTGTCACATGTGGTGGACGTCATGACGACGAAAATGGCAAGAAACGAGGTCCGCGATTAACAAGAAAAACGTTAGAGAGTTCCTAAGAGATAAGTTCATTAGGGAACGGCCATATCTTTTGGCCACATCTAAGGCGAGCTAACTTTGGATGCTAACCAATAAGTCCGGTTTGACATAAGTGGTGGGGGTAGGAGTGAATTAAAAAGTAACGTCACTTAACTTAGCACAACGCGAAATCCATTCAGCTTCAGCTGCCTTTCTTTCCTGGTCGTTCCGTTTCCATTTCATTTTTAGTTTATTCTATTTTATTTCAAGTTCATCATGGAAGAGCTTGAAAATCTTTTTCGCCTCTACCTCAACGGACAAGGACTGTTGTCGGATGACGATATTATAAGTGCTTTTGAGGTGTATTTTGAACATCAAAATCACTTTTTTATCCTAAGTTGATATCGCAACAATCTAGCAAATTCTTTGAAAGACGCTTGGAGTAACTTTGAAAGACGCTGGCGATGGCGAGGATCGACGACACATGACGCGTTAAAAAAAAAACGACAAAACGCGGCAAAAAGCTGTGCACTGTTACCCCTGAGTAAGGTTAAAGACGATTCCTAAAGTTTGTGCCCTGGGAGATAACGCGCCTTATGTATAAGGCCGAATAAGTCGAACTTAAGGAAATAAGTTTGAACTAGGGCGACGCGCATGCGCAGTTGAGATAAATCCGAACACATCTTCCCGACTTTAGTCTTTAGGAACTCTCTAATCTATGTTACAGTGCCTTCACTGTTGCTAGGTAGCTAGCGCAGCGTCATTCACCGTTGTCGTCGTTTTTCCTGTGTGTAGTCGGATTTTTTTGTGTGTGAAATTACGGATTTCTGTGAGCGGATTCGTGAAAAATGGATTCCTCGTTGAAACTATCAGACAATGATGTGGATAGACTTAACAAATCGAAGTCACGTACCATCAAATTTAAAGATTGGGTTCTATGATATTTTTCTAGCTCAGTATTGCTGGGAAGAAAATAATACAGTTAGGTACATACCTATGAAAAACTATTCTTATACAGCACTGCTAAGTATCTATAATAAGCCGTTGCGTAATAATTCGCAGCACAGATTTCCATAAGCCATTGTGTAATAATATCCAATGTGGTTACTATCAAGAACAGCTCTTTAATGTGATATTTGCAGAATATTTTACCGTTTTGGTTGGATTGGAATTTAATTGGCGAAAAGAAGTCTATGTTACATTAGAGCCACCGATTCTCGGATCGAAAGGTTTCTCAATCGTTTTTTGGCTCTCCTGTAAAATTTCAAAAATGTAACACAGACGGTTTTTCGGCCGCGGTCTTCAATTGTCAATATCATCATTCAATTGTCTTCAACTTTCCTTCGTATACGAAAACCAGTTTTATTGGGCTAAACGTGAATTTTCTATTATTTCATGTATTTATGCAGAATTCGTACGAATATTCCCATTCGTACCTACCTATAGGTCGTGCACGAGAATATTGCCCTCCGACCCTGCATTCTATAGGAGGATGGGAGAAGCTGAGGGCTCGGCAGCCTGAGTGGGATGCAATGTTGGGACTTTTACTCTGTTATGTTGGCAGCCATGCTGCCATTCCAAGCCAGCTCATTCCGTTCCAGTATCGTGTTTTCCTCGTTTGCATCTTGCTTTTCGTTTCACCATCCTACCTATATCGTCGTATTAACCCTTCTTATTTTAACTGTGAGTATCATCACAATCCCCGTCATCCTATTTTTGAACTGAGTATCATCACAATCCCCCGTACCCGTCAGTTTCCGTGTGTCGCCTACACAAATCTTGCGATGGAAGATCAACCTTCATCGTCAGCAAGAAACCGGAAACCTGCTATCGCAAGAGACAGGGCTCTAAGGAGTCAGGCACGAGAAATTGTGTACAATGTGTGCCAGTATTTTACGAGGAAGAAGAAAGAGGATGACGCGAAATACAACGTTCGCGATGTGACTAGTGCAGCGACGGGCGTCTCGGCGAGAACAGTCGGCAACATTATGAAGGAAGCTGGAAACCAAACAACATCAGATCGGGCGAGAACTTTGTTTGTTACGCCAACCAAGTCCACACCGCACAAGAAGGTCATCGATGCTGATGAATTCACCGATGCTGCTACATGAAACAAGATACGTGAATTCTACATTGTTTGGAAAGAGTGCCCTTCATTGAAAACACTGTGTGGAATTGGCGAGTGATGGAGTTCTCGAGTATGGTAGAAGTTACCTTCGGAAACGACTGGTTAGTAGCGGTTACAGGTGGAAGAAATGTCAGTCCAGCCGAAAAAATTGAGGACGACTACCGTCAAAAAGATCACTTAGTCGAATCGGAGATCGATAGTTTCATCATTAATGTTGGGGGGGGCTTCTGATACTGATAGCAGTTCCTAAGAGGATTCGGATTTTTCTGATTAGAAGTTTTATGTACCACAGTTAAATTACGTAAGTACTAAATAAATGAATAATAATATGTACTAAATAAATAAATAATAAAATAACTGTTGAAATAGGATCTTCAAATGAGATGCCTCCATGGGCACTTCCTCTATGGAACAGAGTTCACAAAGTATCCATAGCATTTGTTCTATTCTACACTATGTGTACAACGAATCGAATAGAAGATATATTGTATAGCTCAGAATTAATCTACATGTATATAATATATATATAACATAAACATAATATTGTTTCTATGAACTGTTATATTCTTCGTATATTCATGTAAGGATCATATGTTTTATGAGCTGTATAGTTGGCACTACTGTTATAGGAAATGCGGTGGGGCTTGCTAACCCCACTCCTACTTGCACTCGCTTCTCTCGTTTCCGTATCGTTGACGCTGTCTTTTCTTTCACGATCCGTATATTTTGCAAGTTCTGTGCAAGTTCTCAAATATAGTGTTTATACTCTTTAATTCAGTTTCAAAGTGTATCATTTCGAATCTTCCCAAAGGATCAATCCTTCCAACTATAGATTCTCCTGATACGGTGAGTGGTTCGTTTAATTATTTGATTGCTAAAGTAGCATCTCAGATTTCATTAACCTCACCTCCTAACGGCTTTTGACTTTGATACGATATCGTGACAACGCCGTCTTTATTGCTTTTGGTCAGGTCGTTGAAATTATATCCATTTCCATCCAGAAGCCCAACTGAAGAAAATTAGATCGTTTGAATTTTCTATCAAGCCTTGGCGTGAAATCGGTCTCATGGCGTCTATTTTACCCTCCCCGCTAGGTAGCGTCCGAGTCTACACAGGAGATCACCAGCGTCGGAAGATGGCCGCGGTTTTTCTTCGAGTAATTTCGATAAATACATCGAAAATTAGATTCCTAACCAGGTCACTAGGAGTTGCTCCGAATCAACGTAGATCGACGTCGTTGTAGACTTCTTTCATTCTTTTTGGGTTTTTCGGTCCGAAAGAGTGTGTTGGTTAGTATCCGTGATCGAGCAAATATCGGGACGCAGATAGCTTTCTGTGAGCCGTGCTCGAGTTCGTTGCTGGATAGTTCTCTGTCTCCAGCGTGGTGGACGAAGTCTGAATCTTCCTGATCCCGACAGGAAATTCAGGCGCCGAGTTGCGCGATAGATATTGAATCGCTAGCCCGAGTCAGGAAAAGGTTGATCTCGGCGTGCACATTCTTTTTAGTTTCGATAGACCTCAGATCAACAGTGCACATTTGAACCTCGCCTGGCGACATATGGGGTACCTAGAGTGACTGAGTGCCCGCTTTGTGATCGGGATCTTTCCACCAGCACAGTCTCAAAGGCCGCAACTCAACGGGGTATGTGAATCGGGCCAGACCCCAGGAGCTAAGGTCCTCTGAATTAATCCAAGAGATTGAGGCACAGAGAAGATCGCAACTAAATTTATGTTTTGATTTATGATCACGGATAGACCAAAATCACGCCAAGGGCTCGAATTTGTCTCAGAAATTTCATTCGGGACCGCCCCTATCTACTCCATCCCTTCTGAGGTAGCCGGAGTGAGAAACCAGGTGTGCCCAATTTTGGTAATAACACATCTCAGTTCGAACCCGAGGCTCGCTCAGTGAATATATAGAGGGGACGGGTTGTTTCGTTTCGATGTGTACCTTATTGGTACCATCGGAACTGAATGGGATAGGGGTCGGAGACCTCATTTTCTTTATGACGGAAAATCACGCAAATCGGATATCTAGTCTTCGGGGAGTGCACCCCCATGAAATTAAGTTACATCTCGAAATAATGAATTTTGTAGAATTTGAGATTGATTTCGTTGGAGAGTCAAGTGTCGTTTGATCCTGGAGGAAAATAATATACATATTGTTCTTACCAATCACCTTTTAAACTAATCTCTTTTAGTTTGAATCATGCTATTTTTTTATCTCTAGAAACAGGTTGGCCAACCGTCTTTGAATCTTTTCACAGGAGATTGGATATATTACTAGTATGTATTTGAATCAAGATTCTTATTTATGAAACAATGAATCTTTCATGACACGTATGTTTTTATCAATTCATTGAATCATCCTGGTGTCTCCATAAATAGCATTTAGGTTTTGTTTCATTTGGTAAAGAAAGGAAATTGCGGATTTGTCAACTGAAATATTCTACAGGTATCAATATGTCCCAATCTGACTTGGACTATGACGGGGATGACGTCTCGTTAGATGGACCGTTTTCCTCCAGTTTTGCCAACTGGTACCGCTTCGGAAAACTCTTCTGGCCTATTCGCCACCACTGCCCTGGTATCCCATTCTGTTCTTATGGACGAAGGTTCCACCATGGAAGTGGAGGAACCTTCTGGTCAGGAAGTTAGGAATCAATTAGACTGCGGCACTTCTCATTCTGATTCTTCCAGTGGTCCTCGGAAGCATAACCCCAACTATTTTGTCCGGCACTCTGACCGTCACTCAGAGCATCGTGTTCGGGAGGAGCCGTACAGGATACACAAGGTTGAGCCGTCAAACTTCGTCCTCGGGACAAGAAGCTTGACAAAGAGGATCAGTTCAAGTACTGGAGGAGAAGTGTGGTTGGTCAACTTGAGACCCAGGACTGCATCTTCGTGCTCGACCCTTCTGAACCTGCTCCTGGCGATTTCTCAGTACGTGATCGAGAGACTGCCAGGAAAAAGGTCAGGTATTTTATTTTTGAGTCATTATCCCAGTATTTTCAAGACCTAGTCCAGGATCTTCGTGATCCCAAAGACATCGTGGACAAGTTGCAAAATACTTGTGATCCCTCCTCAAAATTTCAGTTGAAAAGACTCGTTAATGAGTTTAATTCAATTCATTTCGACCCGAAAAGTGAAAAAGCGGTTGAGTTTCTTGGTAGGTTCGACGAGATTAGAAACAAACTCATCAGCACCAATGCTGACATGCTGACATTCGAGTATGTCAAGACTATCTTTGAGTTGTCAATCGATGAGACAGTCACATACCAGAAGGCTGAACTCCATGGGTTCAAGTTCTCTCTGGGCGAGCTTCATGACATGCTCTTAGAGGAGCAACTCAGAAGTGAGCAGTCATCCTCGGGGGGTTCGAGCTTCAGCTTGATGAGGAGCCGTATTGCCTCCACTAGGGGTCGAGGTGGATCAAGGGGTGGGAAGGGTGCCGTCGCACGAGGTGGCTCAATCCCTGGTTTTACCAAGGCTCCCAGGGAAAAGCTACACTCGATTCAAACTTCCAAGGGAAAAGCGGGGTACTGTTTTTACTGCCGCCGAACGGGTCATACCAGGGCAAACAGTTTCAAGGCCAATAAGACTTGCTTCAACTGTGGCATCTCAAATCAGCATATTGCTAAAGACTGTCCAAGTCCCCAGACCAACATAGTTACGCTCCTCAAACGGCCTAAAACATTCCAAGCCTCTCCCCAAAAATTCTAATGCAGCCTCGCTTCCGAATTGACCTAAGCCATCGTCGGTAATCAGAAAACCGAAGCTTTTCACGATGCCCCTAGGTCAAGCTAAACAACTGGCTCAAGAATTTAGGGGACACCCAGACTCTGTCTCCGCGATTGTCGGTTCCTCTGAAGGTGACGACAACTCGCAGGTCTGGGTCACCATGGGAGACGAGGAGCAGGTGGTCAGTACGTTCAATTATGTCAGTGAGCGCAACGGCCAGGGCGCTGTCTTCCAGTTATCTGAAGGTGAGCAATGTTTCAAAGCAATTATTGATGCGGGATGTACAGAACATTTGACATCAAATGAAGCCCACTTGGTCAACTTTCGACGTCTGCCTTCGACTCGTATATTTAAATGTGTCAATAGTAATGATAGTGCTGACCTGTCTGTAAATTATCGAGGAGACCTCGAATTTCTAAATAATGGCCAAGTATCTAAGTTGAAAGATGTTCTGTACACTCCTGGCCTCTCATCAAATTTGTTTTCAGTTCGTAAGGTTACTCAAGCTGGGCTAAAGGTTGTGTTCTCAAAAGACAAGGTTGAATTCATTCAACCCTCCTCAAACACGGTGATAAAAACTGGGTATTTTCGTGACAATCTCTAGTGGATTGAATTGCCAGTCGTTTCCCCTTCTACTAAGCGAATTGGGGTGCAGTGTACTGCCCTGGAATCTAAGAGACTAAAGTTGAGTCTCAGTCTCTCGGCTTCTCAGGATCAGCCTCAGGCGCGGATCCAAGGGGGGGGGGGGGGGGGGGTCACAGGGGTCATGACCCCCCCAGAATCAGCCTGCATTTCAAAAAGCAGAGCTGAACGAATTGTTCACAAACCCGAAAACAAAAAAAAACCAAACGAAAACGAACCCAGTTTTTGTGAAATCAAAAAAGAACTATAAAAAATCTAAAAAGATTCGATCAAAAATGTCAAAATTAGTCGAATATAATCGTACACTGGGTCCTACCAATGTTACTTTATATACAATTATGTCAATAAATTTACCTTGGTGTATCCGTCAAATTACACCTTGTTTATTTCTTCTTATTGGTTTATTATTTTCAATAATGAACCATTGGAATCGAGCATGAAAAAAAAATTCTTACCCCCCCTCAAAATTTGATGGTTTACGTTTCAAGGTATGTAGAATCCAAAACTGCAATAAAAATATTTCTGTCTGTCCGCCGTACGCCGTACGCCGTACGGGCCACTTTTCTTAGTTACCATGAAAAAAAATTGATGAAATTCGGGTTATAGGTTCCGTTCGGCGTCTAGTTGGTCCTCGAAGCTCGACGTTACTGTGAGTCATCTCTAAGGGGTTCAAAATAGGGGTTGAAATTTTCAAAACGCCTATACCATTTTTTTACGTAAATATTTTTACGGTTTTAAATAGTTCTTGAACTTGCGAGTTTTTTAAGACCATCCGGAGCATCGTACGTCCAGCCGTTCGTTCACAGTAAGGCCCCGAAGTTTGCACCGACAGGCATTTTCGACTCCAGTGTGAATGAAATTGTATACAATTCAAACCAAATCTCGTAACCAGAGACGCGCCCACAATAGGAATAATTTGTGAATACGGCCAATCATTGGTAGGGATCACCTGATTATATTGGCGGAGTATGAAGTCGAGTTGGTTGTTCTGTGATATTATTTAATTTGAAAAATGATGGCTCTTTTGGAGTTTGTTGGTAGGTAGTGAAACTTGAACAAACGTTGAAGTATTATTGATGGGTAAATTATTACTACGGTAAATCATTACTCAACGGTAAATTATTACACAACGGTTCATTATACCATCTACGTAGAAGGGGCTGGAGTTTGTTGGTAGGTACTTTTGCAACTTTTTTCACTCCTCATCAACAATTTCTTTTCAGAACTTCATTATGTGTGTTTCTTTTTGTTAGGTACTGTTTTTCATCGGCAGAATTATTTTAGCAACATTTAACTCGTGATTTAGGTAGGTACCTAGTAACGAGTACGGGGTTAGGTACTAACCTACGGAGAGTCTGCGATCTACATAATATGTATAGAATAGTACATTTATCATATTATATAGACGGGTTATCTATACATAGAGCTGTGATCTGTAACAGAAGGGTATTCTATACAAAATAATAAACCGTTGTGCAGGGATTTGCAGCGTTTTTTTATTAATTATTATCTTGTTTTTGTTTCGTTCTCGTTTTCTTTCCTGCCAAATTCAGTAAAAGCGATATACTCAGACTCACTGAGATCAACAATAGATTGTTGTGGTTTCAATGTTTTGATTTGCAAACCCTGAAGTTAGCTACGCTGCCATAAAATGCGCCAATTTGTTTGAAAACACATTAGGACACTTTTTTAGAAGAAAATTGAAAATATAATACATTTATCAGTTAAATAATTAATAGATATTGAAAAATATTTTCTACATAAACAATGAATTTTATAAATAAATACAATTAATTTTGTAAGTAGACAAATTGGACGAGTTTAGGCATAAGGTTGAAAATTCGGTTTGTATTGTTCGTTTGGTTATTTTTTTATTTTTTGTTATTTTTTATATTGTTCTACCCTGTGACCCCCTCCGGAAAAAAATTCTGGATCCGCCCCTGATCAGCCTTGCAGTTCTACTGCTCCTTTAGATTCGGGTTCACAATTTGATTCAGTGGGAGGGAGAGACCACCTTTGCAGTCCCCCTACATGTGACTTAATGGGAGGGAGTGATTCATATATGCCTCAATCCGATGTGTCCACTGCAAGTCTGGGAGGGAGAAGTGCTGAGAAGCATTATGAACATAACCTTGTCAAACCAAAGCCACAGAAACATGGGCCAGCTTCCCTGGAAAAACCAGATTCACTTGACCTCAAAATTGCTAGATTCGATAAGCATAATTTAGATAAAATCTATAGTTCACTTCAAAATTCTGACATATTGTGGCATATTCGCTTGAATCATGCCTCCAAACAATACCTCGAAGCAGCTAAGAAGTTTCTCCCTGAACTTAAAAATGTTAAAGCTACAAATGCCATCTCTAATTGTGAAGACTGTCACCAGGCAAATACGGTCAGGAGATCTCATACCCAACGTAGGCACAGGGCTGAAAAGTCCTTTGCTACTCTTTACTCTGATCTGTTGGGCCCAATCAGTCCCTCTAACTTTAGAACTGGGGATTCCTATATTGTGATTTTTGTCTTTTACCATTCGCGTTATGTCTTTGCATATTCAATGAAAAATAAGAAAGAGGTTCACGTGGCTCTCGGAAGGTGCCTCCATGAAATAGAATCAATAACCTCTCAAACGAAAAATGTTTTTAAGCTCAGATCGGATCGGGGTCTGGAATTTCAAACTTCTGATATGAAGAAGCTGTTGTCTGACGAGGGAATTATTTGGGATCCATGTCAGCCACATACTCCTCAGCAAAATGGGTGCGCTGAAAGAGTATGTCAAGAAATCAAACACAAAGTTCGAGTGAACCTGCTTTCTGCTAAAATGCCTTATGCATTCTGGGGACATACTCTCAAGTATTCTATCTTTGTTTATAACAACATGCCTCATTCCTCAAACTTGTTTCGAAGTCCCTTTGAACTTGTCAAGGGTTATCCACCTAGCCTCAAGTTACTGAAACGCTTTGGCTGCCTTGTACACTATGTGGACGTTAATAATAAAACTAAATTTGCTCCAAATGCTAAAAAGGGATTTTTGCTTGAGTGTAATGAAACGGGGTTTGTGATTTTCTCTGAGCAACATAAAACTCTTGTAAATTCTAGTGATGTAAAATGTATCGAGACCATAGTGTATGGGGACAGAATAAAGAATTATCCAAGGCCACTTGCGGAGATTCTTGACATGGGTGAGGGACTGGAATCATCGAAACAGGCACCTGAAGATTCGCCAGGCACAGATTCCCAATCTGGGGAATCTTCAGCCTCGAGGCAGGTTGAAAAACCATACCTCTTGGTCGCAGTGAATCAGGGTGGCCCATCAGATTATGTAGAGCCCCTTTCATACCGGGAGCAATGGCTGTGCCGGATAGGGATCTGTGGGAGGAGGCCATACGCAGTGAACTTGAATCACTAGAGGAAATGGGTACTTGGGAACTTGTCCCTAAGTCTAGTCTTCCACCATGTACCAAGGTAATTAAATCTCGATGGGTACATAAGAGAAAAGTGGAACCTGACGGTTCATATAAGTACAAAAGCCGCCTGGTTATTAAAGGTTTCGCCCAAGGTATGTTTTGATTATTATTTACGTAGATGATTGCCTTCTAGCGTCCAATGATAATCAAATGGCCTTGGATGTAATTCAGGCTTTACAGAAAGAAATCAAAATTAAGAACTTGGGAAATCCTAGAAAATTCTTGGGTTTTGAAATCGTTAGGAATGTGTCAAGTAAACAGCTGCTCATTCACCAGAGAACCATGATCCAGGGTTTACTGGACAAATTCCTACACCCAGAAGAAAGTATCAGCAAAATTCCCATGTCACCCATAACATGCACGTTAGAGTCGACTGCAGACTCGGAATCATCCCCATATGTTCCATATTGAGAAGTAATAGGTGCTCTTTAATACATCCAAAATGGAACGAGACCAGATATCTCTTTTGCAGTCAACTTTCTCAGTAGAAAACAAATAGGATATACTCTGAATGATTGGAAGTGTGTCCTAAAAATTTTGAAATACCTTAAAGGAACGGTGTCTCTGGGTATTATGTATACTGGGAGAACCGAGAGTCTGGTTGCCTACTCAGATGCCTCATTGGGTACTAACGCGCTCAATGGTAGGTAACTACAGGATACATGATTAAGTCTCTTGGTGATCTGGTATCGTGGAGGTCGAAAAAGCGGACACATGTGGCTCTCTCAACGTGTGAATCTGAGTACTTAGCCATGTCGGAGGCATGCAGGGAGATCACAAGTGTATGGACACCGTGGGTTTCTTGTAGGCATTGACATGCGTCCCACGTTGAGGTGTGACTGTGCTCCAGCTATCGCCGTTGCCATGACGAATGACTCCAAGACCCTTAAACATGTGGTCAAGCTCTCTCTACATTTTATCCATGACCTGTTCAAAAAGGGCGAAGTCCATATTGAATGGGTTTAATCTCAGGAACAACTCGCTGACTGTTTCACCAAAGCTCTGCCTCGTGAAAAATTCTTTGAAATGAGAAATGCAATCTTGACCAGAATTAATGCTGTGATGTAAATGTTTCAGGGAAAAAGAGCCATGGGCCTAATTTGGCCAAAGAATCATTGCTGCTGTCAACCTCTAGGTGTTCATCAATACGCTTCAACACGTCATCACATTCAAGTTCAACCCACGTACCATCAGTATCATCGCCTGTCAGCTCTACGCCTCAGCTACACGTGTCTCCGATGTTGTGTTTCGATGTGCGCGGGTCAATTTGTGATTGTGCATTAATTCAGTGCAAAGCTAGTTCAGGCAATTCTTCCCTGCTAATATGATATATTTTGTGTTTTATATTGTACTTCTAGAATCTTAGTAGGGAACTTATGTGAAATGAATGCCTTACTTTTGCTGTAAGGCAAATGTATTAGAAAACTCTTTTGAACCTGCAATTTAGAATCGCAACTACATTAGTATCGGATTCAGACTCATGGTCTTGCCGCTGGTACTGATCATTCCATGCTAATGTGTTGGACCTCTGGTGTGACATTAGGACGTGTGTCGTTTCTGTGTGCTTACAGCTGAAACAGCTTCTAGTCCTGTCACACTGGCCTCGTCATTTGCAGAGGAGGGAGTGTTGAAATAGGATCTTCAAATGAGATGCCTCCATGGGCACTTCCTCTATGTAACAGAGTTCACAAAGTATCCATAGCATTTGTTCTATTCTACACTATGTGTACAACGAATCAAATAGAAGATATATTGTATAGCTCAGAATTAATCTACATGTATATATATAACATAAACATAATACTGTTTCTATGAACTGTTATATGCTTCGTATATTCATGTAAGGATCATATGTTTTATGAGCTGTATAGTTGGCACTACTGTTATAGATTCTCCTGATACGGTGAGTGGTTCGTTTAATTATTTGATTGCTAAAGTAGCATCTCAGATTTCATTAACCTCACCTCCTAACGGCTTTTGACTTTGATAATAACATTTGTTTCCAATCTTTCCTTTTATACCTAACTACCTTCAAAAAATTTTCCTTATTTACCTCATTGTACCTTTTCAAAAAAGTACTCCTAATTTTCAAGAAAACATTTCATAGAAAAATCCTATTACACACGAGTTTGTCTGTCAGCTCAAAGGAGTCACGCTCAAGGGTCCGATTTTACAAAAATCGGGAAAATGCTACGTTCATTCACTATGGTAGGTACCTATGGCTCTTATGACAGTATCATTTTTTATAACGAAAAAAGTTGTTTTTATGACGGTTCACACACTCAGCTGGAAAAAGGATTACAGGGGGAAAGTGCTGCCACTGGACAGGGAAAAAACAAACAAAAACGGGGAATTCCGTGTTGAAACTGATTTCCACCTTCTCCGTCAGATGGCAGGGTCGGAGGGCATTATTCTAGTGCACGGACTATACCTACACGAACAGGGGGTAAACTCAGAATCAGCGGGAAATGTCCTGTTATGCAGCAGGGGAACTGTTCTTTTGTTGTTGTTTTCTTACACTACACCTATGTGTCTTCACGTACGTACAGGTTTCATCAAACCAACGCGAGGTGAAGAGGTTGTTGAGACCTGATCTGAATTCACAGGCAAGTTTTGTGATGGAACAGCATACTTAAGAGATGATGGAATTGGCAAGAAGCTCTTCCATAAAACATCAGTTTTCTCTAGCCATTTTCAACCTGATAAAATTCAGGCAGTCCAGCAACCATTGTAATTAAAGCTGAGCGTGAGAAAAACGGGTTGCTGTGGTAAACGCTATCATTTGAATCTTCCTGGTGCCAAACTAACCTATTTTTCTTCTTGTAATCTTACAAGTTCCTGATCCTTAAGCCAAAAAGAAAATTACCGTCAACTTACTTCAAAGAAAGTAGGCAGTCTCGCGGTGTGAAGTGCAGCCCACAAACCCTCATGTAACTTGAAGCTAAACCCAACATCAAGCTCGACTCTCACTTTCACTCACCCCTGGCTTCTTTGGGATTAGACGGAAATCCGCTACATCGGAATAGTAAATTTTACACTGTGGAACAGCAAAAGGTATGCGTTTTTTTTTTCTAAATGACACTGCCCCCGCCGTAAGGTACCTATAGGTCTGCCACAGAAACTTTGCGTTCGTGTGGCGCCCCCTAGGTAGCGGATCCGCGAACTACTACGATCGAGTCTACCTTCCATGGTGATACCTTCACGGAAATTGGAGCGGTGAGAAATTTGATGTTCGTGTAGTGGCTGCGCTGTGAACGAAATGGTGTCTTTTGTTGTTTCGAATCGAAAGTGTTTGTGGTCCTAGTTATTGTGCTCTCAAGTTTTTCCTCCCGAGTTTTTTCTCTTATCAAATTTATTTCAACTGTTCGTTATGAACAACCCCCCATCTACGTCTAGTAGGCGAAATTCGTGCAAAGGCCAGGGTAAGGCGCTTCGTCGACAAGCCCGTGAGATTGTGTTCAATGTTGCCGACTACTTCTCGAGAAAAAAGGCAGAAGAGAAGTCTAGGGTGAACGTTTGTCAACTCACAAGTGAAGTGACGGGCATTTCACCCAGAACCGTTAGTACCATTATTGCTGAGGGTAAACGGTCGATCGAGGAGAAAGGGGAAGCTACTTTCATCACTCCCAAAAAAACCAAACCTCACCCAAAGAAAATACCACATGAAGAGTTTGACGACGCCGTTATTCGTAACAAAATTCGGGAGTTCTACCTGGTCCGGAAGGAGCTTCCAACTGTTGGACGAGTGCTACAATGCCTGAAGGATGATGAAATAATGAGCTGTGGGAGAGAATATCTCCGTCAACGTATCAAGGCTTGTGGTTTCAAGTGGAAGACCTGCCAATCGAACCGTAAGTTATTGATTGAACGGACAGACGTAGCTGCTTGGCGTGCAAGGTACCTGCATACCATTCGTCAGTTCCGCCGTGAAGGAAGAAATATTGTCTACCTTGATGAGACCTACGTCAACGAGGCTCACAATGTTAGCAAGTGCTGGCAGTCTCCAGATGAACTTGGGGCATTAAATCGCATAGGAAAGGGACTTATCATTGTGCACGGAGGTGGTGAAATGGGGTTTGTGCCGAACAGTTTGCTGATTTTCAAATCAACCATCAAGACGGGCAACTACCACTCCTCAATGAATTTCTCCAACTTTTCTAAATGGCTTTTAGAGATGTTTTTACCGAATCTTCCTCCAAACTCAGTCGTAGTTCTCGACAATGCTGCTTACCACAATGTTGAGGTAAATAAAATACACTGCCAAGGTGATGGCACAGGAGCTTCCTCGTCACAATCAGAGTGACCCATTATAAAATAGAACAGACTCGGAAGCAAAATAACATAACATTACATAACGTTAAATATACATATTACATAACATTACATTACATAACATAACATTACATAACATTACATGAAATATACATATTATACATAACATGACTTCCATAATACATTACGTCCATTATACATAACTAGCCTGACCGCTCGCTTCGCTCGCTATCCGAGATTCGCTGTACGCAGTATCGTGGAACCAACAAACGACGGAAAAATCCCATACCCTACCGGGTATTTGTGCCCAATTTTATCAAAATCCGTCAAGCCATTCAGGAGTTGACCATGGTCGACCATATTTCCGCTATGGTCAGGGAATTAAAAATGCGACGTTGCACAACTTGGGAGGCTACCGGATATTGGTGCCAAATTTGGTCGATATCCGTTGAGCAATTCGGGATTCGACCATGGAGGGGCCCATGGATGCGCTAAGGTCGACCGCGGGGGTAGTCCGAAGGGTCGATCGTAGATAGAATTTCACGTAGATTACGAATACGCGATAAAAAATAGGGGTTACCATTTCAATTAACGAAGTTGACCATGGTCGACCATAGTTCCGCTATGGTGAGGGAATTAAAAAATCGACGTTGCACAACTTGGGAGCCTACTGGATACTCGTGCCAAATTTGGTCGATATCCGTCAAGCCATTCAGGAGTTGACCATGGTCGACCATAGTTCCGCTATGGTCAGGGAATTAAAAATGCGACGTTGCACAACTTGGGAGCCTACTGGATATTCGTGCCAAATTTGGTCGATATCCGTCGAGCCGTTTGGCCGTGCATAGAAGGACAGACAGACAGACAGAGCGCATGCGCAGGGCGAACCGCTGGCTCTATCATGTTGAAATTTATATGGGACCTCAATGGGCCCTACCCGCTTAATCCCTGAGAATTACATTGAAATTGGGTGAAATCTTTGGTTACTACGGCTGTAACAAGGAAATTGAATCTATTTCACGCCAGCGCATGCGCAGAGCGCACCGAGGGTCCGATCATGCTGAAATTCATACTGGAACTCACTAGGCCTTGTCCAAACAACCCTTGAAAATTTGAGCGAAATTGAATCAAAATTGTGAAAGTTATGCGTGTTTGTTGAATTTAACGTTAGCGCATGCGCAGGGCGTACCGCTGGATCAATCATGTTGAAATTTGTATGGGACCTCAAGGGGCCTTATCCGCACCATCCCTCAAAATTTGAGCTGAATCAATTCAAAATCGTGGAAGTTATGGCTGTAACAAGGAAATGCGGACAGACTCACAGATTCACAGACTCACAGACTCACAGACTCACAGACCGACAGACACGGAACCAAATTTGTTCAGTAGGCTTTGAAACGCAAAATGCAAGTGGAAATTTTGATTTCTGAAGACAAAAATTTTTTGGCTCACGAAAGTGAACACAAGGCTTCCGCTGCTTCGCAGACTCGGAAGCAAAACCTAACTCCGGTACTCTGAAAAACAAAGTAATCGACTGGTTGAGAAAAAACAATATCGATTTTGATGAAACCAATACGAAGGCACAGCTGCTCCTACAAGTGAAGGCTGCTCCTATTGAAAAAACTTTCAAGATTGACGAGATGATCACAGCACAGGGCCACGACGTTCTTCACCTACCTCCTTACCATCCTGATCTTAATCCTATTGAGATGGTCTGGGGGGATTTGAAAGGGAAACTTGCCTACGGGTCTGTTGGAACTTCTCTCGGAGAAAAAGAGAGGTACTTGCGTACTTCATTCGCTGAATATTCCGTAGAACAGTGGCAAAAGGTGTGCGGGAAAGTAAAAGATACTGAAATGCAATACATGCAAACTGACCACATCATCGACGAACGAGTAGATGAGATGATCATCCGATTGGATGGAGGATCCAGCAGTTCCTCTGAATATAGTTCTGATGAGTGGGATTTCTCTGATGATGAATAAAAACATCCTATATATATATTGCACAATAAATTTCTTGTCAATTGTTTATACCTGTTTCCTGTTTTTATTTCTTATTCTTTCCTGGTACCTAATCCGTCATAAATGATTTTTGTAGCAGGTAAGTAAATAGGTAGGTACCTACCTTTTTTCGTTCTCAGATATTTTTGCATTGTGATAGGTTGTATTCGGCAATCAGAAAATAATAACGTAGAATCAGTTTTAAACAAAATTCGAAGAAAATCGTGCAGAAATCAACTTCATACACACATTGGGATAATACGAGAGTAGAGTTACTTCTATTATTATTATTTTCCAATTTTTAACAGTTTTCCGAATCGAATGAGAGTGCCTACAGTACTTTTATGGGGCAATTAACTTGAGTAATTACTAATTTTATTATAGACATTATTTGCAATATTTATGTCATAATGCAAGCAATAATTATAATGGAATTATAATAGTGGAACTATAATATTGGAATAATAGGCTTCAAAACAGATTCGGAAATTCAAAGAATTTTAAGCTGCAGTAGGAGGGAAATCATGTCACTTTTGAGGGGAGAAATTCCCGAAAAATTATCGTACGCACGGGAATCTGCTTGATGATAAGAGATAATTAGTTCTATGTTCTCCAGAAGAATGCGCCACACGAACGCAAAGTTTCTGTGGCAGACCTATAGTACTTAAACAAAGACACGGTAGCTATCACTAGCTTTGTTCGTGCAGTCTCTCAGAGCTTGTTCAGAGCAACCCGGGCATGCGCAGTAAGGGTGAGGCAAAGATTCGCTATTTGTGCAGACCACGGGCGACCTCCGAGCCAAGTGGTTCGGTGTTCGTGCTTTCCCGGGGCAGATGATTTTGTGTTCGTGCTGGCCACGGGGCTTCCTCCAAGCTGCTCTGAGTAAGCCCTCCCGTGCCCCACGAGATGACCAGGGCAGCTGAGCACTGCTCTTCCGCGCATGCACCCTCGACCCGTTCGAGCTGCCCGTGCTCCGAACAGGCCCCACCCTGCTCCAAGCGAGCCTGTTCAGAGCTCACCCTACACCAAGCCAGTTCGGTTCAAGCGAAAACTGAACTTGCTCAGAGCTAGCCCCAAGGCGACTGCACGAACAAAGCTAATGTTTTCATAACTTGTAGTTGAACTGCTGTCGACAAAGGTTCAAAAATAGTTTTTATGGGTCGATGCAACGCAAAAACATCAGTGATTCAATTTTGCGTAAATTCGACATCATTACAGTTAGCGTAACCACCAATGGTCAACTATCTAAATTCGTCGACATAGCTAAGTAAGTAGAAGAATTTTCTCTGTTGAGATGGAGACTCACTATTGGTGGAAATAGCAGGAAACTAACCGAAAACTAGTTTACGATAGCTAGGTATACGACCAACAAAACTCAACCTGTAAACATTATGTTACCTACCGCTAGGTATTCAGCACGTAAGTGAGAATTATTGAATACCGAATATTGCTACAAATCCAAGACACCCTCGATCTGGAAGCGTACCTAATCCAATCATCCACGTCAAAATGTCAGCCATGAATTTAATACCTTACCTCCGAACAGTATTCAGGTTTACTCATTTAAGTACTCAACCATTTCGAAGAGGAACTCACTTCGAGGAAAGTAATCTTTCGGTGCGAAATGGAGACCGCAGACCTTCATGGACAGGGATGCAGGTTTTCCCAATTTTAACACGGTTTCCCACTTAGATTTCATGCCCGGTACGCGCGGAAACCGATGAAACGTTGTCACGTCCCCGTAATAAGTCTTGCATTGAGGGACACTGCAGTAAGTATTATTTTGCCTTCGAGGCATCGAGAACAAACGGATTACAAAACATCAAATTTAATACCTATAAATAAACTAGTGATAAAAATATAAGCAACAGATAAGGCGTTGTTGTTGTTGCCCTCTCTTCTCAGTAGGCTGTCTTGCGAGCAGGTGAGTTAGGTTGATGATTTCGAACATCATTCGTGAGGAGTGTCTCGCCCAAGATCCGCTGTGGACTGGTGGCGCTGCAGTTGCCTGGTGAGCGTACTACTCTCCTCCCGGCGCATCATTCAAATTAATTTCGTCTCCAGAACGCAGTGAGTGCGCTCTGACTATCAAACTCAATAATAACATTAAAGATAACCTGCAATATCGCCAAGCCATCGTTAGCTGAATAGATGGAGACACTGGCTTTAGTGCTGAAAATCTTCAGTTCGAATCCCACTTACCATTGGTCTTTTTTTGTCATTTCACAGGCCGGGTACTTGGATAACACATCATCGAGGGTTGCCATAGTGAGTCCGGGGGGGGGGGGGGGGGTTCATGTTTTGTTGAATGTTTTTTAGAGATTGTTAATGAGAGATGTTAGGGATGGTTGGAGACAGTTCAATTGAGACTACGGATCAATAACCTTAACCCTTACGTAAACGCGCCCTTTGGTGTCACGTTAGTACACGCTAGCGGTGCTCCACACCGCACTTCCGTTTCTGGGGCCTGTTGACTCTCTGTTGTTCCATCAAATTATGCTATGGCTCTAAATCAAATGGGTAACATCAATAGAATGTACAACCGTATTTAGGTAACATTTTATACTTCAAAATCTTCAACTTTTATACAAAAAATATTTTGTGAAAAAATAAATGTACATTTCTCTCAGTACATTGCACCCATAATAGCTCAGACTACCAGTTTCAAGACTAGCAATGACAAATTTTTATTTTCCACAAGGTGGGAGATTAGAAAGAAAGTCCATTGACCAAAAAACGAAATATAAAATCGGCACAAATGGCACAGAAGGCAAACACGAAATACAAAAAAGGCATATAGGTAATGGCAAGAAAAAATTTTCATTAATCGTCATCAGTGTCTGTCGCCATCTGACAGTGGTCGCAGGTTACTTGACGAGTAGAATGGGCCTTGCAAACAAATCACTGGCATTTGAAACAAAGCACCGACGTTTTGGTGTTTGTGTTTTCCGCATTCGTTCCTTCCTAACTACGCAGATAATTCAATTACAGCAGGAGGAACGGTAAAAACACAATAAAGGAAGTTGTTATGATGGAAAAAAGGTGAGAAATAAAAAAAAACACGGAAAATATTGGTGATATTGAATACTCCCATTTCTACACGCTAGCGGTGTGGAGCGCCGCAACAGAGTACCCTCTCACTTCAATGCACTGTGGACGACTGGAGGTAGGCTTTTGGGAACCAGCTTCCATGCTACTCGATATTTCTTGGAAAGAGCATACCTGAGGTGGTCGGGTCGCCCAAGAAGCTAAGAACGCGGGCATTAAAGTTTTTCGAAAATTGCGGTGTGGAGTGCCGCTTAGCGTGTACATAAGGGTTAAGTAAATGTCTCCCTTGTGCCATAGTATTTGTCTCAAATAGGTACTGCATCGATTAAAGACAATCGCCACAGTTGACAGTGCACGGGTTACCAGCATGAATATCACTTGTTTGTTGCATGAATATTTGACTGTCAGAAGTTTTTCACCAACTTATTTTTACCTAGGCAGATTATGATTTTCAATGGATACCAACTCATATTCATCCCTCCTCGTTACTGGATGATTTTTAGAGCACAAAGCGCTTCAATAAGTTTGGGACTGTTTCTATTTCCATAGGTGCCAAGGTACAAGTTAGTTTATTCCATCTGGAGGACCGCATCAGGGGAAGTATGAATGTGCGTATAAAAACAAGTATATTCATTTCATTTTTGAATACTTAAGGATACATTATTGCTCACAGTGACTTGACAGTGGGTAGGTCACATTATGAATAGCATCTAGACCTGTACCTTACAGTAAATTTGGTCCTTTCCCAGGAACATCGAGCGAAAGATAACAAAACTCCAGTCTCAATCCTGGTAATCACAAACAGTGGTAGGTAACTATACCATATCCTGGGTCTTTCTCTAGGGAGTCTCAGAAAGCATCACAGACACAGGTAATCATGAACAAGTATATTCATTACAAATAATACATTCAAGTAAATGTTAATAGTAGGTAACTAAACCATTAAAAAATAAATAAAAAATAATTAATAAAAAAATGAAAATGCCTACATTATGTCAGACGGCATTTCCCAAAAAGGGGAAAAATTACAAATTTGTATCAGAGGAGCGACAAAAAAGAGTAATGAAAACATAAATTTATGAAACACCACCATTTACCACACCTACGTGAAATATGAATACGAGATTTTGCTTCAACTTGTGATGATACAGAAAAACAATATGGTCGCCATAATCACCCGTCGACCACATAAAATCGTAAAATAGCTGCAAAAACATCACATGAACTGACAACCAAACCACTGACCTTTCCCACTACTCATAACAAAAATGAGCGCCGGGAGGAGAGTAGTACGCTCACCAGCCAACTGCAGCGCCACCAGTCCACAGCGGATCTTGGGGGAGACACTCCTTCATTCGTGCCTCTGCAGGCACGACGATGTACCACATAAAATAATTGTGGGAAGTACCTACCACCTACCAGCATGGTAATTCCTACATTAATTTTAATTTACTGAATCGCTCCATATTCATGGATTAGTTATATTATTAATACAAGCAAAGTTAAGCAGGGTTCACATCCATCCGGAGCCGTCCGGAAATACGGATAGGGGAAGCTAGTGAAAAGCAGTGGAAGGGATGGAGGGGAATCGCGGAAGTTGGGAAGGCGTTCATAACCATCCGGAATTTTGGCTGACAACTCGTTTCCCGCGCTTCCTCCCACAGCTGTTTCGGTTGCCGACGCCATTCTGTATGCGCAGTAGTGAACTGCGCAGATGCGGAGCGGAAAATATCTGAAAAATCAGATGCGTACAGTTCGCTTCAAAAGTGCTTCTCCGGAAAGAATATTCCCCCCTCCCCAGCTGATGTCCAACCAATCAGCTGCTCGTACGCACGTTCCGGATAGCTTTCCGGATGGATGTGAACCCTGCTTTATGCTTGAAAAAACTTAATTTCATTGCAACATTAGCTCTTTTGCAGTGACAGCGGCTGACGGCTGAATTGTAATAGAATAAAGACGAAATAAACGTAGTAGAATGTTTATTCGTACTTATACAAAAGGTTTGAACGTGATCGTTGTAAAACATGGAGAGAAAAGGTTTGTTCGCGGTGGCCATCTGACTGTCTTCAAACCGTAAGATCCATCATTTGGCGTTCGCGGTGGTCTTGCGGACTGGTATCGGACTGTATAGCATCCATAGGATGCTGTTCGCGGTGTTTTTCTGGTGGTTCGAAGACAGTTCCAAGTTCCAACCCAAGACCGTTCAAGATCAGTCCGCGGATTTTCCGATGTACCTACTCCTTTCTGACTGCTCGCCCCCCACTACCGCTCGCCCGCTTAGGCCAATCTAATCATTTTTCTCATCGCACCGTCGTTCGTCGTTGTTATTCGTTTTAATTCTCTCACTTGCGTTTTCGTACTTCTCGCTCGCCATGAGTTCATCGAGTGATGAGGGGTCGATCTCTCCTATCGAGGTGTCATCGGAAGATGATTTGGACTTACTCCATCCAGTGAAAAAAAATGAAAACTATCTGGAAGAAGTTTTTCCTGTATACGACGAGGAAACTTTTTTTGTTCATTTTCGTGTGAGCAGGCCCAATAGCCGAAGAGTTGGCTCGACGGTATGGTGCCTCTTCCTCTTACCATTATCAAGTAAGTTGTTTACTTTTGCCAACCTCTACTTTTCACATCGTGCCTGCATCACTTACCTGAAACAACCTGTGTACAAAACGAAGATCCTGTTTCAATTTCGAAAGCGTACTATTTCAAGTACTATAATATTATAGTTATAGAGTACTATTATACCTAATGCCTTGCTGATGTGTAGGTATAGAAATACAACCCCCAACTGACTCTGACCATTTCCACATTTTACAGCGTTGGACGATGATTTCCCCGAGGAAGGCACTGAAGTCAATCCTGGTGGAGATGAATCCATGGAATCTCACCCAGAAGACGTCACTGGCCGTTCTGTTAGGGAAAGATTGGCATCTCTACTAGCTACTTGAATTCATATATTATAGTATTATGTTTACATAACTGCCCAAGCTTTTGTATTTCAATCACCATATCCTTCAACGACTGATCTTATAGTGAGCACTTGTATGTCCCTGAATCAAGTTTCCTACCATAACGATAAACGCTGCAAATTCTACTGGATGCGCTATGGTCGACCGCGGGGGTAGTCCGAAGGGTCGATCGTAGATAGAATTTCACGTAGATTACGAATACGCGATAAAAAATAGGGGTTACCATTTCAATTAACGAAGTTGACCATGGTCGACCATAGTTCCGCTATGGTGAGGGAATTAAAAATGCGACGTTGCACAACTTGGGAGCCTACTGGATATTCGTGCCAAATTTGGTCGATATCCGACGAGCCGTTAGGCCGTGGGAAGACAGACACACAGACAGAGATTCGTTTTTATAATATATAGAGATTGACCCTTGAGGAAACCGAATACATAGCTATATTAACAAAAAACGCTGCAAATCCCTGCACAACGGTTTATTATTTAGTATAGAATACCCTTCCGTTACAGATCACAGCTCTATGTATAGATAACCCGTCTATATAATATGATATGTACTATTCTATACATATTATGTAGATCGCACACCCTCCGTAGGTTAGTACCTAACCCCTTTCTCGTTACTAGGTACCTACCTAAATCACGAGTTAAATGTTGCTAAAATAATTCTGCCGATGACAAACAGTACCTAAAAAAAAAGAAACACACATAATGAAGTTCTGAAAAGAAATTGTTGATGAGGAGTGAAAATCACAGCTCTATGTATAGATAACCCTTCTATATAATATGATATGTACTATTCTATTATATACATATTATGTAGATCGCAGACCCTCCGTAGGTTAGTACCTAACCCCGTACTCGTTACTAGGTACCTACCTAAATCACGAGTTAAATGTTGCTAAAATAATTCTGCCGATGACAAACAGTACCTAACAAAAAGAAACGCACATAATGAAGTTCTGAAAAGAAATTGTTGATGAGGAGTGAAAAAAGTTGCAAAAGTACCTACCAACAAACTCCAGCCCCTTCTACGTAGATGGTATACTGAACCGTTGTGTAATAATTTACCGTTGAGTAATGATTTACCGTAGTAATAATTTACCCATCAATAATACTTCAACGTTTGTTCAAGTTTCACTACCTACCAACAAACTCCAAAAGAGCCATCATTTTTCAAGCGAAATAATATCACAGAACAACCAACTCGACTTCATACTCCGCCAATATAATCAGGTGATCCCTACCAATGATTGGCCGTATTCACAAATTCCTATTGTGGGCGCGTCTCTGGTTACGAGATTTGGTTTGAATTGTATACAATTTCATTCACACTGGAGTCGAAAATGCCTGTCGGTGCAAACTTCGGGGCCTTACTGTGAACGAACGGCTGGACGTACGACGCTCCGGATGGTCTTAAAAAACTCGCAAGTTCAAGAACTATTTAAAACCGTAAAAATATTTACGTAAAAAAATAGTATAGGCGTTTTGAAAATTTCAACCCCTATTTTGAACCCCTTAGAGATGACTCACAGTAACGTCGAGCTTCGAGGACCAACTAGACGCCGAACGGAACCTATAACCCGAATTTCATCAATTTTTTTTCATGGTAACTAAGAAAAGTGGCCCGTACGGCGTACGGCGGACAGACAGAAATATTTTTATTGCAGTTTTGGATTCTACATACCTTGAAACGTAAACCATCAAATTTTGAGGGGGGGTAAGAATTTTTTTTTTCATGCTCGATTCCAATGGTTCATTATTGAAAATAATAAACCAAAATGAGCACATGAAGAATGTGTAGTCAGTTATCAGCAAAATTAGTTAGGTACCTAACAACGAACTTCAAACTTTTGATTAGGTATTTCTTCAGTCACCAATTACTCCACAAAAGTACACTGGTATCACCGAATTTGATAAACATCCCATTAGGTCATTAGTTAGGAAGAAAACTACAGAGATTTCGATTTATTTTTATTAAAAGTACTTCGACTAAGTACAAGTTGAGATAAAGGAATGCATAACATTGGTAAGAGATGAATACTCGAAGCAAAACGTAGGAACTATATTACAACTAGGAACATAAGATAGTCGACCCATTCATCAGAAGCATAGGAATAATCGTAATATAAGACGAGTAAGTTGAAGAATGAAAAAAGTAATAAATTAGCCGAAATCAACGGTGACCTATTATAGGACGAACGTTAGTATTATTGTTATAACAAGAAGAAATAAATTAGGAGAGATCAATGATGACATATGAACTTCTCATACATGCACGAGTCACAGCCTTTCAATAAACCCTTAATAGATATGATTTGTATAACTAACGTCAGAAAGCAGAAAAAATCAAGATCGACGACGACACGACACAATCAGGAAGGTTAGAAATTTTCAGGTTGCAGTCAGATTTCCTTCCGAAGCGTTCGCGGTGTACCCGGTCCATTGTGAGTTTGAAGCAGGGTTCACATCCAGCCGTCTGGAAATACGGATAGGGGAAGCTAGTGAAAAGCAGTGGAAGGGATGGAGGGGAATCGCGGAAGTTGGGAAGCCGTTCATAACCATCCGGAATTTTGGCTGACAACTCGTTTCCCGCGCTTCCTCCCACAGCTGTTTCGGTTGCCGACGCCATTCTATATGTGCAGTAGTGAACTGCGCAGATGCGGAGCGGAAAATATCTGAAAAATCAGATGCGTACAGTTCGCTTCAAAAGTGCTTCTCCGGAAAGAATATTCCCCCCTCCCCAGCTGATGTCCAACCAATCAGCTGCTCGTACGCACTTTCCGGATAGCTTTCCGGATGGATGTGAACCCTGCTTGAAAGTTGGTATTGGTGGCGCATGCGTGTTGGCACGATAAGAAAAGTGGCTTCAGACGGTTCCCTGACCGTCAGAAAAACACACCGCGAACGAAGCTAAAGAATAGAGTAGAATGTTCGAGACACCGAGAGAGGAGGGAACCGATCAGGGTGCCCAACACAATACTTAGTACAAAATATGGATTTTGGAAACGCAAATTCCATCACTCTCCCTAGATTACAAAATCTCAATTAAGCAGGAAGATTCAACATTCAAATTTACATGAAATGGTAGCAAACTTAATGTTAGTTTTACAATGTTTGAGATTTTTACAATTTCATACCAATTCCCTTAACACAAGACATGTTATGTTTTTCTTTGGTGACTCCTTTAGTTAAGAAATCTGCTAACATATCGTTGGTTGGCATATAAACTAAACGAACTTGACCATTACAAACTTTATCTCGAATAAAATGGTACTTAATGTCTATGTGTTTGCTCCTTTTAGTATTATACGGATTTCCTGCAATTTCTATAGCACTCTGATTGTCACAATGCATAACAAGAACACCTTTAGTAGGAATCAAGTAAGAAGAACATTTCAATTCCCCCAATAGTTGTTTCAACATGCTACAGATGATATGGAGTGACTCTTTGGCTCCTTCGCTGAGTGAGATGTACTCAGCCTCAGTGGAGGACAACGATACCGAACGCTGTTTCCTGCTTTCCCACGACACAGCAGAACCACTAAGCAGCGTTACAAAACCTGAATATGATTTGCGATTGGTAATATCATTGCCCCAGTCTGCGTCGACATAAGATTTTAAATTATTTCTTGACTTCGAAAATTCAATCCCAAGACTGGGTGTGCCCTTTAAATAACGCAAGACTCGTTTTGCAGCCAGCCAATGAGTTTTATTGTAACAATTGTTAAAATGACTGAGGTATGAGGCTGCATGGGCTATGTCTGGCCTGCAAGTTACGCTCAAATACATAAGACATCCAATTAATTCCTGATAAGGAAGGGAAGTGCAAATTATATCAATAATTTGATAAAAAATGCAGGGTTCAAAATCGCATTTTTGTACCCAAGTTTTAAAATTACTTCTTTAGCACAGTCATACCAGATACGAGAAGACTGTTTTAGTCCATAAATTGCGCGTAAAAAAAGGCAGACCTTTTCCTCCTGTCCTGGCTGAACAAATCCTTGGGGTTGGCGCATGTAGATTTTTTCTTTCAATTTACCGTGAAGGAATGCACACTCTACATCAAGATGCTTGATAGATAATCCTAACTCTACGGCTAAGGCCAAAAGCAATCGAAAAGAACTGTACCGAATTACAGGAGAAAAAGTTTCAAGGTAGTCCACCCCTTGTTTTTGGCTGAAACCCTTTGCAACAAGTCTAGCCTTATATTTTACTATTTCCCCATCCGAATTAGTCTTAATCCGATAGACCCATTTGTTTTTAACAATATTGCAATTGAGTGGCTTATCTACCAGAACTCAAGTTTTGTTTTTGTTTAAACAATCAATTTCATTTTGCATGGCTTCCTGCCATCTGTCACAATCGGAATTATTCTTTGTGGCATCGTTAAAGGAAACGGGATCATCAGCACAAAAGTAACTTACATAGTCCAGGTCTTCTTTTGGCTTGCGTTGTCTCACAGGGTAGTGTCGAGTCTCATCTTGGTTTGGGGTGTCGTAACCAGCCTCAGAGGTGAGGCCAATTGTTCCCCCGAAGTCCACCTCCTGGTTTTCCTGTTCTTCGGGAGGTTCAGTGGAATCTTCACAAACGGTGGATGTCTCTTGAGATTGTGTTGATGCAAAGGAGTCCCACAAGCCTTCAGAAATTGAGGAGGCGTCGTCACCGTCAAATTCACCAGAGGATGACTCAACGATGGTGGCATCTGTTTCGTCGGTGGCGTTGCCGTATTGTTCATTTTCTTGGTCAGGAACGTAGGGGCAAATTCGTAATGTTGCCGTCTCAGGACTGCAGACATTTTGTATAAGCTTCTCTTCAAAAAAATCGACGGTTCTGGCCACTATAACTTCATGAGTGGCGGGATCAAACAAACGATACGCCTTCGAAACATCACTATATCCGACAAAAATATACTTTTTTGCCTTTGGGTCGAGTTTGCGTCTCTTCTGCTTGTGAATATGAGCATATGCAGGGCAGCCGAAGATTCGAAGATGGGTCATATCGACTTTCTGGCCAGACCAGACCTCTTCTGGGGTTTGGTTAGGCAACTTCTTTGCTGGACTGCGGTTAATTAAATAAACAGCAGTATTTGCCGCCACTGCCCACATACGCTCATCAGCATTAGCATCCTGCATCATGCAACACACTTTGTCCATTATGGTTCGCATTTAGCGTTCTGCAAGACCATTTTGTGATGGCTCATACGGGACTGTCAGCTGATGCGTTATGCCACTTTTGTCCATGATAGCTTTCATCTTGGCATTGACAAATTCGGTGCCATTATCAGACCGAAATGTTTTGATTTTTCTATCACATTGATTTTCCACGTACTGCTTGAATATTGCGAATTTTTCAGCAACTTGATTCTTCGAGTGGAGAAAATAAGCTAATACTTTTCGGGAATGGTCGTCAATGAGGATAAGCATGTATCTTGCTCCGCTCCATGATTCCGGTAGCGGTCCCTGAAGATCAGCATGAACTAGGTCCAACAAATTCTTTGTAGGTAGGTAGGTACGTCCTTTTCTTGATGGCTTGAAAGGCTGCTGTACTTGTTTCGCAGTGACACAGGTTATACATTTGTCAAACTCCCCCTCTGAATATTCAACCCCCTCAGCAAGACCATCTTTCAGCAATTTCATGCTGACGTGGTTTAAATGGGCCAGTCTCTTGTGCCACTTCTGGTGATCACTTAATGATTTTGAAAAATTGGCAAAACCAGATGCAGTGTCTAGAGCATACAGACCACCTATGTTTGTGGCACTGGCAACAGACTCCTGAAACTGGAAATTCTCGGCATTTAATAAGTGACAGCCGTGACGGTCGAAGACCACAGCATGGCCCTTTTGGTTTATTATTCTGTGAATAATACCCCTATGTATTCGGTCAGCAAAAAATTTTTATAACACCCCCTCAAAATTTTCTGTTTTCCGTTTCAAGGTGCCTAGATTCAAAAAATGCAATGTCCGTCCGCCGTACGCTGTACGCCGTACGCCGTAAACCGTACGCCGTATCACGTGTACCGTCTTCATTTTCGGTCTAAAAAAGTCGTTCTTTCGCACACATGCTCCATTTGGGCCCTAGTTGTGTCCCGAAACTTTTCAGCCCGATCGGAATATACCCAGGGGTGTTATGAGTGAAAATGTGTGTAAAAATAGGTACTTTTTGCGTTTTAGCAACATGTTGGTAACATGAGCTTTTGAGGTATCGGTTTCCATGTTTTTTTGGACGAGAAGACCGAATATGAAGTCGATTTTGACCAAAGAGGGGAAAATTGAGTTCTACCAAATGTTCAGCTCCCAAAATTGATTTTGGTTTATTATTCTGTGAATAATACACCTATGTATGCGCTCAGCAAAAAATTTTTATAACACCCCCTCAAAATTTTTTCTATTCCGTTTCAAGGTGCGTAGATTCCAAAAATGCAATGTCCGTCCGCCGTACGCCGTATCACGTGTACAGGCTTCATTTTCGGTCTAAAAAAGTCGTTCTTTCGCACACATGCTCCATTTGCGCCCTAGTTGTGTCCCGAAACTTTTCAGCCCAATCGGAATATACCCAGGGGTGTTATGAGTGAAAATGTGTAGGTACTTTTTGCGTTTTAACAACATGTTAGTAACATGAGCTTTTGAGGTATCTTTTTCCATGTTTTTGAGGACGAGAAGACCGAATATGAAGTCGATTTTGACCAAAGACGCGGAAATTGAGGTTTTACCAAAGGTTCAGCTCCCAAAATTGTTTTTTTATGAGTCAAAAACCTGGAAAACTGTCTGAAATCACCATCAATGTGTACAATAACATTGGAAAAAGTGTAAACAGGTGAATCAAGACCATTAAATGCCACTACCAATGATCAAAGATGATCTTAAAAAAAAAAAAAAAAGCGTACCTATTTCAGGTTTTGGGGGCCAAAATTGGTGGAAATCATCAGAAATAGCTATTTCAATCATTCCACATGAAAGAAACAATACATTTAACAGCCAACAAAAATCTCTAGAACTCCAATAGAATAATAAACCCATGTGACTTTGCAGCGTTTTTTATCGGTGAAAACCCTGGGAAATCGTCTGAAATCACCATCTGTTTGTATAATAACCCTGGAAAAAGTGTCAACACGTGGATCAAGACGATTAAATGGCACTACCAATGATCAAAGATAGTTTAAAAAAAAAAGTACCTAATTTGTGTTTTAGGGGCCAAAATTAATGGAAACCATCAGAAATAGCTATTTCGATTATTACGCATGAAAGAAGCAATAAATGAACAGCCAACATTTCTGTAGCTGTGTCCAATAGAATAATAAACCCATGTGACAAGGACTTTGCAGCGTTTTTGACTAAGGAGCTGACAGAGAGCAAATTGGCAGACAAACCAGGGATGTGCTGGACTCTTGAAATGGTTTTTGATTCACCAGAACCAAGTCTAACTTGGACTTCCCCTGTGCCACAACATTTTAACTTGTCGTTATTTGCCACAGTGATTTGGCCACCATTTTCAGGGATGTAATCCTGAATCAAGTCCTTGTCACCACACATAAGATTAGTGGTACCACTATCGATCCACCAGATTTTGGTGCTACTGTCCTGGCTGTGGTAAGTAAATAGTGCCTTGTTTCCATTTTTTCCATTATTTTTGGAATTTTTTGACACTGACGATGAATGGGAGTTGGAAACGTTAGATTTGGTAGCCTTTTCTCCACACGACTCCTTTTTCCAGTGGCCCTTGACCTTACAGACAGTGCAGTACGGAGTTTTCTTATTCTTGAATTTGTATTTGTCTGACTGGTTGGAGTACAAGGCGGACTGATGATCACTGTCTTTACCATAAACAGTGTCATTGAGCAACGTAGTTTTGATCAAATCAGTCGTAATTGCCGTATTGGAATTTTCGATTGCCATTATCATGGGGGCGTACTCTGGTGGGAGGCCATTCAACATCATGACTGCGACAAGCTCGTCATCTAGAGGTTTGTTCATGCTGTGGAGTTTTTCTTTCAAAGATAGGATCTGGTTTACATAATCCTGCATTGAATTGAAATCCACTAGCTTGATGTTGCACAACTGTCTCAGAACTTGCAACCTACAGTTGAGGCCTTGTGTATTAAATGCGGAGACCAGTGCATCCCACGCAGATTTTGCGTTCGTACATTGCATAATATGGGGATTATACGCATTTATCGACGCATAAACATATACGAGCAAGGGCCTTTTCATCACGTCGACTACGAGTAGACGCGTCGGCGGTGTCCCCTTCTGCGTAGCCATCTACCGCACACCAAAGATTTTCCAAAACAAGCGAGTGGCGCATAGCAAAACACCATTCTTGGAAACCGTCCCTTCCACGGAGTTTCTCATGCATTTTGTCGAGTGAACAGCCTCTTTATTTAGTTGAGAACTAGAAAAAACAAATGCGCGAATGATGCAATTTTCTAGACGGGAGGAGTTTGGTTTGGAATTACTCACAATTGAGGTACTCATGGGAATCCATGTCATGAATCACTTCACACAAATAGATGCGTCGCTGGTACCCATAACCTAATAGAATAAAGACGAAATGAACGTAGTAAAATGTTTATTCGTATACAAAAGGTTTGAACGTGATCGTTGTAAAACATGGAGAGAAAGAATAGAGTAGAATGTTCGAGACACATCAAGAGAGGACGGAACCGATCAGGGTGCCCAACACAATAGTACAAAATATGGATTTTGGAAACGCAAATTCCATCACCTAGCTCATGAGATGAATCAGGCAGTCATCATCGCTTCCCCCTATTCCACAACGTGGATAATATATAGGTACTATAATTTATGCGGTAGGTAGGTACATAAGGAAGAAAATGCAAGTGGTTTGTTCCAACCGTGCCGAGTTCATGAACTCGGGTTCCGATGAGTTCACCGACCGAGTTCGACTGGATTTGACTGAGTTGAAGTGGGTCCTGAGTTCATGAAACTGACGGCTGGAACGCCCAAAAGTGAAGGGACACACCAAAGAAGAGAAAACCGCCAAATATTATAATAATAATAACTTTATTTCCAAAATAGGAACAATGTTCCCGCCTAGCTTTGGAAAGCTCAAAGTAACTTATATATATTTATTATAAAAGAACACAGAATTTAAATGGAAGGGAAAAGAAAACCGAAAAACAAAATAACAAATTTCAGTAGAAAATGAAGAAGGAGAAGGTGATAAAAAGAAGAGATTGGAAAAGAATGGAAGAGGAGATTAAAGAATGGAGAAGGAAGAGTAAAATGAAGGTAGATAAATGGAGAGGGAGAAGGTGGTGAAAAGAAGGGAGGTGAAGAAAAAGAAAATAGTAGGATGGAAGAGAAAAATGAGAGAATACAGCAGGTAGAAGAGAGAGAAGTGCTAATTTCCCGAAACGCGCCTTCAATGCACCCGTGAAGGTGCCGAGCGATGGGAGGGACCTTATCGCCAGAGGCAAGCCATTCCACATCCTTGTTCCAGCCATCTTAATTGAATTGGAAAATGGTCCCATCCAGCCAATGTACCCAAATACTGTACAAACGTCAGTCAGGCAATGTCGGAAAAAATGAAGCAGGTTATGATTTCAGGATGGTTACAACGAGGTTACCAGTAGGTGAACTCACCTCCCATTGGGTTCAGTTGAGTTCATGAACCCACCGAACTCGAGTTCATGAGCTCACGCATTTGGAACACAGTTTCAGTCCATGAACTCAAAACGGTTGGAACGCGTCATTTCGACCATCTGCCCTGCTCGTGGTTTCTGCGCCAAACTTCTTCATGAACTCGGCGTGGCTGGAACGAACCTTATGTGCTCAAGAAAAACCCATGGTGGAGAGAGACTGGACTCTGGTAAAAATCCACAGTGGGCAGGACGTTAGCAGATTTGAAACAAATGTTCACACAATCAGACATTGCAACTTGCAAACATGCACTGACTACTTCAGTGGATGTGGAGCATTCCTACAGCCGTTACAAGGCAATTTTATGGCCGAATGGGTGATATTTTATTTTGGATAATTTGAGGATGTACATCTGTAGTTTCTAACAATTTTAAACAATAATTGAGCAATAACTGTAAAAAACATTTCTTTTTAAATAATGCCTTGTTCTTATACCACAATACTAATTTAATGATCCACAATACCAATATCTTGTTTTCAAGCAATTTAAAAAAAATGATTTTGATTTTCACACATTCTACATTTTTCTTAGATATTATTCAATACCTAAATAATTACATATATGTTATGTAATATATTAGTTTTAATCACATATAAATCCGGGCCCCAGTGATGATGCTGAGAAGTGAACAATGATGAGGGCATGTTGTGTAGAAGAGGACGTGGTGTGCTGATGACAACCATGAGTTTGTATTCTTGATGGAGGATTGTGGCTTGTGGGTATTTGACAATCTTACGACTTTCACGTTGGATGGAGGTTTTTATTTATTTATTTATTTATTGTTGGTTGTAGGTTGTAGGACATCTTCCACAATCAAAAGCATAGAAAAAGAAGCGTGGAAGTATGAAAAACATGGACTTCTTCTAGAGCATAAAGCTGATCTACTTACAGATTTTCCCTAACATTCCAACCATTGATCGTAAACTGAACTTGAGTCCCAGTCAGCTACAGCAACTGGTGCTGGAGCACATAAACAATCAATTTCCAGATTTCGGCATGCGCATCTGGACTGATGGATCCAAGTCACAAACAGGCAAAACCTCCTCTGCGTTTCATTGCCAACCCCATGAAATGACTGGTGGAATGAAATCGAGTTGCAGGTTTAGTGTGTTCATTACTGAGCTAGCAGTCTTCTGCTGGCCTTGAAACACTGGACTGCACCCTCCCCCTCGCAAGATCCTCATCTTATCTGACTCTGTTTGCTCTCAGTCTTATCAAATCCTCTTTGCAACACTTGAACGAAATGCATTTGGCGATAATGCCGATCCGATAATGCAAGAAATTGTGAAACTAGTTTGAACTGACTGAAGATGTGAGATCAAGTGTTTTCCTGGATGCCGGCACAAGTTGGGCTTGAGGGGCAACGAAGTTCCGGATATGGCTGCTAGAGCTCTCTCGCAGCATCCAGGCTCTTTTGGTTTATTATTCTGTGAATAATACACCTATGTATTCGCTCAGCAAAAAATTTTTATAACACCCCCTCAAAATTTTTTCTTTTCCGTTTCAAGGTACGCAGGTTCCAAAAATGCAATGTCCGTCCGCCGTACGCCGTCCGCCGTATCACGTGTACAGCCTTCATTTTCGGTCTAAAAAATTCGTTCTTTCGCACACATGCTCCATTTGGGCCCTAGTTGTGTCCCGAAACTTTTCAGCCCGATCGGAATATACCCAGGGGAGTTATGAGTGAAAATGTGTATAAAAATAGGTACTTTTTGTGTTTTAGTAACATGTTAGTAAAATGAGCTTTTGAGGTATCGTTTTTCATGTTTTTGGGGACGAGAATACCGAATATGAAGTTGATTTTGACCGAAGAGTGGAAAATTGAGGTTGTATCAGATGTTCAGCTCCCAAAATTGATTTTTTATGAGTCAAAAACCTGGGAAACCGTCTGAAATCACCATCAATTTGTAGAATAACACAAGAAAAAGTGTCAACACGTAGATCAAGACGATTAAATGGTACTATCAATGATCAAAGATACTTTAAAAAAAAAAAAGAGCGTACCTACCTAATTCAAGTTTTGGAGGCCAAAATTGGTGGAAACCACCAGAAATAGCTATTTCAATGCTTTGACATGAAAGAAACAATAAATAAACAGCCAACATTTGTGTAGGTATGTCCAGTAGAATAATAAACCCATGTGACAAGGACTTTGCAGCGTTTTTTCACAAAGAATGCCTCACTCAGAGAGCTCGCGCTTCCGTTGGAATCAAGAAGAGACGATGCCTGCCTCACCGAACATGAACACTTTACCTACTCTGTCCATGAGAAGATGGACGGAAAGAATCATTATCAGTCCAACCATAGGGTCTCCTTGGTACCGTGGTATTGTAATAAACCCTTAAAAGAGGATAATCTATAAGCATAAGACTTGGTCGATAGCAAAAACATGAACATCCACTTTATTGGTAACTGCCAATTCAATATAAACATCGGAACATGTGTTGGTAACCAACCATACATTCAAGGATTCTCTACACCATCCCCCCTTTCATCAGGCGAGTGAAAAGGGGTAAGCTGGTCAGCATGAACTACCTTTCTGCGGCCCTTCGGGAGGCACAACCGGTAGTCAAGGCCAGAGAGCCGCTTGATCACTCTGCAGGGCCCCACCCAAGGGGATTGAAGTTTAGAGCATACTCCAACTTGACGCTTTGGCCAGTAATACCACACCAGGTCCTCCTCTTGAAACCGCGGCGTTTCCCTGTGGACATCATAACGCCGTTTAGCAGATTCTGCAGCTCGGAGCAACTGCTGACGCGCGGAGTCATGGACGTCTTGGAGCTCGTGCTGCAACATTTGGGCATAGGCAGACCTTGGGCTTCTTCCTGGTACTGTGCCAAGCAAAAGATGGACAGGAAGAACCAGCTCACGCCCCATCACAAGCTGTGCAGGAGAATGTCCAGTGGCTGCCTGTTCAGCTGTTCTGTAGGCCAGTAGAGTCCAGGGCAACTTTCGATCCCAATCTCGTTGATTGGTCCCCACGACCTTTGCCAGCATACTCCAAAGCGTTCGGTTAAAGCGTTCTACTGTCCCAGAACTCTGAGGATGCAGTGGTGTGGCCCGAGTTTTATGCACATCCAAAAGCGCCAGTACCTCACGAAACACCTGAGACTCAAAGTTCGACCCCTGATCCGAATGCATCTCTCTAGGGACTCCAAAGCGGGAAATTACATTAGTGACGAGGCCTCTGGCTATGGTCTCGGCTTTCATATCAGGAACTGGGAAAGCCTCTGGCCACTTAGTAAGTGGTCAACAACTACCACAATGTACTTGTTCCCGTCCTCCGATACAGGTAGAGGGCCTACTATGTCAATCCCTAGCCTCTCAAAAGGTACCCCGACACTATAGTTTTGTAGAGTCGCTTTCCTCCTCCTATCTTTCCCCCCTCGTCGACCAGAAATTCCGCATGTCATACAGTACCGTTTGACATCTCCATTCATTCCTGGCCAGTAGTATTGGTTGCGGATCACACTAAGTGTACGCCTACGGCCAAAATGACCACATTGATGTGTGTTGGCCACAACTTCTATTTGGCGTGTCCTTGGAACTAGCACTTGATCAAAAGACTGTGACCCACTTTCGTTTTCCCACACTCTTGTCAGGACCCTGTTAACCACCTTCAATCTTTCAAACATAGCCCAAAGTGTTTTTGTTTTGGATCCATGCATGGCCACTTCTTGCCACCCTGGCCTCTTTTTTGCAATGACCCATTGATAAACTGGCTTCAGGTCGGTATCTAGCTTTTGCTCCTTCTCCCATTCTACATCCGCGACCTGTACCCGAACTGCGTTTACATTGGCAAGTGCATCACGTTTGGCTTCCTGTCACAGACAGTGTTTACAGTCACTGGACACACATGGCCGTCTGGATAAAGCATCGGCGTTAAGGTGTTTTCTGCCTGCCCTGTGCTCCACCTTGAAATTGTAGGCATCCAGCCGCTGCAGCCATCTTGCTAGCTGACCATCAGGCTCATGGAAAGTTTTAAGCCATTGTAATGCTGCATGGTCAGTCCTCACTAGAAACTGTTCACCGCTATCCAGTCCATAAGAATGAAAATGGCTCAAGGCACTAACCAATGATAGCAATTCCCTTCGAGTGGCACAGTTCTTTCCCTGCCTGCTCTTGCGAGAGCACCGCCCCCAGAGCTTTGCTACTGGCGTCTGTGTCCACGATGAACAGTGCCCCAGGAATTGGATGCCCTAGTATTGGAGGTTCAGTCAACGCCCTCTTGATATCAGCAAAGGCCAATGCACACTCTGGCGTCCAGTTGAAAACCCCTCCATTCTTACTTTGGGTGGCATACAGGGGAAATGCTCTGTGTGCAAAGTCCTTGATGAAGCACCTATAGTATGAGCACAAACCCAAAAACGTTTCAACATCCCTTGCGCTAGTTGGGGTCGGCCACTCTTCAACAGTCTTAGTTTTTTCTGGGTTTGGCGCTATTCCAGTTCCAGGCACAGTGAATCCTAAGTACGATACCTCTCTGGTAAACAACTCGCACTTCTTTGGGTTCAGCCGCACGTTGCCCTGCCGGAAGATGGTGAAAACGCCTCGCAACCAATGAAGGTGGGTCGCGAACCCTGGAGTATCAACCAGAACGTCGTCAAGGTACACTTTAACTCGCCCCTTCCGAATCGCTCCGTGCAAGAGACCAGTCGTTGCGTGTTGGAATGTGGCCGGTGCATTGCTCAACCCAAATGGCATGACTGTGAACTGCCAGAGGCCCCTTGGGGTGCAAAAGGCCGTTTTCTCCTTTTCACTTTCTTCCGTTGGGATTTGCCAATACCCAGACTGAAGATCAAGGGTTGATGGTTTAGGGTTGAGGGGTGAAGTCGTCCCACCCATTGTGTTCGGCAATTATGTCAAATTGCCGATGGTAGCTTTCCCATTCGGCACTCCCATCGAATCGCGCAGGTTTCAACTTGGGAAACGTACCACTGGGCCGTTCTACTCTTGCTGTCTGTGGTAACGTGAGGGATCGAGGCTCGCCATCCTGACGTATGACTTCCTGCACCAACTGCTTCATTTCCATTATGCATGATGTACATTCGGATTCCCAGAATACTTGCATTCGTTCTAATACATGCATTAGTATCTGGTCAACATGGGACAAAGCAGTAGACGCTTCCGGCTGTCCTAGAACAGAAATCGGATCTCCCCTTGCAACACTAATCTCCTCCTGTGGTTCTCCAACCACCGAGCCGTGGTCGGATATCTGGGCCTCATGTTCAGGATCGCTAGCTCCGTCGCGACGAGTCGAGCGAGTATTCATGTTGAACTGTCCCCGAATCTATCGAACAGATAATCCCAACCCTGCCACAAGTGTAATAAACCCTTAAAAGAGGATAATCTATAAGCACAAGACTTGGTCGATAGCAAAAACATGAACATCCACTTTATTGGTACCTAACTGCCAATTCAATATAAACATCGGAACATGTGTTGGTAACCAACCATACATTCAAGGATTCTCTACAGTATTGATGGAATTGGCAGATTCTTCACCAGTCTGTGTCGCGTCATCTTTGGGCATGGGAATTTACTGCTCTTCAGGCACATGATGGCACCAGGATCTTGACAAATTTATCAAATTACCGATATCGACTACATTCTCAACTCTTGCTCCAGGTTTAGGGTAGCTCAACTCAGCTCTTGGGAGAATATGACTCATTTGAAATCGAAGACATATTGATTGAAACCAGTTTCAACGCTGACGCCTTGAAGAACGCCTACATAACCGAAGACAACATCTCCCTTAAAGGAACAAAACCATCATGGATCAACAAACTATGAAGAAAACTGTTAGATGTAAAAAGACATCTTACCTTTCGGGTGAATCTCTTTCTCTCAATAAGTATATATAATGAAGCTGTGCACACTATTAATTTTGAGCAATAGGTATATTCGCAATACAACACAGCGAAACACAAAAACCAGAACGAGATGAACTCTTGAACTAGAGCTTGAGCAATACAGAGCAGAAGTAGAGAAGTGAACTGAAAAGTACAAATCAGACAATAGGCACGTTATTAACATATGTTCAATAACAAGTCACATGTAAGTACGTGTCATTTCTCCGTTGGAGGAATAATAGTGAAATAGGTACTCATACTCGAGTGTCATCGTTTTCACAGTAGTTATTAGTTGAGGACATCTTTTAGTTCATAATTAGGTACCTCTATATTGAATGAGAATATCATTTCCTCAACACTCCCTCCTTCTCATGAAATGCTTCGTACATACATCTTTCATCAAAGTCAATGTAGGCACAAGGAATAAAATCGTTTCCAAGTAAAACAACAATCAGGTTCAAAGCAAACTCGTTGACACGTTGCTGATTCTTCTGTAACCTAATAGACAATACGCTATAAAGATTGATGTCACCTCAATTAAAGCTACTCAATCCACAATCGCGTAGTGAGGGTCCAACTGTGTCGTAGGTCTTCTGCGCTATTCCCAAGGCTCTGTATGGAAATAAAGAAAATCGATATTAGTTTCCATTCTTTCGTTAAGCCGACACATTCATCAGCAAATTTCTAAAACCCATAAATTTCTCTTGTGGTAATGGCTTCGTCAATATATCTGCTACTTGATCGTCTGTTGCCACCCATTCGATACAAACTCCACCCTGTTCAAAAAGCTGTCTGACAAAATGGTAAGAGAGCTTCACAATATGTTTAAGGGAACGTGACTCGTCAGTTTTTGCCAGTGCAATGGCAGGCTTGCAGTCACAATATAATACTGGTTTCAAGTCCATCTGTTTCAAAAACTTGATCGTACTTCTCAAGCATACAGTCTCCTTACAAGCAGCTGTCATAGCCAAGTACTCAGCTTCGGCTGAAGACAATGAAACGTGCGACTGTTTGGTGGATTTCCAGGAAATGAGATCCCCAAAAGCTTTAACTACGAATCCGGTGGTTGATTTTCCTCCTATATCGTTGGTGCCTAAAGAAGCATCCACATAGCATTCCAGATTCTCACCAGTTCCAGTAAGCAACAAACCAAACTTCAATGTTCCGTTAAGGTACTGAAGTACCTTCTGTAAACACTCCCAATCATAGGCAGTGTGGCCCACTTGTTTTCTACTGAGAAAGTTAACAGCATAAGAAATGTCAGGTCGTGAACAATTCTGGATGTACAAGAGTGACCCAACCAATTCACGATAAGGAACAAACGCAGAAACTTCGTTATTCTCCAGTTGACAAGCGAGAGTATTAGTCTTTGGAAACATAGGCAAATTACTAGTCTTACCTGGTTGCTCCAGGTACTTCTCAATGACTTCGGTTATTAATTTTTTCTGACTAATAAAGATAGTATTTTCCTTTCGATTCCTAGAAATTTCCAATCCTAGAAATTTCCTTGGAGCGCCCAAATCATTAATATTCAGCTCCTCGGAAATTTTCCGAATGATTTCCTTTGCCTTGTGTGAACAATTTGAAGCAAGAAGGCAATCATCAACATAAATTAATAGGATAATAAATCGGTTTCCCTCATCATAACGGAAAAGGCATTTTTGAAAATCGTATTTCACAAACCCTAAATTCAACAAAATTGAACTGAATTTTTTGTACCATAGGTTAGGTGAAACTTTCAATCCATAGAGAGAGCGAACTAATTTGCAAACATGCGTTTCTCGAATATCGTTTGGAGTTTCAGTCAATTCAGCAACCCCTTCAGGTACCTCCATAAAGACAGGTTTCTGTAATTCCCCATACAAGAACGCAGTCTTGACATCGAGATGATGCAATTCCAAGTCAAATTTGTTAGATATCGATAATACTAGCCTTACATCACTCAACCTCGCAACAGGTGCATAAATTTCATTCAAATCGTACTCATTTTTATCAGCAAATCCTTTTGCAACTAGTCTACTCTTGAAACGAATACTTCCATCAGGTTCGCTTTTCTTCCTATAAACCCACCTAGCTTTGATTACTTTAGTACCAGAATCTAACTCTGATTTCTTTACGAATTTCCAAGTTCCATTTGCCTCCAATGAACTCAATTCGTCTTTAATTGATTCTTCCCATTGATCTCGTTCAGCACTATTCATTGCTTCTTCATAAGAATTTGGTACAGTGTAGAGCGCTCTATTCAAGCCCTCATCGTTCGGCTTTTCTGCAACTCCAAATTCTAGTGAATCAGCAAGTGGTCTAGGATAGTCTTTGATTTTATCCCCGTAAACAATATTTTCTATACACTTAACATCACATGACCTAACTAATGTTCTATGTTCATCATCAAGCAAGAGAAGGCCTGTATCATCACATTCTAATACGTACGCTTTCCTGGCATTTGGGGCAAATTTTACTTTAGGTTTATGATCTACAACCATTGCTAAGCAGCCGAAACGTCTAATAAACTTCATTGACGGCTCCCTCCCAAACACCATTTCATACGGGCTAATGAAATTGTTGGATGCATGAGGCAGACGATTGCGAACATGAACAACGTACTTCAAGGCGTGTCCCCAAAAGGAATAAGGCATTTTTGCTGAAAGCAAGCACACGCGGATCTTTTGAATTAATTCCAAGTTTAACCTTTCTGCGGTACCGTTTAGCTGCGGAGTATGTGGTGGTGACGTTGTCAGCTTGATCTTTTCGTTTTCAAGCAATTCGTTCATTTGTGAGGTCATATACTCACGTCCAGCATCTGTTCTGATTGAGCATACCGTTAGACTTTTGTTCACAATGCACCTAATTTGCTCCAGACATTTCTTTAGAGCTTCGTGAACTTGAGTCTTATCATGAATGGTGTATGCAAAAACATATCTTGAGTAATCACAAATGAAGGTGACCACATACTTGGCCTGATTACGAAAATTAACTGGAGACACTGGACCAATCAAATCACTATGTAGAACAACGAAAGGGTTTTCTGCTCTTGCTCTAACATCAGTGTGAGACTTCCTAACTGTCTTGGCTTGAGCACAATCCACACAATCTAAAATTCGATTCGTGATCCTAACATTTTTCATTTCAGGAATAAATTTAGTCGCAGCTTCCATATATTTTTTAGAAGGGTGGCATAATCTTATGTGCCAAAGCAGGTCCTCATTGTCTCGTAAACTAACTCCAAACTGTTGACCCAGTTTTCTCAAATCAAGTTCCTGAATTTCTTCATCAATTTTGCCTGACAAGATTTCGTTTCTTGAGTCTATAGGGCTCCCTCCCGCCTTAGCGCTCGTTGAAGGACCAAGCCAGCACCAGGTTTTCCGGCGCCATAAGAATCGGCACAAGACTTCTTATTAACATGTAAACACGGTAGTTCCGAGCTATTTTTTCGTTTGTTACCAGAGGATGAAACTAGATCGAATTCAACCCACCAGTAACAATCTCGACATTCAGCAGTCTTAATAGTTTTCCCTGATGAGGAGTCAACAAATTCAGCACGATCTTTTGAAAATGTGACATTCATTCCTGCACCAGTTACTTTGCGAAGAGAAAATAAGTTGACCGTTAATTCAGGTGAATAAAGAACATTTTTCAAGCGAGAAATAATCCCATTATTTTTTATCAAAATATCTCCGTAATATTTACACACCAAGTCAGCTCCAACATCTTTGTTGGCGCATGTGAATCGTTTGGGTGTTTCTAATGGCTTAAGATTTTCGAAATATTCACTTCGGTTAGCAAGATGTTCTGTAGCCCCAGAATCTATCACTGCAAGGAATGACTTAGGCTGTAACATACCTGTAGAAACATGCATAGCTGATTCAGTCCTTTCCCTGGAGTAGTTGAGAGTCTTCATTTCCTCAGCTTCGTTCTCCCCCATGATGACCCAGGTGTCAACTGTATCCTGCCTGCTCAAGCCACCGACCACATAAAATAAGGATTGTTTGCCAGTACTACCAAAATGAGTCTTCAAACGTCTGGCCTCTCCGACTTTCATCTGTAACACTCGTGGTTTTTCAGATAAGTTTGGTGTTTTCCTCGCCTGTGTTACACCTGAATGCTTACGAGGCTCAGGGCACTGAGCAGCCAAGTGGTTACTCAAACGCCCACAGTTGTAACACTTTCGTTGCTTGGAAAAACACTTGCGATAAGAATGTCCTTTGCGACCGCAATTAAAACATATTAATTTCTTTTGGACTCCTGCAAGATTCTTTTCCTGGGGACGATCGGACGAAGGGTTACCAGCTTCATTTCTCCGATTTCCCCCCACGTTTCGACCGCCACCACGACCACCTCTTGCATTTCCACGAATAATTGAGCCGAAAGATTTTTGACCAGAGGATAGCATCATGCCCGACCCAACATTTTTACTGAAAGTTAGCATTTGCTCTTTTTCGTTAAACTCGTTGATGAGCATGTTTTTCAGCTCAGCCAGACTAAACCCTTTCTCGTTGTCAAGCTCACGTTTGTAGGTATGAGTATCTCGAATCGCTCCCATAAACGTCTGCTTGACATAAGGATCACTCATTAGCTCTGGCTGGATCTGTTGAATTTTCCTGACAAGCTCATCAAATCTGTTAATAAATCCTAGAGGAGTTTCTCCTAACAAATCGAAATCCATCCGAGCAAAACTTTGCATGAGATTGTTAATAAATATTTTTGAAGTTGGCTCGCAATATTTTGAAAGGAGTAGTAAAATCTCTTTTGGGTCAGAAATTCCCCCTACCATCCCTTGGTAATGCTCATCCAAATGTGATTTAATAAACAATTTTGTTTTCCTAGCCGCAAGGCACCTATCCCTCTCGTTATTGACGTAAGGCTGTGGGGGGTTCTCGCCACTTATTAAGAAGCCCAAGTCCTGGGCCTCAATACAGTCATTAATGGTTTGTCGCCACAGGTTGTACGCCGTGCCCCCCACTTGAGCTAGCTTCACGTCCATTTGAGGAAATTTAACCAGATCAGCATGACCGGCACGCCAGACAGGAGAGTCAGTCGGGCTCTTCTCCCTCCTTCCATCTCCCACCCGACGGCGCAGCCTATCCTGAGCTGGTGTACGGCCCAAACTCATCTGAATCACAGCCGCCTCATCCTGATCAATCACCATTTCGTTTGGCTCACCAGAAGTTGGCAAATTCATTTGAGACTTCAGCTTACCAATCTCCTCGTTCATTTTAGTGGTCATACTTATCAGTGATTTGGCCCAGCTGGGAATGTCCACCTCCTGAGTCACCAATGGGCAGGAGGCCGCCGAGGAACTCCCCATCGACTCCTCCCTCGTTGGAATGGTCTTCAGGGCCTCGTCACGGAGCAGACTCTCCATCTTATCTCCCAATAACTCCATTTCAATCACCTCCTCGTCCGTCATTTTTGGATACAACCGTCACTAAGTCTCTGCAAACAAACTTGAATTAACAACACGTCAAATAAGCACATTCAAGTATCATCATTTGTATCATCAATCGTCCTTATTGAGAGAGCATGACAATTTTCTTGAAACATGCTTCTTCAATGAACAACAATCACGACAGTTGAGATCAGCGTTTCTTCAGGGTGACCATTGTAATTTCTCAACTGACCCTGGGAGTCTCGTTCGCTACAATTTCAAAAGAGACATGAGTAAAGTTATAATCTAAAATTGTCCCAAGTGTTCAATTCAAGTTGAAATTGAGGGTACTCCCCTGACACCCTCTCGTCTCTGGATGCGATAAACCTGCATCGCAGAAGTTACCCTATCCGGATTTTGCTCCTTGCTGGTAACGCAATCCGGTGAAACTCAGTGCCAGTTGCGAGCTATGCCATGTGAGGCGCATCAATAGAGCCCTGCTTCTATCAATTATGGTCAGTCGAAAGCCTTGAACACCTTGTTGGAAATCGTTGGATATGCGTGGCTCTGTTTGTTTTTCGTTGAGTACACATTATGATTTTCTCTTACACAGTACCAAGTGAAGCCTTGATCATTTGGTACTGCTCTTCCACATACAGTTTCACGCGGCCCAAAACGATCCAGTCATCAAACGGATCGGGTACTCGGTAACGTCTTCAAATACAGCGTGTAAAATTCATTGCGCATAATTAATTTCATTAAACTGCCAATCGTTATTACCTAGCGAACTCTACTCTTCGTATGGTTCTCGCGCGTGAGGGTGTTCAGCGAAGCTCAAGGCTGCTTCCTGAACTGGTACTCACTAAGTATACCCTAGAAAATCGTGTACCAGGATATAGGTCCGAAAGCGCGCTCGTTACGGCACCTGCCTTCAATCAAACAATCGTGCGGCGATCCTTTAAGAAATACCTAACCAACGATGTCTAAATTCATAACGACGTCGGTTCAAGCACTTTAGAATCGTGGCAAGAACTTTCTCGGCATGCAAACGGGAACAGCAAAGGAACAAAGCGGATTCTCGCGGATACCAACAGGAACAATTCTGCGATTCAACTAGTAAACCAGAAAATCTACACGATCCTCCTAGTTAGTATTAAAGAATCATCTACGTATACGGAATGAATACGAGCGAAATACAGAGCAACGCAAATCCATCCAACTCGTAAATTAATGGCTTCTAGACGCATTCAAAATTTCAAATGGTTCAGCATAATCATCATGGCGTCAGATCGAACACCCGTCTAACAAACGATATCGTGTTAGATGTAAAAAGACATCTTACCTTTCGGGTGAATCTCTTTCTCTCAATAAGTATATATAATGAAGCTGTGCACACTATTAATTTTGAGCAATAGGTATATTCGCAATACAACACAGCGAAACACAAAAACCAGAACGAGATGAACTCTTGAACTAGAGCTTGAGCAATACAGAGCAGAAGTAGAGAAGTGAACTGAAAAGTACAAATCAGACAATAGGCACGTTATTAACATATGTTCAATAACAAGTCACATGTAAGTACGTGTCATTTCTCCGTTGGAGGAATAATAGTGAAATAGGTACTCATACTCGAGTGTCATCGTTTTCACAGTAGTTATTAGTTGAGGACATCTTTTAGTTCATAATTAGGTACCTCTATATTGAATGAGAATATCATTTCCTCAACAAAAACAAAGTTCCTATTCTGACTGGTGTGCCCCAAGGAGCTGTTCTTGGTCCTATTCTTTTTTCAATGTTTATTAATGACATTCCTGATGCACTCCAGCACTGCTTTTACCATCTCTTTGCTGACGACTTCCAGCTATATTCATCTGGTAGTTTTGATGCAGCCATCTCTTTATGGGCCCAAAGGAACAGTATCAGCATTAACCCTGCCAAATCCAAAGCGATTATCACATCCAAAAATTCCATTCAGAACCATTTTGTCCGCCCATTCTCGTGAGCGGGTCTGTTATCCCTTTCTCTAAGTCGGTTGTCAGCCTTGGCTTGGTCACTGACGATTCTCTTTCGTGGGGTCTCCATGTTGGGCAGATCTGCTGGAGAATTTATAGCTCCCTCCACCCTCTGCGCAGACTAAATACATTTATCCCGCCCAATCTGAAAAGAAAATTGGTCATGGCCTTGGAATCGCCTCATTTCCTGCATTGTGACGCAATATATTCCCACTCCCTCTCGTCCTCATGTGCTAATAAACTCCAAGTCGCCCATAACGCCTGTATTCGTTTCATCCATAATATTAGACCTCATAATTCAGCACTGAACCTCAAACTTTTTTCCCTTCCCTTGAAGAAATATTTAAATCTCCGCCACCTCATTTGCATATTTAAAATCTTAAATTGAACAGTCCCATCTTACTTAAGCTCCATATTATTAAAGCTTCTTCTCCACGGTCCAACGCACTCATGATCGTTCGGCGCACCACAAAAATCTTCGGTAATTCCTTTGGTGTTGTGGGGGCACGGCTGTGGAATGCCCTTCCACTCCGCCTCCGGTCTCTCCCTACAATTAGCCAATTCAAGTCAGGCGTTACATAGTTTTACGCCAATGGTGAATAGTGTCCCCTCCCCCCTTCTATTTTCTTATTTCTCTGTATGGACCTTTATTTTCGCAGAGTGGCATTACCTATTATTTTGTTCTAAATTTTGACAGTGTAATTATGTATTTTTTCTTACACTCCTTGTGTTGGAAATAATGAGGTTGGGCCTCCGCTGTGGGCACTAGTGGTGGATTTATCGATTATTTTTGTATCGATTTTTACGAGTAGGTACCGTACGAACGTCAAACTTTACTCCAGATTTCACCTAAATTTTTTTCAAACCCAAATTTTTCCTGCTCAGAATGGTTCAAATTGACTTTCCTTGCATGCATTATAATCTTCAGAGCCTCTAGAACAATTTAAGAGGTGATACATCTTAATATCATGATTGTACCATTTATTTTTTTTTAGTTAAACTTTGGAGTAAAGTTACCTCAGGGTGTGTCAAACTTTACTCCACTATTTAAAATCCACCGTTATTGCATCTAGAACTGACAGTGGAGTAATGTTTGACATCAGAATCGAAAAGATTACCTCAGATATACCATAAAAAATTTTATTCTGAAAAAACTGGCAAATTTTCGTCAAAATACCAGGTTATAAAAATAAAATTGTCTCTTAGGATCGACGCTCCATCTCTACGTTATGTAGTGTCTCCTAGTTAATCACAATTTTAGTCAATATCACTAATTTATAAACTCGTAACTGGTAACAGTCTTTCACCTCTAAAAATAATGGTAACTTCTCGAAATGTAGCAAAATGATCAATTGAATATTTACAAACTCGAATCTACTAAAATGAACATCTTCCTATTTCTTCTAAATCTCATAACAAACAAAAATGAATCATAAGCGATCGAGAAGCCTGACGATGGGTCATATTGCCGCTATGTACTGCCTCCAAACACAACTGCAGGGTAGGGTCGAGTACCCAGCTTTTTCTGCGTTGTCCTTCCCATTCTTCAATTCTACTACATAAAGAAACACGAATAGAGCTTTGGATCAACAAAAATAATATCTAAATACAAAAGTTATTGTCACTAATCCAGGAAAAAACGTCTGCGGGTAACTTTACCCCAACCTCAATTGTAGGGGTAAAGATTCCCGGATTTTGGAGTAAACTTACCCTCACACCTTATTTTTAGAAAAACTATATAAGGAAAACATTTATTTGAAAATCTAATTAGTGCATTTTGTTCACAACTAAATAAATAGGTTAAGTGGTACAATAGGAGCTTACCTGGTAAATCCTTCCCAAACAACTGATATAGAAACAATTTTGGGACATAAAAAACAGGCGAGTTTCTTTCCAATGTTGATAAGGCGTGATAACACTGATCACGTTTTTTTTCCCGCTCCTGCGCAAGTCAGCTGATCCCCAGTGATGTAGAGTCCAAGTTGGCGACAACAGCTAAATGATAATATTCTTCCACTGTGATTACGTCATCAAAAATGTTTACTACTTTTTGGGGTAATGTTACCCCCGGTGGGGTAAAGTTTGACGTTTGTACGGTATGTCGATTGGAGTTATCTGGTATGATTCATCTTAGTTTTTTTTTTTGGATATTATGCGATCGAGATCGGCGGTGCAGTTTTGAATTAAATTATGTAATTGAGGGTGCCGAATTTTATTTAGAATATCCCCATATGTAGTGGCGACCGTGACAGGACATTGTTTGTAATCGAAAGTGAGCCTTTACGAAAACGCGAGCTCTCTTATTGATAAAGTGCGTGGTGTGTCGGCCTTCGTTTAACTTGTTTTTTACGTTTTGGAACCATCGTTAAGCGAAGTGTATTACGTTCGTGCTTCACGAAGCAGTTGGATCAACTTGAAAAAGTCTTATTGTCGGAGGCTCCCGAGTGGATCGACGCACAGGCTAGATTTACTGCGCTCATTGAACGGTATGAGCAGTTAAAAGCAGCTGACGAAAAGGAAATTGAGTCTTTAGAAGACGCTGATGAAGATGTCGTCGCTGAACTCGAAAAGTGCGGTGAGTACGAGTTGAATTATTTACGAATCAAAGAGAGATTCCAGAGGCTTGCACCTCCCAATGATAACGATGGAATGTCCGAGCATGGTTCAGAGAGGTCAGTACGTTCCCATTCGACCGTCCTCACTCCACACCTCAGATACCCCAAACTTGAATTGAGAAAGTTTGGTGGAGAATTAAAGGATTGGCTGGGCTTTTGGAACCAGTTCGATAAAATACACAAAGACGAGCATTTGACAGATCGTGAAAAATTTGAGTATCTCCTTCAGTGTTTAAAACCAGATTCGCCTGCTCTTTTACGATGCTGAGAAACAAGGGAATTTACTTGACCGATTTCATGAGTGCACACAATACTTCAACTGAAATTCAGGTTCTACTGGGAGCTGATGCCTGGGCACAGCTAATTACGCCTGAATTTATTACTTTGTCAGACCAACTTGTGGCCGTGAAAACCAAACTGGGATGGACCTTAGTTGGATCTGCTCCTGAAAGTCGAACCATTGCTATGACTACCCTGGTATTGCTGACTTCAACTTCTCAACTTCCTGATCTCTGGGAATTGGAGACACTGGGAATTAAGGACCCAGGAGAGCAAATTACAAAAAGGGAAAAGGATCAGCTCGTGATTGGTTTTTTCAATGAGACAGTCAAACGTGATGATTTGGGTCGGTACACTGTCAATTTACCATGGATTGAAGGACGACCAGAACTGGAGACTTAATTATGCGTCTGCTGTCAACCGATTGCTTCTGACCACCCGGAATTTACGAAAAATTGGAAAATTTGACGATTACGATGCAGCAATAAGAGATTGGATTAAACTGGGTATAGTGGAGAAAGTTGAAGACCCTGACGAGAGGGAAAATCATTGCCACTATCTACCTCATCGGGCTGTGTTTAAGAAGTGTGGCACAACCAAAACACGACCAGTCTTCGACGCATCAAACAAGGATCGAAATAAGAATTCATTGAATACATGCCTGGCTACCGGACCAAACTTGATTGATTTGTTACCATTGGTATTGACTGGATTCAGGCTGCACAGAATAGGAATCGTCGCAGATATAGAAAAGGCTTTTCTGCAAATCGTCATTGATAAAAAGGACAGAGACATGTTACAATTCCTATGGTGGGAGGGAAAGGAGATGATTACCCTGCGCCATCAGAGGGTGGTGTTTGGAGTATGCTGCAGCCCGTTCCTGTTAGCTGCAGGATTGAGACATCTTCTATATCATCCTCCTGATAATTTGACAGAAGTTGCCAACAAACTGAAGACTGCATTTTACGTTGACAACTGTCTGTCTGGTGTGTCTGAAGAAAACCAAATTGACTCATTCATTCAGGAGGCACAAGAACTTCTACGATCTGGCGGTTTCAATTTAAGGGAATGGGTTCACCGTTTCAGCTCAGATGAAAATAAGGTTGAAACTGTCCTTGGACTTCGTTGGTACTGCAATTATGATGAGTTGGGATGCAGTATCCAGTGCCAACCTGTTGTCAGAATTAGCCGCAGAACTGTTCTGTCCTTTGTACAGAGAGTATTTGACCCATTGGGCATGGTGGCGCCGGCTATGCTTCTGCCAAAAATGATTCTGCAACAATCCTGGAAAATAAAACTCAATTGGGACGAGCCATTGCCTGAAGATTTGATGGGCGAGTTCAACGCTTGGATGAAGCAACTTGCAGCACTGGAAGATTGCAAGATTCCTCGTCATATCAACAGGAACAAGACCAGCATACTCCATGTATTTGTTGACGCCAGTCAACATGGAATGGGGGCGTGTATTTTTCTCAGAACAGAAGACAAGAATGGAGTTCATCTATCTCTGATTCTGGCTAAGTCAAGGGTCACTCCACTCAAGCAATTGATCTTGCCACGTCTGGAATTAATGGCGGCAATCATTGGAACTCGATTATACCTGTTGGCAAAAAGATGCTTAAGTAACGCCGAAATTCGTACATTCTTCTGGTCAGACTCAGCTGTCGTACTTGCCTGGCTGTCTGGAGAGGGTCCATGGGCGGTATTTGTCGAGAACCGCGTCCGAGAGATAACGTCATTGGCAGACACAGGGACTTGGCATCATGTACCTGGCAAAATGAACCCAGCCGATCTATTGTCTCGAGGCTGTCAACCAGAGCAACTGAAGAAGGGTCAGTGGTGGAGAGGACCAGATTGGCTTAAAGAACACGAAGATAGTTGGCCAAAAAGTATTCCAGTCCCAGAAATTGAGGAATTGAACAAAGAGAGAAGACGCACTGTGGTTACAGCAAAAAGCCTAATCGTTGACACAGTGTTGAGTAAAATCACCAATCGGTTCTCCATTTACACAAAAATTGTAAGAACCATTGCATGGATCTTGAGATTAAGACCAATTTGTTTTCGCGCTTATCCCAACAAGATTATTACAAGTGAGGAGTTTGCTGAGGCTGAGAAAACATTGTTCCTGTGGGTTCAGCACGACGTCTTTGGAAGTGACGGCAAGAAGACTCAAGACCTGAAGAATTTGAATGCCTTTTATGATGATGATGGGCTTCTGAGGATGAAGTCACGAATTTTGGAAGAAGAAGGGAGAGAAGAGTACAGCTTTCCCATAATCCTGCCGGCCAGACATCCTGTAATTGAAAGGATGATTGTGCAGCTACACGTCGCCAATCGTCATGCCTCAACCTACTGTTACTTCTTCGAGAAAAGGTTTGGGTATTACAAGGACGCCGGATATTCAAGAAAGTTGTGAACAGATGTATGCAGTGCCAACGTCACCGGGTGAAAGCTATGGAAGCATCAATACCCCCTCTTCCAAAGGATCGGACCCAGATTGTCAATGCATTTCAAGTAACTGGCACGGATCTGGCTGGACCCTTTGTCCTGAGAGGCGGCGAGAAGAGCTGGATTGTAATTAACACATGCGCTGTTTATAGAGCAGTCCACCTTGAATTGATAACGTCTCTCAGCTCAATGGCGTTTATGCAGTCTCTTCGCCGATTCATCTCTCGCAGAGGACGAATGGATGTGATATATTCTGACAATGGAACTAATTTTGTCGGACTCAATAAGGCTATGAAGCAACTTGATTGGGAAGAAATTGAGAATTTCAGCGGACTGATGAAAATTAAATGGAAATTTAATCCCCCCACTGCTTCATGGTGGGGCGGATTCTGGGAAAGGCTCATACGAGTGCTGAAGGATCTGCTGAAGAAGAATTTGAAGAATGCAAGTCTGGACTATGAGGATTTTTTGACACTGCTCTGTGAATGTGAGTTCTTGATGAATAACCGACCTCTGACTTACATTTCGGAAGATGGCAATGAACTTCAGCCACTTCGACCTTTGATGTTCCTTCAGAGCACACAGAAAAGTGAGACAGTTGACTTGGACCAGATACAATCGTTGAGTTTGGAGAAACGATGGAGATATCTTCAAACCATCAGAGGTCATCTTCGTACAAGATTCAAGAAGGAGTACATACCTTGGATTTCTGCGGACTAACGTTCATCCCAACAAAGGAAATCTCATGGTGGGAGACATTGTTCTCGTTGGACAAGACAACGTGAAGAGGTCAGATTGGGTTCTTGGAAGAGTGCTGGAACTGATCAAAGGCAAGGATGGACAGGTCCGACTTGTCAAATTAAAGACTTCAACTGGCATTCATCTTCGCCCTGTCCAACGCCTCTACCCACTGGAGATTGATCATCAGGAAGGATCGTCACTCCTAAGGGATCGCCAGGGAGACTTGGACAATACCCAAGTCATTCATCAGGATTTGTCGCCTGGAGAAGATCAAACTACCGCTGCCAACAATCCAGAAGAAGAGGTTGTGGACCAGCACCCACCAATTATCACTCAAAGCGGTCGTGTTGTGAAGAAGAATCCAAAATTTGATGTGTAAAGTGTTTGTGCCAATGCTGTGAATTTGTAGTTGGGTATCTTTGTGAATTATTTGAAAGTAGTTGCAACACTCCCGTTTTCCAAGGTGGGAGGATGTTGGAAATAATGAGGTTGGGCCGCCGCTGTGGGCGCTAGTGGTGGATTTATCGATTATTTTTGTATCGATTTTTACGAGTATGTCGATTGGAGTTATCTGATATGATTTATTTTAGTTTTTTTGGGTATTATGCGATCGAGATCGGCGGTGCAGTTTTGAATTAAATTATGTAGGTAATTGAGAGTGCCGAATTTTATTTAGAATATCCCCATACCTTGCAATATGACCTTTGTAATTCGTGTGTTCAATGGGCCAATGGGCCTTTTCACAATAAATGGTTTTTATTATTATTATTATAATTATAAAGAAGCAATGAAGAAACACCGAAGAAAACGATGAATAAGCAATGAAAAGGCAACGAAGAAACAATAATGAATATCAATTTATTGTACTACAGAAGAAAGAAGCATTTTACTTTCAATTATAATAAGGGGAAAAAGCTGCAAATCCCTGCACAACGGTTTATTATTTTGTACAGAATACCCTTCTTTTACAGATCACAGCTCTCCGTATAGATAACCCGTCTATATAATATGTACCTACCTACTAGTCTATGTACGTTTGTACAAATCTTTTGATATGACGAACTCGCTTGATCAATTTCTGGACTCGAATGAATTTTATTATTTATCAGAGGTAACTACGTTGGGAGGAAAACATGTGGCGCGGAAATATAAAAACGAGGTAGAAAAACTAACAACAAAAATCATCTCCTAAGCGCCTACATTCACTCCCCCCTTAGCGTTTTCTTGTTCCTCTTGGTTCTTGTTACTGTTGCATTCTTTTGTTGTTGTTCTGTTTGTGTCCTCTGGCTTTGACTTCTGTCTTGAGTTTGTCTTTCTTGATTCTGTCCTCTTTCTTGAACTTTTCTTCTTTTTAGCGAATTTTCGAAGAAAAGGAAGCTATTGTTCTCGGTCCAAAATTTTTAAAACTCGAATTTCCGAAAGATTTTTATACCAAAATCCGTTTCAGACCATCCTGAATTCACTGCCGAAAGACACCAAAAATTATATGTATTAATTGCTATGCAATTTTAACGCCGGGGGTCATGTGAAAAAAATGTCCTGTCACAATATCCTGTCACAAAAACGCGTCACGCAAAGAGGAATGTGATGAAGATGAGCACAAAGAGGAATGTGATAAAGATGAGCACAAAGAGGAATGTGATAAAGATGAGCACAAAGAGGAATGTGATAAAGATGAGCACAAAGAGGAATGTGATAAAGATGAGCACAAAGAGGAATGTGATAAAGAATTACCAACGTTATCTTTGTTAAACAGAATCGTTTTATTTTTTTGTGTGTTGGTGGTGTGGGGGGGGGGGGGTAAATTGCATAGCAAATTCTCCTTTGTTATACGAAGTATAAGAACACATCCTTCGGGGGTGAGGAACGGCGAAGCCGTTCCGAGGGGGCGGAGCCCCCTTTGGGGGTCCAGGGGGCTTGCCCCCTGGCGAGGCCCGAAGGGCCGAGTATATATATATATTTAGTTCAGGATTGAGGAATGACCAGTCTAGTCTTGTTTTTGATGGTTGTTTTAATTCCCACAACGTTTCTACCCAGGATCTGGGTCCTATTCATGTGGATTTGTGGTCCAAAGGTAAGTGTGATAGGTGGATAGGTGGTAATTTCCAATTTGATTCACTTCACTGACCAGAGATGAAAAGCAGATTACTTAAGTAATCTGCTTTTCATCTCTGGTCAGTGAAGTGAATCAAATTGGAAATTACCACCTATCCACCTATCACACTTACCTTTGGACCACAAATCCACATGAATAGGACCCAGATCCTGGGTAGAAACGTTGTGGGAATTAAAACAACCATCAAAAACAAGACTAGACTGGTCATTCCTCAATCCTGAACTGTGTTCATCAACCTAGTCATCTGAATCAACTTGTTATATATATATTTATATATGTATGTGTCATTCCAGACGATAACTCTCGAAAGAATTGAGATAAAAAGTTCAAATTTGCACGAAAAATCTGTCTTGGCAATCGACAGGCTAAGTTCGAAGATGGGCAGAATCGGGTCACTCTAAGGGGGAGTTTTGGGGAGTTTTGGGGGGGGGGGGGGGAAATTACCCATAAATTCCCAAACTGGAACAGTCTGACAAGTGACACCTCATTTTAAAGGTTTTTGTACGCTGAACACGATGGTGAAATCAGAATTGCGATATCTCATTCCGTTCTCAAACTGGAGCACTTTGAAGATGAAGGAACGTGGTTATTTCTTGAGATGTTCTTCCTGGTTCGTCTGCTCTAATCTGATAACGGAATGGGATATCGCAATTCTGACTTCACCATCGTGTTCAGCGTTGGAAAATCTACAAACCGAGGTGTTACTCGGCAAAAAATTGTTACGTATCCAATAGGTAGGCTCTTCTGGTATTCAAAACATTTTTGATTTCCCCCTCCTCCCCCTTCCGCCCCAATTTTACTTTGCGTATAACTACTCCTGTTTTAATTTCGTATGGTATCAAGTTGGGAAAACATTGGCCGAAAATTAATTTTCAGAAAATTTTAGGCGGAGGAGGAAGATGCCGAAAACTTCGAAAATTCGCTCTTATAGCCATGCTGCATGACTGTGGTTTTTTTTTTAATTTGTCTTCTTTCTTGATTTTGTCCTCTTTCTTGAACTTTTCTTCTTTCTTGAATGTCTTCTTTCTTGAATTCGTCTTCTGTCATTGTGTCTTAGTATATAACATACGCTGGCTTCTGTCGGTCAATCGAAACATAAACTCGCGAACCCTTTGTGGAAGTTTTGGGGTCCGTTCGAGCTCTTGTACCAATTTCGGTTGATTTTTCTGTTCTGTAGGTTAACTTTCTGTATTATTTTTTCTTTCTTCTTTATTTTTGATTTTATTTTATTTTATTTTATTTATTTATTTTTTTTCATTGCTCATCTTCAGAGTGTCTATCAGATGAGACCTCACTACTCGTGCGTTTTTCGTCTTATCTTTCGGATACTTGGTCCCAGACACTAAGGGGCAAACTATTGTTAGGTTTCTTTCTTGGGACTCTTCGCTTTCTTTGAAAAGTGTGATTAGGCGGTTTTTTGCTTGCGTGTATTTTTGTCGGTGTGTGTAGAAGTGGCAAGATCGTATATGTTTTCAACGTAAATTTTGTCCATTTGCGCCAGAAGATAGTCAAATTTTGTCTGTTCGGCAGTGATGCGTTTCAATTTAAATTGAGCCTCGACTTGGTGGAACCATATGTCAGGTTTTTCAGGCCAGAATGCCGGCAATTTTACGCTTACATCCGCTACGTGAGCTGCGTCTCCTGTTCCTTCCATCTTCTATCACTGTACGATTTTTCCGTTTCTTTTGAATCACGTCGGGGTCACCAATTGTACGATTGTACTAATCTTTTGAAATGACGAACTCGCTTGATCAATTTCTGGACTCGAATGAATTTTATTATTTATCAGAGGTAACTACGTTGGGAGGAAAACATGTGGCGCGGAAATATAAAAACGAGGTAGAAAAACTAACAACAAAAATCATCTCCTAAGCGCCTACAGTCTATACATATTATGTAGATCGCAGACCCTCCGTAGGTTGGTACCTAACCCCGTACTCGTTTACCTACCTAAATCACGAGTTGAATGTTTTTTTGTTTTTTTTAATAATCGATATATTTGCTATATCAGTAACATAACAACTGAGCTTAGCCCATCAAGTTAGTTTGCTATAATATTATTCAACTGTTTGTAGAGTTTTTAGCCCAGTGGCTGTAACTCAAGAGAACACTCAATCACTACACTTGTCACATTGTCACATCACAAGGTCGAAAGGTTTTGTTCTATCAAGCCGCCGGGTGGCGTTGCTGTTGTCTAGGAGTCGAAGAACTTCTGGATTCATGTGTTCATGAAGCCGCTGTTCGTATTTAATCGCATGTTGCTTTGCCACTTCGCTGACGGAATCCATCTTGAGGTCTCGATGGAGGTCATCATTTCTGATGTACCAAGGGGCGTTGACAATACTCCTCAGTACCTTGTTCTGAAAAGTTTGTATAATCTTGCTGTTTGTCTTTTTAGTACAGCCCCAGAGCTGGATACCATAAGTCCACACAGGTTTTAGGATTTGCTTGTAGATTAGCAATTTGTTGTGTACAGATAGTTCAGAATATCTGCCTAGCAACCAGTACATTTTTTTGAACTTCATATTTAACTGATCTTTTTTTTAATCACATGTTCCTTCCATCTTAATTTGGCATCAAGAGTCATCCCTAAGTACTTTGCTGTATTAGCGTAGGGGATCTGTTGGCCATTCATCATGACTGGTATCGTTGTTATGTTCATGTTCGTAAAGTTAGTATGAGTAGATTTCAGTTCATTAAGCTTAAGTCGCCATTTTTGGTCCAGGCGCTTACATCATCAACAGAATGCTGTAATTTCCTAGTTGCTTCCTCTACTGAGTCACCAACCGCAAGTATGGCAGTATCATCAGCAAAAGTTGCGATTGTCGTGTGTTCATTGCTAGGTACATCACGTGTATACAGAAGGTATAGTAAGGGCCCAAGCACGCTTCCTTGAGGGACACCTGCCCTTATTTTTTTGAGACTGGAGTATTCTCCTTCGTGTTTCACTCTGAAATGTCTTTCGGAAAGATATGATTTCAAAATTTGAAAAAATGGCTTCGGTAAGTCTCTCTCAAGTTTGTACTCTAACCCTTGATGCCAGACTTTGTCAAAAGCTTGGGAAACATCCAGGAAGACACTTGCACAAACTTGTTTCTTTTCTAGACAATTCTCTATTACATCAGTTACACGATGCACTTGTTCTATGGTAGAGTGTTTTTCCCTGAATCCAAACTGGTGGTCGGGGATTAGCTCTTTTTCTTGAACGATTGGTTTCAATCTTTGTATCAGTAATCTCTCAAAGAGCTTAGATATTACTGGTAGTAATGATATAGGTCGGTAGGACTCTTTATTCTTGGATTCTTTCCCAGGTTTCAGTATCATGATAACCTCTGCCACTTTCCAGCAGCGGGGTACATATTTCAGTCTCAATGCCGCGTTTATCAGATACAATAGCATTCGCATGCCTTCCTCTGGTAGTTGCTTAATTGCCTTTCCTGTAATGAGATCATATCCAGGAGCTTTGTTCGTTTTGAGATTGCGAATTTGATTTTTCAGTTCACTGAGCGTTACTGGTTGTATGAAGTGTATATCCGTGGAGGAGGATACCATGGGTAAGCCTCCTTCATCACTGTTCCTGGGGAGTGGCACAAATGTGTTTTCGAGGTGTTCAGCAAAAATCTCTGCCTTTTCAGTAGGACTTTTTGCCCATTCCCCATCATCTTTTTTAATGGGAGGTACATGTTCCTTCTGCTGCTTGAGTGATTTGGTAATTTTCCAAAGGGAATATTCCGTATCTTTTTCCGGATTTAAACTATGAATTAGTCTTAAGTGCGTTTCTTGCTTCATTTCTGCTGATAAATTATCCAGGTGGTTCTTCAATCTATTCAATTTTGTTTTATCGCATGGGGCTCTGGTATGTTGCCATATTCGTCTAGCTTTCCTCTTTTCCCTAATCATTTCACGGGGATAAGATACATTATTAGCTGCATATGTAGTCTCTGGTGGAGTACTAACCCAAGCTGCTCGTTGAATACATTTAAAGAAGTTCTCAGCTTCATCTTCTAATTGCTCTGTGAGTTGAATGTTGCTAAAATAATTCTGTCGATGGCAAACAGTAACTAAAATGGCGAAAAGAAACGCAAATAATGAAGTTCTGAAGGAAAATTGTTGATGTGGAGTGAAAAAGTGAAATAGATGCCCCTTCTGCGTAGATCACTGTTTTCTGTGGTCAGTACCTACCCTCTGGTCAAATATAATGCACCGTTGTGTAATAACTTGCCCATCAATGAACGGTTGGTCAAGTTGCAAAAGTACCCGATCAACAAAATTCAGCCCCTTCTTGGTAGATGAACCGTTGTGTAATAATTTACCGTTCTGTAATAATTTACCGTTATGTAATAATTTGCCGTTGTGTAATAATTTACCTATCAATAATAAGTACTTCAAAGTTTGTTCAAGTTTCACAAGTACCTACCAACAAAAGCCAATAGTCCAACCAACTCTACTTCATACAGCCATCCTTGATTATAATCAGGTGCTCCTTAGTGATGAAATCCCGGCGGGATTTATACCACTTGATTCACGATCATGTTGACGAAGCTTTTTCGTGCACCCGAACGGCTGGACGGTGCTCCGGGTGGTCTCAAAAAATTGTTTAGCTCAAGACAAATTTAATATCGTAAAAAAAACCATACCCTTCAATAGAAAGTTTTTGAGATATGGCGTTCTGAAAATTTCAACCCCTATTTTGAACCTCAGAGATGACTGACAGTAACGCCGAGCTTCGAGGACCAACTAGACCCCGAACGGAACCTACCTATAACCAGAATTTCATCAATTTTGTTTCATGGTAACTAAGAAAAGTGGCCCGTACGGCGGACAGACAGAAATATTTTTATTGCAGTTTTGGATTCTACATACCTTGAAATGTAAACCATCAAATTTTGAGGGGGGGTAAGCTTTTTTTTTCATGCTGGATTCCAATGGTTCATTATTGAAAATAATAAACCAAAAAACTTAATTTAAAAAGAAGAAAAGAACGAAAGGCACGCAACCACCAACATTCCATGTCTAACATGGCTATGGCCAGGGCAGTAAAAGAGGATACAGGAAGAAGAAGGTGTTCTTCTAGGTATGTATGTTCTTTGTTATTCTTAATTCACAAAATTGAATGTTTTAAGTATAGTTGCTTATTCAACTAGTAATTATAGTGAACCATCCAGGCAACTACGTACACCTAAAAATATGGTCAAGAAAAGGAAGTTGAACAGCTTAGCTAGAAGCAGGGGTCTCGAAAAGTCACCATCAAGTAAGTTCGAACGACATTCACTAACGAATTCACTAACGACATTCACGAACGAATTTCACTTACTCTCTGAAGTTGGCAACGCCACAAAACATAATTCGTTAACATTAAACGTCTTCTGTTTGTGGGATGTGAAAATACTAAATTGAATCTGTTGGGATCAAGTCGTTCTGGCGTCTTGAAATGAATCATCTGAAAAAGGGGGTTAGGTTGTTTGTAGTGTTACCAGATGTCTCTCGGAAAAAAATAGCATAACGATCCGAATGTCAGAATATACCCTAATACTGGGTAGTTTCTACTAGTGATGGGCGAAACGAATGATTTCAATAATCGAATACCAAGTATTCGAATGATTTTGATAATCGAATGATCATTCGAATGATTTCATTCAAATGTGGAGGGAAAACCCACCGCCATTTTGAACTAAATCAATAAGGATTTATATTGAATTTAAAAAAATAATAATTATTATTATTATTTGATACTGACATTAGAATAGAAAATTCAGGAATATATAGGTAAAATATAACTTGATTTTTCATTGATCTTACTTAGTTACACGGATGAAGCTCGTTTCATTCGAATGATTCGTTTGGATCATGAAAAAGGAGTGGGAAAACCTCCAACAGATCCGAATGCAAAACAACCAATGGCAGAACAGATGCTAAAGTATTCGAATGAAAAACAACCAATGGAATGGGATAGAGTTCGGATGAAAGTCTCGGCTATGGTTGTTCTGTGACAGTAGGTACTTGGGCATTCGCATTGGTCACAGGTTCACTTTTGTCGCAGTTCCATCCTCCTGTATCTTGAGCTTCGCGAAGAAACCGCTAGTTTCGCTACAATACGAATGCGAAAGTATTCGAATACTTGAAATCTCACATCCGAATATCCGAATGAATTCAATAATCGAATGCCGCATTCGATTCTTCATTCGAATTGCCCATCACTAGTTTCTACATAAAACTTATTTTCAGGCAAGTTAACTATTAAAAAAAAAAAACTTTATTCCAGTTCCATTTTACAAGTGACTTAGGGAAATAATAGTTTCATCAATACTGATATTAAGTAGGTAGTACCTGCACAAACCAGTCTTGAAATCGCGACTAAATTTGCATTTCCCTCTTGTTGGCTTTGGCCCCAACCAGTAGCGTTGTGTGGGCTCTGAAAACGGTGGGGCACCAAACCAGAACACAAAACCAAGAGATTTGTCTACAAAATACCTCGAGGCGACAATAAACACCCTTCCCTTATTTACTGTTTGATATTCAGCAAATTCCCTTTCAATCAACACTATCTTCGTACGAAAACGTCCATAATTTCTACTGCAAATTGGCCACCAAATTCACGTGTTATAAAAATATAGTAAACTAAAATACCTATATAACAAAACAGAATGACCCGTAGGCCGGTACCTACTTGAATTACGAAGCTTTTGACCTGAAGCTAGGTAGTTATCGGTGTGTTAGGACGACGATCAATCCACAAGAACACAAACAGGACAAAATGCACGTAGGTACCACGAATACAAATCTGCCATCAGAACCGGATCGAACGCAAAATGCGCACAATTTGACGCAAAAAATTAAAAACTGACAACAGAGAAAGCCAATATACTTAATTCACAACAAAAACAAATCAGAAGACGAAGAAGCATCTCGTATGGAGTCGTATGGAATTGAATCGAATGCACAAGAAAAAAATACGCAACCTCTAACCACCACAACTGTGGGCATGAAGAATGAGTGTTTCTTCGCGGCACCCTCAAGAAAAGCAACAACAACAAAAAATTGAATTGAAGGGATCGAATAGATTGTGAAAATGAACGATTTTGGAGTAGAAATTAGATTTTGGGACTGGGGCTAAAGTGGGCGTGGCAAACAACATTTTTACTCTACTGAGCATGAGTGGAAGGGCCACTTTTCTCAGTTGTCATGGCGACACCAGGTCCCAGGACCTGCCTGCCAGTTTCAACAGCCTAGGTTTCGATTTCGATAACAGGGCATCGATTACTGTCGCTTTATTCCGATAAGATGCTTTGTCTATGGAGCACACCATGGATGCTCTACTATAATATTGAATATCCATAGAATTTCCATTCCATAGCCAGAGAAGTCTGGCGAGTCGCTGTTGAACTTTGTGAAAAATGCTAGGTACAGTGTATGGAGGGAAATTCAAATTCCAACTGAACAATGGAGTTTTTTAAACTTACCTATACCTATACTGTGTTTTTTGGTGCCGGGTCAGTGGCCCAAGTGGCCTTATGGACGCAACGCCCCTGGCCCCAACGTTTGACTACAATCATGTAGGAGCGTGGACGAGGACAAAGAGAGAAAGGTTGTCAAATAAAATTGATAGCAAGATCAACTTCCAACATCTCATTCTTCTTATCTTACGGCTGTTGGCTGTAAAGAGGGACTTTTTCATGGCCATAAAGGGTATGGTGGTGGTGGTGGGGGAAGAAGAGGCGATTTCAGGTTTGATCAAGGTGTTCAGTAGAAGGATATAGGTAGGTCATCATTGCTTTTATCAGGTTTTCTTCTCTGTCTATTGAAAAAAGAGTATATTAGGTAAGAAAAAAGAGAAGAGTATAGAGGAAAAGACCTAAAAAAGAATATATATACTATAAAAAGAGTATGTCTGGTAACCCTAGTTGTTTGGTATGACGTCCAAGTGGCGGCAAGTGTTCGAACACGAAAAATAAATCTTGAATCGCCATAGAATTCGTGAACTTAGGGGTTTTGAGCAGGAAACAGCAAAGTTAGGTTTTTGTTGAAAAAAGTTTAGGATAAACTCCTTTACTGGTTAACCAAACCTTCATGTAGTTAAATATTGCATACTGCAGTATATGCAGTACTGCATACTAAATATACTGCATACTGTATATGCAGTAGGTATACTGTATATGCAGAGCATAATATACTCTATATAGGTACAGTATATGCTCTGTACTGTATTTTTGTATGAACGGACACGTGCGAACTGCTTGAGCTTTCAAGTTGTAGCCATACTGAAATATTCAAACTGAAATATTATCACCCAGTGTGTCACTTTTAACCAATATTTGCTCCACCCTACCTGTTTATGAGGATTAAACGTGGATTAAATTGATTTTTCGTAGCAAGGCAGCGGATGCAACTGTGAACACGGACATTCTTTCATGATTTTTCTATGCTGAGAAGTCGTACCTGCATTATGCTAGGTGAAAATACCGTATCCTGCTCAAATACGCTAAAACCGCTTAGTTATCCATGCACCTTCTTTTGTCATCTCATTACTCTCAATTATTAATTTATTGTCTAACAAAAAAGCCCGTTATAAATTATTCATATCATGCCTCATTAATCCATTGTATCTTCTATTTCGTATTATTATTATTGGCAAATGAAAATGGGGAATGCATGTTTTAATGCAATTTAAATTCAAAAAAGCGACAATTTCAATAAAATCGGTTCATAGGAATAGAAGGCAAATCGTAATCGGAGTTTGCTAAGATGATCATAGTAACTACAAGCTTTGTTCGTGCAGTCCCTCAGAGCTTGTTCAGAGCAACCCGGGCATGCGCAGTAAGGGCAAAGCAAAGATTGGCTGTTCGTGCAGACCCAGGGCGAGCTCCGAGCCAAGTGGTCCGGTGTTCGTGCTGTCCCGGGGCAGATGATTCGGTGTTCGTGCTGGCCACGGGGCTTCCTCCAAGCTGCTCTGAGCAAGCCCTCCCGTGCCCCACGAGAAGACCAGGGGCAGCTGAGCACTGCTCTTCCGCGCATGCACCCTCGACCTGTTCGAGCTGTCCGTGCTCCGAACAGGCCCCACCCTGCTCCAAGCGAGCCTGTTCAGAGCTCACCGTACACCAAGCCAGTTCGGTTCAAGCGAAAACTGAACTTGCTCGGAGCTAGCCCCATGGGGACAGCACGAACAAAGCTAAACTATGCAAAGCCAATAGATCGTATCCAACAATAACCTACGGTATTTTTGCTTAGCAACTAGCGGATACAATGATTTCGCTTTGTAGTAATCTTGAATCCAAATTAGCAGCTGCGGTAGAGTACTAAAATTAAGAATGCAAAATAAGGCGGAAATTTAATACTAACTTTATTACGAGTCAAAAAAACAATTTTGGAAAAAAATGTTCGTTACGGCATCGCTGCTTAAATTCGCTAAAATGAACTGTTGCGATGCGTGTCCATCATTGTGTCTCTTCTGTATGTGTGAAGGAATATAATATTATCTTCTATTTGCGTACCTAGCTTATAATGTCAATAGGTACCTTCCTAATGCAATCGTTATCGTGCTTTCCATTCTCGACTGTCGCTTTCAGTATGTCATGGTTAACAAACACAAGAAGAACACAGGTGAAGATGGCTTTCTAGTTTGGTTAAGAAAACCGTTAATAAAATGTTGTAGAACCATTAAATTAATTTGCAAAATTCTTAGGTAGGTACCTAACTTGATTTGGATAACCGTTAATTCAACTTGGAACACCGTTAATTTTTTTTTTTTTTTTTTTTTTTTTTCACTATGAAATTTTTATTTGAATCTTAAAGTGGGGAAAGACAGGTGTGGCAGAGATATGGGCGACTGTACAGTGCGTGGACTTGTTTCTTTTTCCAAGTTCAATTCAGTTTGGAAATGCAATAAAATGCCACACTACTAGATTGTCTTTAATAAATGTTGTATTTTTGTTGCATAGGAGGCGATGAGTTGGTTTCCGCACGGGATAGATTCAAAGGGGCGCTTCAAGACCTTCTGCCTCATTCCGATGATGACTCGGACAGTGGTAGTGAAGATGATGGCTGGTCCAAGTAAGTTCGCGAAACATTAATTTAGACTTCAGCCATTGATTAGTTGAACAGTGGTCACCATTCTTTTGGTAGAAAATTTTGTGTAGTAGAATTAGGATTAATTCTAATACCTGTAATCTAAAACATAAGATACTAATACCTGTGTTTTACGTTACACTCAACGCTATGGTGGCCACCCTTTTTAGAGCTGGGGATTCAACGAGCCACTGTAGAAAACAAGACCTACCTACCAATTTTCTTAATATCAATGTTTCAATACATTTTCTAAAACTGTAGATACACTGCTCTTGTCCTACGATTTCATTATTATTTCTTGTAAGCCATCACCTTTCAGAAAGAAAAACGCTGCAAATTATTACACAATAGTTTTGTGGTGTTCCCTAACGGTAGGGTAGGATTGTATGTGAAGGAAACTAATACCCGGAGGAGTCTTGCTAGCACCCCGCGGAGGTCACCACAGCGAGTATTCTAAGAAGGGAGCACCCCATGGATGAACCACAGCGAGTGCAGGAGAAGGGTAGTAGAGAGAGAAGTCGCAAGTCGGAGAGTGATCGGTCGAATGACGAGCTGGGCTACAAGGGCCGCTTATAAAGGGCCCTTTCCACCCGTCCCCCATCCACAATCGGCCGTTATGACCGTTGAGGGGCTATGGCGGTTGATGGAAGGGACCTTTCTCCTACTTTCCCCTCAGTGTCGCTCAGCTAGTCTTTCCCTTCGTTTATTTGGTTAAATCTTTCAATATTGCATGGGAGTGGTTATTGTAGAGATTTGAGGGGAACCTCAAAAAGTTTATTGTTTACCTGTATATATGCCCTTTCTGCGGGGATCACTGTTTTCTGTGGTCAGTACCTACCCTCATGCTCCCCCCCCAGGAAAGCTCTAAATCGAGCACTGAAGCCAGCTTGACAATAAAATTTCATAAAAAATATGCGGTGGAATCAAGAATTCTATCATTAATTATTTGTTGTTATTCATGAAGCATGCCGTTTGTTCAACTTGAAAAAGTAGCTATCAGCTGAATTCAAAATAAGCATCATTCTTCAAACAAAATAATATTTTGGAACAACCAACGTGGTTTCGTACAGCCATGCATAATTATAATCAGCTGTTTCCTAGCTGTGATATCTGGGCTAGATTTATACCGTTTGATTCACGATCATGTTGATGAAGCTTTTCAGAGCAAACGAACGGCTGGACGTACAATGCTCCGGGTGGTCCCAAAAAATGCTTTAGTTTGAGATCAAATAAAAAGGCGTAAAAAACCATACCCTTCTATTGACAGTTTTCGAGCTACGGCTACGGTTCGGGAAATTTCATCCCCTATTTTTCACCCCTTAGACGGTAACGCCGAGGTTTGCGGACTAACTAGACGCCAAATGAGACCTTAAAACCAAAGTTTAATAATTTTGGTTCATGGTGACTAACGCTCTCAGTGTGGGTGGCTCTACCCGTGCTAACGCCACCCACTGGACGCCGGCTGCCCAAGTGAGCCCTCTTCTAGATCCCCGTCTTCTGTGGTAGATGGCTGCATGGAGCGTTGGACCAGTGTCTACTAACACACTAATTTTTCACTTTTGGCCTCAAATTCGGATTCAGCTCCCTTGGAAACCACTGTCCACCAATCTCCTGTTCAAAATAACAGGTAGTTTTGACTCAAAACGGGGTGGAAATGACGGGGTAGAGAGGGAGGTGAGCCCCCCCCCCCCCAGGATGGCGAAGGGAGGATGAACATCGCCCGAACTCAAAAACAGCGTTGGAGAAGAAGAAAAGAACAACTAGGCAATAAAACAATAAAACTGGATAACCAGTTGGAAAAAAGACCATCACTGACGAAACCCAGCAAAAACGCGCCCACAACTACCAACTCAATAAAACTCCTGAACCTTTTGTTGAAACCCTCGATCTGCTTCCGTCTAGGGAGGTGTAAGATGCGTTCAATTCCAGGAGGTAACTCGCACCAGTTCACTCACTTCTGGAATGCGTTCTTTGGGACACGTTCACCAGTTCAGCGGGGTCCCTCACCCACAAAAAATGGGGTTACTGAATAGTTATACCGACACTACTTGGCTCAATATACATTTTTTTCATTTTGGAACTATTTTAGGTAGGTACATAGCACATGTCATATTTTGCAGATTCGGCTGTGGAGACTAGAACGAAAAAACGAAAAATGTTGAAATATCCACCTACCTAAATACGATTAGAAAAGCTCCAGATTCTAGGCTGGTAGGTATGCGAAATCATTACCTTTGCACTCGAAAATTACTACCTACCTACTAATGTTTTTCAATTTTAACTCCACATTGTTGGTATTTTTCTGTGGCTCCTCCATCCACAAGATTAAAATGAAACCACACCACACTTCTTTTTCGAAACATTTATATTAGAACAGAACAAGGTGAAGGGTGAGCATGATGTTAACTAACCAGCAAGGAACTGCAAGCAGGTAAGGAAAGAACGATGTTAACTGCAGAGGGGAAGGGAAGAACGGTAGGAACGTAGAGGGGCGAAGGGAGGGGTTGATGAACAGGTGAACTGGTGGGACTGAGGAGTTGTGAAAGAAGGTTAGGATCCCCCATTCAGAGAGAACGTCAACTCTTTGGTCATCCCTTCTACAGTGCTGAACGCCACATCCCTACTTCCGGCGCATTCTGTTGGGAAGTTAGGAAGGTATTGAAGCTATTCCCACCACCAACTGGAGCTTAAAACAGATGTTTCATCATTTACTAGCCTTGGATGCAGAGAGCGTGGGCAGGAGGCTCCGTCTACCCAGGTAGATGGCAGTGAGGGACAAAAGACCATCTACCTGGGTAGACGCCCGCATGGAGAGTGCTGAGGAAGGTGCGAAGTACGGTGAAGGGACAGACATTTTTTTAATTTCATTTTCGGATTCTACGTACCGAAACGGAACCATCAAGCTTGGTGGGAAGGGGGGGGGGGGGGGGGATTTATTATTGTTAAGTTTTTTTTGACACTCGATTCCAAAGGTTTATTATTGAGAATAATAAACCAAAAACTGGATGAAATTGCCCATTTTGATCCAGTTTGACACATCTTGCCCTACTTTCCTCCAGTTCGTCTTCATATAAGCCAGACACACTAACAATAATGGAAGCATATAAGTTCAAAATCGCATTGAAATTTGGTTTCAAATACGTAAGTACAGTAGTATGGTACAATTTCTTCAGGTCCAAAAGACAACATAAAAAGAAAGTACAGAACGAGACACCATTGGAAGACAAACAGCAGCAACAGCCATTCGTGATGAAGCTCTTTGACAGGAGCGTAGATCTCGCCCAGTTCACAGAAACCACTCCATTGTACGTGATCTGTCGAGCCTGGATGGCCAATCAGCCTCATCAGACGTACAACATTGCTGTACCACCTCCGTATGTAAGATTTGATTTGTTGATTGCAAGTATACCTAATGGAATACACTGTAGACGCAAACGATTAGAGCTGTGTAGTTTTTATTATACATTAAAACACTACATTATATTACTAGTTATGTTGAAAATTTAGCGGGCTCTGCTCTGGGTTAAAGTGTAAACTCCATCATTAAGGTTAATCAGATTTGAGGGATTTGAGGAGTTATTATGCTTAAAAATTAATTAGGGCTGGTCGACTTTCAAAAGTTGGTGTGATCCATGATTTTTGATTCCTCACTACCGAAGGTAGGGAAGCCTTGGATTCGTGATTGAGTAAAAAAAAAGTCCTCAAATATGAAAATTTCCACTTCCATTTTTGCGTTTCAGTGGTAATTCCTTGTCACAGCTACCCGAAATAATGGTCGAAATGAGCTGAAATTTGGAGGGTAGGTGCATTTGGAGGGTCACAGAAGGTCCCATACCAAAATCATTGAAAAAGTACGGTAACTTTCGTCTGCTCATGCGCAAACTTGAAATACTTGGAACGCCCATAGCTACCCTAAATGTCATTGAAATGAGTTCGAACTTGGAAGGTCGATCAGGAATAATAATTTGATACTTCCAAATGAATTTCGTTTGAATCGTAATGTCACTTTCGTCTGCGCATGAGCGAATATGAAATGTTGACCATTTCTTTGTAACGCTTCTAACAAGGCGAAAAATAGTCGTACAGAGCTGAAACTGAGGGTACATGCGGCTTGAATCGCAGGTCGTCCCATTTCAAAATCATGGAAATAGTTTTGTCTGTGCATGCGCAAACGTGAAATACTTGAAAAGCCCATAACTACCTTAAGTATCGTTGAAATGAGTTTAGATTTGGAGGATCGATCAGGAATAAGACTTTGATAGTTCCATACGAATTTCATTGGAACATGCGCTAACATAAAATGTTGACCATTTCTTTGTAACGCTTCTAACAACGCGAAAAATAGTCGTAGAAAGCTGAAATTTTGAGGGTACACACGGGTTGGATCGCCGATTGTCCGGTATCAAAACGAACCTACCCAACTACTATTATACGTTCACGTGATCGAAGTGAGGAAGCTATACTGCCTACTCGAATTGGCAGACGTTTTTCTTTGATCTTGTAGCTTTCTGGAATTCACCTTTGGTTAAAGTTTACCAACTGAACTCCAGATAAGCACGGCTTATCAGTTGCAGTGCTAAATGAACAGTTACATAATATCCGTTTTTTAAATTTTGACCTTGCGTTTATTCACACATATTGCCACACCATTTCTTCGTTACATAGAATATATATATAATAAGTAATATTTATATACAGTGTCTTTTTATGTACATATTTGACGTTTCATAAAGTCAAAATTTCTTCAATTTTTCCTGTGTTCGCTGTCTTCACCATTGTACACATATCTTGACCCTGCAACACTTGTCCCCATTCAGCACGTTCCTGTTCGTAAAATCCGTATTCCATAATGTTGTGGACCATATCTTCCTCAACATCACAGTGCACGCAATTGGACGATCCTGAAACTCCCATCAGGTGTAGACTCCGGTTTGTATAACCATGGTTTGTCCGTACTCTCACCATTTGGGCAATATCGTTTCGATCCAAGGGAAGGTTGAAAAACCATGGTTTGGGACTGATGCGGGGCTGAATCAGGAAGTTTTTACTTTTTTTTTTAGTGGATACCCCTTGTCCAATGATACCTGGTTGTATATATTTTGCCACTCTACTAGTGTAGCTCTGTTGGTGAGTTGAAGCGCATCTGGGAGGGGGACAGGGGTGTGTGAGTGTCATCTTCCTTGGAGTTGCTCTGTATTTAGCCACGCTGTCAGCCATATCGTTGCCAATCACGTTGATGAGTCCTGGAACCCATTGGATGCTTGTGTTTATGTTTGGGTACTCCAGAATAGTAGCTGAAATATGTTACATGATGTAATTTTTGCCAACCCCTCGATGAAGTTTCTGGAGGGCCTGATATGCAGCTTTGGAATCAGAAGAAAAATCACTGTGAGCAGTTTTGTGTGATTCCGATGTTAATTCCCATCAGGATAGGATGGAGTTCAGCACTACATGTTTGAAACGCCTCCGACAGTTTTTGGGAATGTAATTGCATAGTCTGCTGGTCAAATACGCCAGCCCCCACTCCGTTTGCTCCTTTAAAAGCATCGGTAAACACTTGATAAGTCCTGTATGTATCATTTATGATCTCTCTTGTTAATAATTGCGTGAGTTGTGGTGTGAGGAAATCCTTCTTCGATCCTTCAAGCCCAGGTAATTCATGATTTATATTCATATGTAGCATTGAGGTAGGGACTTTCAGTGAGAACAAAAGCAGTTTTTGCGAGATGTGGAGAGACGTGTTTTTTAGCAGTTCTCTGACCTTTGCAACTTGAGAGTACCCAACGCATGGTGCCAAGTGTTCTCCCAGATCATACCGTATTTGAGTTGGTCTATGAAGAGGGTGTGTGGCATCCGTCACCGCTTTCATGATGTCACGTCTGACTAGCATTCTATGACGACACGAGAGTGTGGGTTCTGCTGCTTCCGCTAACAAAGTGTTGATGGGGGTACTTTTGTATGCCCCTATTGTGGCTCCAACTCCTGCATTTTGGACAGAGTCAAGCTTAGCGAGGGAGCGTGGTTGTGATCTCATTGTTCTGTCATCTGCCCACTGTAATCCAACAATGAACGAACGATCTCTTTATAAACATTCATTAGGCTTGTAGGATGACCTTCGTATCTGGTTCCAGATATGCTTTTGACGATATTAACTGTAATTGGACTGTTATCAATCCAGAGTTGTAGTTCTCTGTCATGAAACCATCGTTTGGTGAACGGAACTACTTCAGTCTTTTGTGGATTCAGTTTGAAATTCAGGTCCTGGAATGTTCTTTGAAGAATGCTGAGGCCACTCTAGAGAGATTGCACAGTCGTGGAGAGCTGTTTGCCAATTGCATATATAAGAAATCGTCCGCAAATTGGATAATTTCACATCCTTTTAGATCGAGATAATGTGAGATACACTTTAAAAAGTTTATCTTACTTGTGTACTTAAAAGCGTACCTACTTAAAAAGGGTGGGGCTGAGGATGCAACCGGGGCCAAACCCCAACTGGTTTCGTGGGCCTTCACTCGTTTTAATAACGTATTTTTGTTGTTATGAGGTAACGATTCCAGCCATTTGAAGGTTTGTATTGGAACTCCAAGGTCTTGAAGGAACTGGAGGAGCAGAGTTGGGTTGACACTGTTGAAGGTATTTTCGATGTCTAAGAACATGGCAATGACGTACTGCTTACCTCTGTGGGCATTTCTCACAGCGTCATTGAAAGTGGCCACCACAGTCAAAGCAGAACGCCCTCTGCGGAAACCGTAACAGTTGGTTGGGAGAAGATGATTAGTTTCTAAGTACCAGTGTAAACGGTGCTTAACCGTGGAGTTGATGGTTTTGAAATAGTGCTATCGGTGGTTGGGCGTTCAATTCACTTGGGTCTTTATTTTGGTTTGCCAATCGGAATGATTTCGATAAGCCTCTAGTCTTGATAATATTCAGATTTCATCCACAGTTCATTCAAAGCTCATCATTTTTTTTGTTGACCCCTCGGGCGGAAGAACTTTTAGCATCATGTTATTAATTTCGTCCAACCCAGGAGCAGTACCTAAAACTGCATCCAATTCTTTTGCTGAAAATAGCATATTGCGACAGTTGCCTTCTACCTGTACCTTCGATTGCTGAATGTGTATATCAACTAAGGCATGCTTTGTGGATGGCTCGCAAACCATTTGTAGGTATTGGGAAGAAGTAACTATTGATTTTTAATCATTAGTTTTTTGGTTACTTGCGATTTTTTTTAGCTTCCTCCATGTCCCTTTCATATCTCGCGGATTAATTTCTGATTTGAACTTACTCCATGAGTCTTTTGCGACTAGCCTATCATTTTGGTTTATTATTTTCAATAATGAACCATTGGAATCGAGCATGAAAAAAAAAATTCTTACCCCCCCTCAAAATTTGATGGTTTACGTTTCAAGGTATGTAGAATCCAAAACTGCAATACAAATATTTCTGTCTGTCCGCCGTACGCCGTACGCCGTACGGGCCACTTTTCTTAGTTACCATGAAAAAAAATTGATGAAATTCGGGTTATAGGTTCCGTTCGGCGTCTAGTTGGTCCTCGAAGCTCGACGTTACTGTGAGTCATCTCTAAGGGGTTCAAAATAGGGGTTGACATTTTCAAAACGCCTATACTATTTTTTTACGTAAATATTTTTACGGTTTTAAATAGTTCTTGAACTTGCGAGTTTTTTAAGACCATCCGGAGCATCGTACGTCCAGCCGTTCGTTCACAGTAAGGCCCCGAAGTTTGCACCGACAGGCATTTTCGACTCCAGTGTGAATGAAATTGTATACAATTCAAACCAAATCTCGTAACCAGAGACGCGCCCACAATAGGAATTTGTGAATACGGCCAATCATTGGTAGGGATCACCTGATTATATTGGCGGAGTATGAAGTCGAGTTGGTTGTTCTGTGATATTATTTCGCTTGAAAAATGATGGCTCTTTTGGAGTTTGTTGGTAGGTAGTGAAACTTGAACAAACGTTGAAGTATTATTGATGGGTAAATTATTACTACGGTAAATCATTACTCAACGGTAAATTATTACACAACGGTTCAGTATACCATCTACGTAGAAGGGGCTGGAGTTTGTTGGTAGGTACTTTTGCAACTTTTTTCACTCCTCATCAACAATTTCTTTTCAGAACTTCATTATGTGTGTTTCTTTTTGTTAGGTACTGTTTGTCATCGGCAGAATTATTTTAGCAACATTTAACTCGTGATTTAGGTAGGTACCTAGTAACGAGTACGGGGTTAGGTACTAACCTACGGAGGGTCTGCGATCTACATAATATGTATATAATAGAATAGTACATATCATATTATATAGAAGGGTTATCTATACATAGAGCTGTGATCTGTAACAGGAGGGTATTCTATACAAAATAATAAACCGTTGTGCAGGGATTTGCAGCGTTTTTTAAGTTCAGTCCTGGCTTTTCTCAGATTTTCCGCGTTTTTAAGGCTGCCACTCACGACGGAGCCAGTTGGCCTGGGGCCACTCTCGCGAGTCCATTTGTCCCTGGTCCATTTTTTGGGGGTCACAGACGAGCGAGCCCGAGCCAGCTCGGCAGTGAACCGCCTCGTGTCTTCTAGAGTGCTTCCATTTTCACACGTTTCGGTTAAAACACGTGGACAACGAGTAGTTTCTGTATTTGGCTGCTATAGCAGTTTGCATTTATTTGAAAAGCGGAAAAAACCAAGGAAGAAATGGCAGAAAAAGTGGCTGTCAGCTAGAAACCAGTTGACGCATCTTCGGTTAGTGAAACATCTCGTGCTTGAGCCTCATGATTGGCCTAATTATGCACGGATGGACGAAGCGGCATACACTGAGGCTTTGCTGAAAACGGTCACCCCCATCATCAAGAGAAAGGACACGAATATGAGGCAAGCCATCACTCCTCACGAAAGGCTAACTGCGACTCCTCGATATTTAGTAACTGGGTGTACCGATGAGGAAATTAAATTTGCAACAGCTATATCCCCCCGGGCTTTGGGCAAGATTATACCTGACACCCGTCGAGCAATTCTACATTGCCCCCATTGCCCCAGTCCAAATGGCTCTGAGATTCCGCACACACGGGAAGTCCAAAGTCTGGCTCGGGGGGCTCAGCTCCGTGAAATTTGGCTCGTCCGAAAATCTAGCGGAGCAGCCTTGGCCCACCGAGCCCCATGAAATTTCCCCACACACGGGCGAGATTGGCTTGGTGCTGAGTCGTTTGGCCCGTTGGCTCTGTCATGTGTGGCGACCTTTAGGGGTTGGGGTTATTTCGAGATATTCTTCGTATACCAGTTGTCTACGTATTGTGTCTTGATTACCTCGTTCCACCAGGGTTTTGGCTAGAAGTTACCTACCAGTTGAATACTCCTTGGATCACTTGATAGCCATTTCTCCAGCTGCATAGATTATATTTAGAATTTTGCAGGCTCACATTCTCTTTTCCAACAAGTTCGCTCGTTATGTCCTTCCTGTATGTTTCAGTATTTTAAAGTGTTGAATAGCCATTTGCAAGCTTCATGGTGATGAGCGTATTCGTCGAGTACCTTATAATAGAGAGTTTTTGCACCACCCTCACGCCAAAACGAAACGGAAAACGACACCGAAACAGAAATGGCGGATAGGGCGACCGAAGTCAGATGATTACCTTTTTTGGTTCAGTTTTCATTCAGCTTTGGCATCTACCGGCTGGTGAAGCCACACTAACGTTATGTTAACCTCTCTTTCATCCATTTTACTTCGTGGTGAATACAAATCATGTCCATACATGGCGTCAAATCTGCATTAACATAGAAAAACGCCAAGAAGCAGCTGTGAATACGAAATTTTTATTTTCCAAGGAAAACAGAAGAAGGTAGGTAAGTATCGTTATACAGATGTAAGGTTAAATTACGATTCGTCATCTCAACACGACGAAAGCTGACACTGTGAGATCCCGGTATTTTTCATTGTCACGGTTCGTCAAACCTTTCGGTTGGGAGCACTGCTTTCGTTTCGGCGTGAGGGTGCTGCAAAAACTCTCTAATATAATCTTCACTTCCAAGTTTCCTCAGTAATCTCCCATTCCAGTTTTCTAGCAATGAGCGACATTGCTATGGTCAAATCCAAAGTTGAAACTCGTTGATCAGGCCGAGGTAGGTACTTCAGTTCACCGTCATTCATAGTGACTAAATTCGTTGTTTCTAGTTCCTCACGTAGAATTTTGCCTCTCAGTGTTTCAATTGTTATTTCCCCAAATGGGGGAATGGGCACTCATGTTAAATGCTCAAAATCACCTGTTACATGACTAATGAGCCGATTAATTTCCCGAACAGTGACATTATTATTGTTCTTCTGTTTGGAGGAAAATATGTGGAGACTACCGTGAACTCAGCTGAACAATTTATAATCTTGACGCCAATGGCTAGGACAGGTAGCGATATCAGCTCACACCTAATTAATTGAATTGTGCGTCAAAATTGCCACACCTCCGTGAGAAAATTCTTCTCTCAGAATTCGAAAAACCTTGTTTGCTACTTTATTAATCATTGGTTCGGTCAATTGGTTTATTTCACTCAAAATTGTTGTATGTATTTTATTTATATTAATGTAATTAATAATTTCGTTCCATTTGTTTACGGAACTTTGATACTTACGTAGCATAAAATTCAATTGTCATGTGTCAGGGTGGATTTGACTCATTGCTGGTACCTATTTGTTTTGAGGAGTTGTTCTTATTCTCTCACAATGTTGAATACGATTTGGCCAACTTTGATAACCATAGTTTTGGGAGTATAAGACGGGTTGTTTTTTCATTTCCTCTAAGGTTGTCATAATTTGTGAATGAATTTTTCCATGAAGCTTACTCGTTTATTATTGCTGCGAATTGGCTGAAGAGGAAGCAACTGTCCGGGGTAGGACTCAGTGGCGACGGTTGGAGATATTGAAGGCCTGCGTTTTTTAGAAGGAATAGGATATTGATTGTGGAGATTCGAAGCCAAAGTATTGAAGTAGTTTTGGTGCTTAGGATTTTGTGGCAGTGGACTAAATCCCCCTTTGTCATCTAATAAAAAGTTTTATATAAAGTCATCTAAATAAAGGAGTTTTGAGTCCGCGCGGTTGTACACAGTTTTTTGGCATCTCTGTAGTTCATAGATTTAGTAGCTATAATATTTTTAATTTGTTTTTGGCGCTGAAATTCGTCACATTTTGGGTCACCAGCTGAGTTGCAGTGTATGCATTTTAGGGCAGTAGAAGTACAGTCTGTTGGCTCGTGAGCTTGACCGCACTTTCAACACCAGGGGGGCCTGTTCACTAAAAGAGATAGTGAAAATAGGTTATCTGTTTTGAAAATCTCCTGGGAGATGTAGTCTTCCTCGGGAGACAGTTTCTTCCAGTGTTTCCCAGGTTCGTCTGTTTTACTGAATAGCACTCAACCCGTACTTGGTTGCTTTTACTCATGAATCGATAATATGTATATCTTTTTAATGAAAGATTGACTTACCTTTAAGAGATAAACAAACATACATCAAAATGACCAATATGGTAGCTAGTGTACGAAGGATGATACACGATCACTATCAGACAAACAAGAAAACGACTCTCTCTTTCGAGAAAAGATGCCTAATTAGGTGTCTCTCTGAAAGAGGTCGAAAATGCCAAAATGGCCGCCAACTCTCTTTTAGAAGTTACTGAATAACCCTGTCATGGATAGTATAAAAATCTCTTCTGCCAAAAGAGAGAGTCGGACCGAAAAGAGATGTCTCTTTGGCTCAGTGAATAGGCCCCCTGAAGGACGTAGTGACAGTATTTTTCTATGTGTCCATATCGGGTACACTATTTTTGCATAAGCCGACTATGTATAAACGGCTCAACCCGTCTTTCTGCCAGATATAAAGATAACCCCGTCGGGAGATTCTGGAATGGATAGTGATTTTCACTGATGAGGTGGTAACGTAATTTATTGTTTCAGTATTATTGTTAGCAGTAGATCGGGTCTGGGTTGTGTTATCAACGGGTGTCATCACACGACGTTAAATTCTTTCCACTGTGACTACTCTCATTGGTGACCACAGATTCCCCAATATTTCTTCCTCAGTTATATCAGTAATGATGTTACGGGTAACACCTGTTTTTTGAGTGAGATTCTGTGTTACATATGTTTTTACTTTATTTTGCTCCAGTAGTGGGTGTTTTTCTAATTCATTTCGCAGCAGATGCTGACAGAAAATTTTTTAATTTTCCGTAGCCAATCCTTTTGGTTTATTATTCTGTGAATAATACACCTATGTATTCGCTCAGCAAAAAATTTTTATACCTAAAAATTTTTTCTTTTCCGTTTCAAGGTGCGTAGATTCCAAAAATGCAATGTCCGTCCGCCGTACGCCGTCCGCCGTATCACGTCTACAGGCTTCATTTTCGGTCTAAAAAATACGTTCTTTCGCACACATGCTCCATTTGGGCCCTAGTTGTGTCCCGAAACTTTTCAGCCCGATCGGAATATACCCAGGGGTGTTATGATTGAAAATGTGTGTTAAAATAGGTACTTTTTGCGTCTTAGCAACATGTTGGTAACATGAGCTTCTGAGATATCGTTTTCCATGTTTTTGGGGACGAGAAGACCGAATATGAAGTCGATTTTGGCCAAAGAGTGGAAAATTGAGTTCTACCAAATGTTCAGCTCCCAAAATTGGTTTTTTATGAGTCAGAAACCTGGAAAATTGTCTGAAATCACCGTAAATGTGTATAATAACATTAGAAAACTCGGCGCTCCGCGCCTCGCCAGGGGGCAAGCCCCCTGGACCCCCGGATGCTTACTGCTTAGAGCCTACGGCTAAAATTCAAGAAACATGGAACATGCTTTAGCCGCGTAGTTTACTACAACCAAGTGACAACCAAACAAGCGTCATTGTTTACTATCCATTTACAACATTCATTTATATAGTTATATTATGAAACTAGGATATAAAGAACCAATACGACCAAGAACAAATACGAAATACATTCGTGATAAATCAATAGCTTTCCAACGAATGGAAAACGATTTTTGTCCGATGAAAATGAAAGAAGTTTCATTTCCCTAGCAACTACTCGGTTGTAAGTGAAAATCATTGTTAAAATTTCGTTCCACTTCCGCGTCACCCATCCCGTGTAACGTTTTTCGGCTAGTTAGTCCAAGGCTAAAGCATGTTCCATGCTAAAATGTAAACAGGTGAATCAAGACCATTAAATGGCACTACCAATGATCAAATATGATCTGGAAAAAAAGCGTACCTATTTCATGTTTTGGGGACCAAAATTGCTGGAAATCATCAAAAATAGCTATTTAAATTATTGCGCATGAAAGAAACAATAAATGAACATCTAACGAGAATCTCTAGAACTCCAATAGAATGATAAACCCATGTGACAAGGACTTTGCAGCGTTTTTATACATGCTATTTCCTTAATACCATTATTCTTCATTATTTTACCGACTGTTAGTTGGTGTTGGCTCAGTTCCGTCTTTCTCAATCATCACTGTGATTGGACCTTTGAAAAATCGTTATTTCGAATTTCAGTTTGAGTTCAGGTTGGTTTGTTTCCATGAGACCCCCTCAGGGGTCCGTTGTTAACATGGTTGTGTGTGCGATTATCCTTTTGTTATCTAGAAATTGGATATTAGATAGAGATGATCTACTAAGACTCACTTGGCGATAAGTGGACAGCGATAACTCGAAACTCGGACTGCTCAGAATTGACGGTGTTTGACCGGGGAAGGTATTTTAATAAAAAGAGATTGAAACTGGGATGAAATGGTGAACTGGTAGAATATTATAATGAGATAATATACAGACGTGGGAGAGAGCGATTGCTTGTACGAAGGTAGAATGGTTACTGACTGGGTGGGGAGGCTTCCTCAGGCGGAAGCCTCTTACACTGCGCAATGGCCCCGCGCAGGGCGGCCGTACTCGGAATTGAACTGTTATAATATCACTGGTAATACACTGCCCTTTTCTCATATTGCTTTCCGGTATAAATGATTATTGTTTACTGGGTGTGTTGGTGTGTGTGTGTGAGATGTCTGGGCTACTGAGGCACTGTCGATGAGCTAAAGGCTCATTGACAGGGCCGAACATAGTCCCCCCCCCCCCCCCAAGGGAGGACCCCGGGGCGAGCAAAAAAAAAAATCGGGGGGTTAAATGGAGGTAAATTGAGAAACGGGAGGACAGGGATAAGTTCAAAATATAATGGGCAAATAAATGGGTAAATATCATGGGAAAATATAATGGGCAGCATGAAAGATTGAGAATGGTAGTCCTCATTGGGATGGTAATGGGCACAATTTGGTAACTGCACGGCGCTTTAGACCACTCGATGTAGACACGTCTGCCACTCTGGGGAAACCATCAATACCGGGAAACAGGGCGGTGATTCGACCGAGCGCCCACTGGAGAGGCGGTAGGTTTTCATCCATCATTAAGACCACGTCCCCCACCACCGCCCGCCTTTGCGGCGTATTCCACTGTTCGGAACGCTGGAGCACAAGCAGATATTCGGAGCTCCAGCGCTTCCAGAAATTGTTCGTTACCGCCTGCACCAATTTCCATTTGGGTGCAAACGATGTAGGGGTGTGATCCGGAGCAAGGGGAGGACAGGTAATCGGGCGGTGAATCAAAAAATGTGACGGGGTAAGTACATCTAAGTCGAGCGGGGACGAAGACAGGGCTGTTAACGGACGGGAATTTAAAACTGCCTCAATTTTACAGAGAATGGTCTGGAACGTTATGAGCGACGGCAACTGGTTAAGTAATTGTAATTTAAGTAGCCTCTTGGCTGACTTAACTGCCACCTCCCACAACCCTCCAAAATTGGGAGATAACGGGGGAATAAATTTCCAAATTGTACCATGCCGGGCTGTGTACTGGGAAACCGAATTTTTATGCTGGGGATCCCCGACCACGGCTTTTAATTTGTGCAGGTAGTTGCTGGCCCCCAAGAAATTTCTACCGTTGTCACTCCAAACCACAGCAGGATAACCCCTGCGGCTAACGAAGCGATCATAACACGACAGGAATCCATCCGTGCTGAGATCGAGAATCGCTTCGAGGTGAACCGCCTTTGTGCTCAGGCAGACGAAGACGCAAATATATGCGTCTAGACAGCGGGATCCGCGTGTACCGGTTATAGAAATTTTAATGGGCCCAGCGTAATCAATCCCTACTTGGTTAAATGGGTGTATTAGGGAGACTCTATCAATGGGGAGCTGGCCAATTTCGGGCTTAAAGGGCTTCGGGGAAATTGAAAAACACCTGGGACAACCGGCTAATTTTTTCTGGACCACATGTCTGCCGTTGACAATCCAAAACCGGGATAACAGGTAAGCGTAGGTGGCTTTTGGGCATATATGGAGACAATCCTCATGCGCCCGATCAATGATCAAATCGGTAAGAGGATGTTTCTGGGGCAACAGAGCGGGGTGACGTGGGGAAATTGGTAATTTGGAGTGGCGGAGTCGGCCACCAACGCGTGAGTTCCGTCAACATCTATAAAAAGCCCCGCGTAGAGTTCCGTCAACATCTATAAAAAGCCCCAGCACTTTGGTAAGTTTTAATTTTGGGCGGTCAAGGGCTGCGTCAATCAATTCAGGGCCTAACTGGGATTTTTGCGCCCGCCTGACTAATAGAGCCATTGCGGTATTTAATTCAACTGCAGACAATGGACCTGAGACGTGGGGTTTAGTTTTATCCGAGTTATTACGAAAACGGCAACACCAAGCTGTGACTGCCTGTAATTTGGAAAGAGAAGAATATCGGGCTTCCAAAACTGGGTAAATATCTGGAATCTGGGAGGTTAACAGAACTTGTTTCGCCCGTTGCTCAGACAAAACAAGGGGATCTTTCAGGGCTGGGCGCACTCTAACGAGTTTCCAAGAATGCGGGTGAGATCGAAGCCACTCCGGGCAGTTCCACCAAAATTGGGATTCTGGTAAAAGGTGGGGAAGCATACCCCGGGAAGCTATATCGGCTGGGTTCTGGGCTGAGGGTGTGGAACCACTGGTCGTGAGGAATATGTCGAAGTGTTTGCGAAACACGATTTCCAACGAAAACCTTCCAGGTGGGGGCCGGATCAGCCGTAAGCCAAGACTAACTAGGGCAACTGGGGAGAAAGTTGGTGGAATGTTTTAGCTAATAGTTCGGCCGCTAATAATTCAAGTCTGGGAAGGGTTTCGGATTTTAAAGGGGCTATTCTGGCTTTTGCGTTGAGAAGTCGCACTTCAAACTGGTCCCCAAGTTGGATAACTGCATATAGCACGGCCGCGTATGCCAACTCCGAGGCATCGGCGAAACCGGCTATCCAAAACTGGGCATTTTCAAAGGGAATATGTCTTGGAATGGAAATAAGTTGGAGGGATGGCAAATTGGAAGCGAATTCCTGCCAACGGTTACAAATAGAAACCGGTAAATTTTCATCCCAACCAATTTTTGACTGGACAACGGACCGTTGAATAATTCGAGCAGTAACCGCTACCGGTATTATCCATCCCAAGGGGTCATGAAGTAGACCAACCTGAGATGCGAGGTCACGTTTTGTTTTTATGCTGGGTAATTGGGCAACTGAATAGGTAAATGTATCAGCGGAATTGTCCCAGCGTAAGCCGAGGATTTTCAGGGGTTGTTCCACATCTGAATTGAATTCTATAAACCGGGAAGCTGGGACAATGTGATCATCTGGGATATTGCACAACAATTCGGGGCTATTAGCGGCCCACTTACGTAACTGGAACTGAGCGGACCCTAACAAGGTAATAATTTGTTGTCGCAGTTCAATGGCCTGGGCGCTGTTACTGGCACCAAAGAAAAGGTCGTCCACATATGTGGATGTGCGCAAAACATTGGCCGCGTCCATAAGGTGCGGTCCATAAGGTCCATAAGGTGCGTCCAGTATCGGCCAATTCCCGCAAAACCCGGCACGCCAAGAACGGCGCGGACGCCATCCCATAGGTAACTGTATTTAACTGGTATTCATTTATGGTTCTGGAATTTAGGGGCGCCAAAAAATGCGTAAAAAATCACGGGAAGATAGGGTATGGGTAATTTGCCTAAACATCTGTTTAATATCCGCTGTTAGCGCAAATTTATGATATCTGAAGCTGGTAATCACCTTGTCAATACCCAATTGCAACCGGGGTCCAGTGTGAAGCAAATCGTTAAGGGAAAATCCACCAGGCGTTTTTTGTGATGCGTTAAACACCACACGTATCTTACTGGTAGGGTCCCCTTTCTTGGAAACCGCGTGATGGGGAATATAGTATGAAAATTGGGGACTGAGAGAATCGGTAACAAGAGACATGTGCCCCAAAGCCAGGTACTCCTCCATAAACTGGGTATAGGACTGATGTAGCTCCGGATGTTTTTTAAATTTGGCCCCCAGGCCAAAAAATCGAGACAGTGCTAAGAAACGCCCCCCGGGAGAACGAGTGGTCGTTTTTCGGAAGATTTCCTCCGCCTCTGACTCCTCAGGGGTAAGAGGGGAAGGATCCTCCAAGTCATCAATAGCATACATTTGCTAACAACTTGGAAAGCTGGGCATTGATAGCAAGAGATGTTACATTCCTGGGAACTGGCAGGAAATCATCGAGGGAAGGTTTATTGGGAGGGGCACCAGGGAGAGAAGCATTATCGTGAGAACCGTTATTTATAGGTTGAACAAAATTGGCATCCAAAGGAGTGCATTGGTGTAAATCCGCAGGGGCAACCGTAGATAGTCGAACACGAAGCGGCACAGAAAAAGATTCGGGAGACAAAAAATAATTGATTGGAGGGGAAGAAACTGTAGTCGGAATTGCAGGTTTGGTACAGTTCATAATAGTGAAATAATTGGTATACCGATCATCGGTCACAGCCCTCACTACCGGCGAAACTGGTGAAGAGGAAAAAGGCCGGCGGCGGGTCCGTTGGGGTTTAGGAATGAGGCTGGAAGTTAAGGCCAGTTGACGGTCCGCTTCCGAAAACGGTGTGGAAAAATGAGGTTTCGGTGATAAGTAAAGACTTTGGTTTGGACTGAACATCCACCACCGAATTATGAGCGGGAGCAAGTTTTACTGGGTGCACTGAACCGGGCGATTCGTTCACAAAACCGTCCCGGGGAGGTCCTAAATTGATATACGGAGCTGTTTCGAGTTTTGAACGAATTTGAGGGATAGAAATATTCTGAGAACGTTTCAAATTGATAGACTGAGCTTTTTCGAATTTTGAACGAATTTTAGGGTTAGACTCGTTATCCCTCATTGAACTATGAAAGGTAACAGACTTTTTTGGACGGTTGGAGACATATCCGGAGGCTAACCAACCGAGCTGGGTATCTGAAAAAACGGGGGAGGAATTAAACGAAATGGTACTGGAGTTGAGAGTAATATTTGTTAAAAAGGACCCGGAGAAAAGAATATCTACTGAGTTGACGACATTAAAATTCGGATCTGCTAGGTTCAACTTCAGAATATCGGGCCACCTGGAAATAGAAAATGAAGCCGACGGGGACGGAGGGGACGGGTCATCAAGCACGAGAAACTGTAATAATCTGGGCGAAAAATAACGTGAATTATACATGGGAAAATGTACAAGAGCCGAGGTGATACCGTGAATACCTTTAATGACAGAGCCACCCACCCCCCATATGGTGGTATTTTTGGGCATAATTTTCAACTGCGCACGACGTGCAAATTTAAATGATATGAGATTTGAGTCGCTTCCTGTGTCAAGAAGTGACCGGCCAACCGCTCCAGGGTGATTACCAGAAGGTGATAATCGAACCATGGCAGTGGGAACTAATGAGAACCCATCCGGACATAAAAGGGAAGATTTTGAAAACCGGGCTGAACTGGAAAGTGATTTGTCGGATGGGTTTGTGAGATTATAACTCAACTTGGGAAACTGGGAAGGAGTAGCGGCTGGCCGAAGAACGCGTCAATCTGAAAAGGTGGGGGGTTGACAGGGCCGGAAATTAGGTTGCGACTGGGAGACATCTGTGGAATGCGTGTTCTGGGATGTATCAAGTGAAAAATCAAATTGATTGTTAGAACCGGAAAGCACAGGGACAGACAAGGAGCGGTTGTTATTAAAAAGGTTACGGTCACTTAACGAAGGGCAAGACCCAGACCGCTCGTCGCCTGACCTATGAGAATGAACTAACGGGCTTACAAATTGGACATCTTCTTGACTATAGGTGGCTTGAACGGCGGGCGACAGGTTGTTTCGTCGAGTCTTCGAGTATCGGTCCGGTTTTTGGTGTACCGGAGGCGGGGACCGTGAACTGGGAGAATTTTGGAAACTTGGAGACTGGGGGTAATTTTTTGAGGTAGGAGACCGGGAAGGTGGCTGAGTGGGATGAGAATGAGAGTGACTGGGAGCTGGTAGAGAGGGTTGATAATACACTGCCTTTTTTATGAGATGCTGCGGAATGAAGTCATCTAATCCTCCGAACTGGTGCAAAAAATAGTGATGACGGGAGTTGCACTGTGAACAAACTCGCCGTGATCCACAACGAGACGACGAATGGGTCCCATTGAGGCAGTTAGCGCATTCTTCTGTCGATCGGACGAATTCCCAACGGGCTCGCAGAGTGCAAGACAAAAATTCGGGGCATCGGTAGAGTAAATGCCACTACGAACTAAATCACTCGCGACGAAATCGTGGAAACCCATTTCAAAGAAAAACGGAGTTATTGAAAAATAGTCTATTTCCACTAATACACAAAAAACACTGTTATACCGGTTTCGGTGATCAAACCATCGTCAGTAACACACAATAACTGAAGGCATGTTGGAGAGGAGACCTTATATATAGTCACAAAGTGAAATGTGGTCGATTGGGATTGGTTGTGAAAGAGAATGGTGAAGGGAACAGAGGGAGGGTGGTCGAATCTGATTGGTTGTGAAGAAGAACGGTGAAGGGAACAAAGGAAGGGGGTCGATTCTGATTGGCCCAGGAAGAGAATGCCAAAAAGTGAAAGGAACATGAGGTGATAGGGAGGTGAAGAGTGGTGGTGAAGAGGGGTGGAACCAAGCTGTTACAGAAATGAATGCAATAATGGAGAAAAACTTAAAGGAACTACATCATTCAAAGATTTACCCAACCTATCACTCTTAATAATTTCGAATTTTTCAAGTACATCCAACATGCTCCCTTTTGGGCAAAAATGAAGATATTCGATGAACTGTCTGTCTGCAAGATCAAAATTGAAGCTATGACTGGATTCATTCAAGTGACGTGCAAAGGCCGAATCACCCTTATTATCCCTGAAATCTTTTTCATGTTCCTTTATTCTTTCTCTAAACTTCCTACCAGTTTGACCACAATAGTCAAGCCCACAAGAACACTTTAATTTATAAACACCACTTTTATCTTGAACATTAATTTTATCTTTAACTGAACTTAATGAAGATTTGAGATTATGTTTAGTTTTATATCCTACTTTGAACCCTTTAGAAGTTAATATTTTACCAATTTTATCCGAAATTTTTCCGTAATACGGTATACTGATCCAAATTTTTTCCCCAGTCGTAGCTTCCCTAACTAGGTTTGAAACTCCTTCCCTACTCTTTTTTCTAAGAACCCTATTCCATATTGTATCAATGAGATCTCCCCCATAGCCATTACTCGCCGCTATACTTTTAATAGTTAACTTTTCCTTAGCTAAATTCTGTTCACTCATTGGTATAGATAAAGCTCTGTTAATCATACTATGGAAAGCAGCATGTTTGTGGACTACTGGATGATTTGAAGTACTATGAATGGTAATATCGCTGTAAGTATCTTTCCTATATATGGAAAACTCATGTTTTCCATTATTCAACGAAATGGAAAGATCAAGAAAATTTAGGTGATTAGATCCGAATTCTAAGGTAAAGTTAATGAATGGATCTACGTTATTAATTTGTGTATGATATGAACCAAGTTGTCTTTCAGTCCCTTTCCAAAGAATGATGATATCGTCTACATATCTATACCAATAAAGGAGGCTATCTGATTTACATTTTCGGAAAATTTGTTTTTCAAGAAAATCCATGTAAATATCTGCAAGCAATGGAGACAGTGGAGATCCCATTGCAACCCCTGGTTGAGTATAGTATTTCCCATCGAACAAAAAATAATTCTGATCCATACAGACAGACATTAAAGTACACAATTCATCTTTTTCAAACAAATTTAAATTAGAATCGTGAATCAACCCATTAACAACATCTTTACATCTATCAACATTAATGTTGGTAAAGAGGCTGACCACGTCAAAAGAAGCAAGTTTAGCATTTGGAGGCACTTGAATATCCTTAATTTTGCTAACCAAATCGTAAGAATTTAGAACAGTATGTTGTGGTCGAAATTTAATTTTGCTTCTAAACAAACTATTCAACTTTTTAGCCAACTTATAAGCAGGAGCACCAATGTATGATACAACTGGTCTCATTGGTGCTCCTACCTTATGAATTTTTGGCAGACAAGACAACCTAGGTGCATGCGGATTCATTTCTATAAAGCCTGGTTTGTACATATTTTTAAGGATATTTTCAGACTTACTAACTACTTTCCTAACAATTTTTTGAAATTTATCAGTTGGGTCTGATGGCAGTGGTTTACAATTATTTTCATTCAAAAAATTAACAGTTTTGGCAACATAATCAGTTTTTGTCATAATGACTGTAGTATTACCTTTATCTGCCTTAAGGCGAAATGTCCCCGATTTAGTTCCAAAAGCTGCCACCACGTTGTGCTTCAAAATGAGCTAAAAGTATCCTACAAATCCTGGCCGCTACGATTGACCGATTTTGATTCTGCAAACGGTTTTGTTGACCATTTATAAGTAGAATTGGTTGTACACTCTTACATTTTTTTTAAAATTTTTTTTTACAAATTTTAAAAATTTTATCTCGTTTAAAAAAATAAATTTTTGAAATTGGAGGTGGAGCAGCTCTACAAGTATTTAAATGAAGATGAAATCCGTTGGAATTTTTAAAATCGCATGAATAGCAAGCGAATAGTATTGTTATTTCAAAATTTTGGCGGGAAAAGTCAATTTCAAATGCAGAGGCTGGCCGGGAGGCTGGTCGGTCTCCCGAGAAGAGGGTGGCCGATGACCTTGGACGACCTCGGACCGGGGATTACCAAAAGTCGTCTGTCTCCTCTCTTTGTGAAATTATTTTCATTTGAAATTTTTTCGAACATTCGTCTCAGTGAATCAGAAATGGATATCTTATAATAGTATCGTCATAATGATATAGGTACATATTATTCTTAAATTTTATCTTATCAATAAATTGTATATGTTTGACAAACTTTATTTCAGTAAAAAAATAAATATTTCAATTTATTATTTTAATGTTCGGAGTACGTCGTAGTTATGCGCATAACAAGAATTTCACGTTTGCGCATGCGCAGACGATAAACCTGGTACTTTTTAAATGAATTTTATATGGGACCGTCTGAGGCCTAACCCGCACCATTCGACCATTTTATAGGCGTAACAAGGATTGACCACAGACAGACCAACAGATACGGAACCAAAAATGTTTCTTGATGTCTGAAACGTAAATGCGAGAGGAAATTTTCATTTTGGAGGACATGAAATTTTCACGACTCTCGCACGGATACAAAGCTTTGCTCTTTGCGCAATCGAAGATGGAATATTATTCTCTTTTACCATTAGCAATATGAGTCCATAATGCACTATCAAATCACAATAGCATGAGATGAGCAATATAAGGGATCCCCAATTCTTTTTTATAGCCAGTTTTGAATTTCCTGAAATGCATAGGTAGGAAATGCATAGATAATAGGTAATAATAATGTTTCTGTAATTTTTTTTTATTTACAATTAATTAGTTTTTCCCCTTTCTTCTTTTGTTGGCGAATCCCCCCGAGGCCTCAAGTTCCGCCAATGACGAGGATCCACTATTTCAGGGAGTAGGTAGTTCAAATAGAACTTCGATAGTTGCGGTAGCATCTTGCTCCAGAAATCGTCGTCTCTCTCTATAACCTCATGGTGGACATCAACTTTGGTCCATACTACAAAGTGGCAGAATTTTCGTTTTGCAATATGTAATTGCCCTTGTACCTGCCAACAATTATAATCCAGTCAGTCGGGAAAAGTTATGCACCTAGTATTACAGTAGATAATCTCGGGACGTGGGAGCGTCCCGCCCGCCAAGAAAACCAAAAACGCTGCAAAGTCCTTGTCACATGGGTTTATTATTCCATTGGACATACCTACAGAAATGTTGGATGTTCATTTATTGTTTCTTTCATGCGTAATAATCGAAATAGCTATTTCTAATGGTTTCCATTAATTTTGGCCACTAAAACACAAATTAGGTACGCTCCTTTTTTTTTTTTAAATCTATCTTTGATCATTGGTAGTGCCATTTAATCGTCTTGATCCACGTGTTGACACTTTTTCCAGTGTTATTATACAAACTGATGGTGATTTCACACGATTTCCCAGGTTTTTCAATCATAAAAAATCAATTTTGGGAGCTGAACATTTGGTAGAACTCAATTTTCCACTCTTTGGTCAAAATTGACTTCATATTCGGTCTTCCCGTCCCCAAATACATGGAAAACGATATTTCAGAAGCTCATGTTACCAACATGTTGCTAAAACGCAAAAAGTACCTATTTTTACACACATTTTCACTCATAACACCCCTGGGTATATTCCGATCGGGCTGAAAAGTTTCGGGACACAACTAGGGCCCAAATGGAGCAAGTGTGCGAAAGAACGACTTTTTTAGACCGAAAATGAAGCCTGCACACGTGATACGGCGTACGGCGGACGGACATTGCATTTTTGGAATCTACGCACCTTGAAACGGAAAAGAAAAAAGTTTGAGGGGGTGTTATAAAAATTTTTTGCTGAGCGAATACATAGGTGTATTATTCACAGAATAATAAACCAAAACGACACTGTTTACGCGACAAGACAAATAGGGCTCCCCCTCCCACCAGATGAGCTATGTAAGGGCTGGCTGTCCCTAATTCTTTTTTATAGTCAGTTTTGAATTTCCTCAAAATTTTCCACAATTTTATGAAACTGAGCTTCCTAGATAGGGGATAAGGGAGTTATGGTAGAATTATCAATAACATACATAACTGCCGTAAAAATTGATCATTATTTTGATACAATCGTTTCTGCGGCTGAGGAGGATTTTTGGCGAGTTAGTATTTACAACAGCGTTCGTTTTTGGTGGATTAGGTATTACGTAACAATTGAATAATAACAATTGAACCTACCTGGTAGTAATAATTATGGGTCTTCTTCAAGCGACCAGTTTTCTTGTCGATGCAAAAACCTTTGATTTTTGAAACGGCTTCTTCAATAGTCATGTGTTCGGCTTTTTGGGGGCATTTTATTTCAACCAGGAAGTCGTCCCCAATAGTTCCATCAGGCGATGCACCAAGATAGCCATGACGATTATCCACGAACAGCCCACAAGGCTCTACCTTCAGTCCGAGTTTGGCTTCCAGAGCCTTCACCGCAACAGGTTCCTGCATCTGGCCATAATGCATTGCATTGGTCGACACTTGGCTGTACAGGATGTCTCTCACGACGTTACTACATGTTTTAACTCTTCTTTTGGCAATCCTTCCGAAGTTTGAGGCAGTTAGGCGATTTTTCCTCTCCTCGAACCACCTTGCATTAGCAGCTTGCCCAACTGTTAGTCTCTCCAAAGTACTTGCTTCGGCTGCTGTTACGGTTATTTTCTGGAGGAATTCTTTCTTCTGTAACTCCAGCTGTTCAGGATCCATGTCAATGGCTTGGCAAAATTCACCGTAGTCTTCGAGGCCATTCTTTTTTGGCCGTTGCTGAGTAGGCTGGGGAGCAGTTTTCTGCCGAAAATAACTTCCCTTAGCCAAGGACTTCTTGCACGCAATTATTCTTTTTTGGCGTCTAAGACCCACTTTTTTCACAACAGAAGGAGGGCTCATCCCTGTAATAAATTTCTGGGCTGTGTGGTGCCACATCGAACCCATCTGGAAATCCAGCGCCGCTCCTTTTACTCTGCAAGTGTACGAGGACCGTTTTCCTCGGTTTACTTGCTTTCCTCCACTAAATTTGGCTACTAATGACATATAATTTTCTGCCATATTACTCGTGTCGTTCGTAATAATTTGGGAGGACTTTGCAAGGACCGGTATCAGGGCTGTGCCTATTTTTTGGATGAGGTCATCGACATGATCTACGTCCCCAGCGAATCCTGACATGGAACAGAAGTACGTCTTGCATTTTTCATGATTGCCAAAAACGTGGTCTGGTCCGTTCTTCAAATCTTCTTTTAATTTTTCGACGTCACCATGCTGAGAATTATATTTCACTGCACCCCGAGCAGAAGCTGTCAATCTTGCAATGATTTTATTTGTCAGCCGACGATTATTTCCCTCTTTCTGTATTTTGTAGAGGCGCTTAGTATAATTTTTGATAACGTGGTTTGCACATTCAACTTTCGTAATAAACCGGCCGTACTTTACATTTTGTCGAATTTTGACAAAGGCACTTGAGTCACCATCACCAACCATACAACGATATTGGATGCCATGCAACGTCTCACTTTGCTGGAATGCCTCTATCAGCATATCAGTTTCCATTGACGCTGATGGTCCATCCCAATTCTTTGAACAGTTAGAATGGGCTGGTGAAAGGTTCATGCGTGCCCGGTATACGCACATAGAGCAATATTTATTTCGCACACCGATGAACAATAATTTTTTCGTGCGAAAACCAATGACACATGCCACACCGGAATTGGCAGTGTATCGGTGGCCATGACTGCGATGAGACCACCCACCATCGACGATAACTTTGATGAAGGGAGTACCATCTTCTGTGACATCTCCATGCTCCAATGCTAATCGCCTTTCTTCTTTTCCCGCCTCTTTCATGGAATCAAAAATAAGCTCTTGCCATTTCTGCAACAAAAAGGGTAACTATTATAGGTATTTACCAAACTGTGGAACAATGCACGTAGGCTCCTCCTACCTTCGTACTTCTATAGTCCACATTTACAGTGCTACCTACTTGGTGAGCAGACATAATTATGGAAGTTAGACTATGCAAAAAAGTACCTACCTCGCCTATACTGCCTTCGATCTTCCGAAACGTTTTGGAGCATAGAGGTGTGATTCCCATAGTCGAAAAGGCTTCTTCCATGTTGGCATGCCCGCCTCCTATGGACATGAATCCCCAGACGGCTTTCTCTGATATGGACAATGGAACGGGATCACTTTGGAGTACTTGATCTCCACATTGGAGTTCATGTGTCTTCTCTATGGATCTGACAGAGGAAGGAACTGTGCTCACTGGAGAATTGTTCACGCTCGAACCGCGACGGTAAGGTTCGTTACTAACGATTTTTACCTCCTCACAATAAGGGCATTGAAATTTCAGAAGCCACGACAATTGTACACTCGATGAAGATATCAGTTTGAAATAACCGTCTTTGCTTTTCAAACATTCAAAGCGGTGCTTATCCAGAGATAGTAGCCCCCTGAGAAAGTGCTGACCATCTACAACAAAACACCCTTTGATTTGTGAAATTACAGTTTCAGAATTTCCACGTGGGTAAGCGCTCTCCACTATCAGCTCCTCGTACCTGAAAAATGGTCTTGGTCATTCATGTGAAGAAACTAATCCTGAAATCTCAACTCTATTGTTAGGCAGTACATACAATACAATACCATACCAATTTGAAATATCTAGCATGAAACCAAATGTAGTGATAATTTGTTTGGCATGTAAAAATAGATCATTGAACACTACTTACTCCGCAAAATGAGTACCGTTAGTTTGTGGTTGACTGGTAATATATTCGTTGTGGTTGTTGTTATTTATTGACACGTTGTCAGCTGCGATCTCCGACTTCTCGGATTGATCAACCGTAGTTGATGAGTGACCGCCTGAATAAGTGAATAAATCAGCTCCGTCCCTAAAATAAATATTACAACTAATTTCCATACTACGTGGGTAAGTAGCTTACTTGAGTTCGGACTGACAATTTTTTATTGACTGAAATAGTCTGGCGTATTCAATCAGAAAGTACTCACGGAATCGCAAAAAGCTGCTCTTCACTATATTCTCTTGACTGTATTATATCTTCATTGTTGGTATTGGAACTGGAAACTCTATTACGTTTGATTCTCTGATCACTATAGCATAGGACAATAATTTTAGTTAGGCTGCTATGCATGTAATAAATAGGTTCAAAAAACCTATTGAAACAGGAAGTTGCTTTACCAATGCTTACAACAATATTGTTATTATTATTGACTATCATTATCATTACATAATTTATATTTCAAACAAAAGAAGTTGTCCAAGTACTCACACTCTCCATTTCATAAGACTGTTGCTCATCAACCGTCTCTTCCTTCTAGCATTCAACGTTAATCGCTTGTGGCACACTTTAGGGCTTTGATCTTTTCCTACGTGAGAACTGAAGAATAAAAAAGTGTGGAATAAATACGATGAGGATGAATAAAATACAATGAGTTTATCGAAATCGGCATCTTCATTACCATCGAAAACCATACTCCACTCAATTTTTGGTGAAAAATGTCATGTTTGCTGAATTTCCCCCTCCCCATCTAGGTATAGATTGAAAACAATGAGTTTATCGAAATCGGCATCTTCATTACCATCGAAAACCATACCCCACTCAATTTTTGGTGAAAAATGCCATGTATGCTGAATTTCCCCCTCCCCATCTAGGTATAGATTGAAAACAATGAGTTTATCGAAATCGGCATCTTCATTACCATCGAAAACCATACCCCACTCAATTTTTGGTGAAAAATGACATGTATGCTGAATTTCCCCCTCCCCATCTAGGTATAGATTGAAAACAATGAGTTTATCGAAATCGGCATCTTCATTACCATCGAAAACCATACCCCACTCAATTTTTGGTGAAAAATGCCATGTATGCTGAATTTCCCCCTCCCCATCTAGGTATAGATTGAAAACAATGAGTTTACCGAAATCGGCATCTTCATTACCATCGAAAACCATACCCCACTCAATTTTTGGTGAAAAATGCCATGTATGCTGAATTTCCCCCTCCCCATCTAGGTATAGATTGAAAACAATGAGTTTATCGAAATCGGCATCTTCATTACCATCGAAAACCATACCCCACTCAATTTTTGGTGAAAAATGCCATGTATGCTGAATTTCCCCCTCCCCATCTAGGTATAGATTGAAAACAATGAGTTTACCGAAATCGGCATCTTCATTACCATCGAAAACCATACCCCACTCAATTTTTGGTGAAAAATGCCATGTATGCTGAATTTCCCCCTCCCCATCTAGGTATAGATTGAAAACAATGAGTTTATCGAAATCGGCATCTTCATTACCATCGAAAACCATACCCCACTCAATTTTTGGTGAAAAATGCCATGTATGCTGAATTTCCCCCTCCCCATCTAGGTATAGATTGAAAACAATGAGTTTATCGAAATCGGCATCTTCATTACCATCGAAAACCATACCCCACTCAATTTTTGGTGAAAAATGTCATTTGTCCTAGATATAGATTGAAAACAATGAGTCATTTAAAAATTTTTTAAAAATGTCATTTGTCCTAGATGTAGATTGAAAACAATGAGTTTATTGAAATGTACCAACAAACGGGGAGCTGTGCCGAGGGTTTCAGAGCTAACCTTTTTTCTTGAACACTTCCTACCTATAAAAAATATAAGAATAATATCATGCAAACACGAAAAACTTCTGGACCTTTTGCAAATTAACCTTTTTTTGGGATAATTTGACTGGACTAATGACCTCATTCAGTTTTCATTCTTTCCGTATTTTACCAGACCGTGTGAGGGTACTTTTTAGCAGAAAATCGGTGCAGTAGGGTACAAACGAACACACCGACAAATCGACGAGTCTTTTATATAAAAACAGGTTGGTTAGGTACCTACTTACTCCGAAAGGAATTCGTAGTTTGTTGAGGTACTGGTGGGCGAAGGGAAATCATTTATGCCTCTCCATGCTATCTGATCCATCGTTTCTAAATCACTGAACGTGATAGAATCATTCAGTAAATGATATGTTCAGAAAATTGATGCAAATTCATAACTAGGGCTAAAAGGTATGGACCCAAAGTTTGACATACGTATAACTACGTCATAATAATAATAAAATAATAGATACGAAAATAATAGATGAAAATATCTTAGTAAAAGGTAGGTATACTTACTGTACAAGAGAATCGTTGTTGGTTGAGGGCGTAGTGGTCTCATTTTTCTCCTGATCCATCGGTCCTGAATGACTGAAAGTAATAGAAATGCAAATGCAATGGAGTTGGAGTAGATTTGGTATCCGGTCTTCGCTTATGATGACATTTTTATCTATCAGATATTTATCAGTTTGATTCATTGTTTATTATTGGATGCAATAAACCCAAATACTATACTACTCTAGTAATAATCTAGAAGGTAATTGAATAATCTATAGGTAATAATATTTCTATTATTATTCACATCCGAAGGCAACTTACCGTTTTGTGAGAAACAAACGTTGCTTGCAGTACCTCCTGGATTTTCTCCTTGAACCGGGCTGGAGTTTGCCCTTACTTTTCCTGGATTGTCGTCGGTCCATTTCGGCAGAAAGAGACATAAAAGACCGGCGAGAAATTGATCAAGTAATTACTAATAGTGATAATACCATAAAACAATACTAATAAGAATAACGTCTTGAAATGTTGAAATTAAATAATGTTGTTGTTGTTTTTCTTTAGGATGCCGTGAATGTGTGTGTGAGATTCCTTCAGCTTTCAAGCCATGCGAGGCATAGGTAGGCTTCGTTGTCTTCTTGACATATAGGTATGTTGCTTGCTGCAGTTTTTCGCTGTGACTCGCCGTGAAGAGAGAAATTGAAATCGGGGAAGTAGGTACGTACCAAACCGAGAACAGAAACGGCACACAAACGGAGAAACACTAGGTAGGTAAATCGATTGTTACTCATTTTGGTATCGACATTAGGTTATTTCCATTCTAGGTTTTGGAAACAATGTTGAACGGTAGCTCTAAATTCCTCATAAATTAGATGTGTCCAGTGAAACAAAATTGATGTCACGGCATTGATTTTGACAACTTGGTAGTAGGTACCTGTCGTTTTTTACAGTTTGCTGAAGAGTCGAGTTTCTTTCCCCCCATTATAGCGCGGGAAAGCTGTTTTTCCGGTTGGAATGGCTTTCGCGCCGGTAAAGGTACGTTGAGCGTTTTACGTTGTCTACTCCCTCCTAAATTGCAGTGAGCGCGAAATAGTGGGAGACCACAATGCTTTTGGAGGCGTCAAGAGCATTATTATGTTTTTGGTGTTTTACTATCGACCATACACAATAAACTTCACCAAACTAAACCTCATTTTGTTCTTTGATAATGGTCTATTGACGAATAATTAATTACATAACGCGTTAATTAGTCATCAATTTACAATTATTTATTAGTTAAGATTGGTTATTATCAATAATAAGATATCATTATCAGAAATATTATCCATCTTCTTTATAGTAATGGAATGAATAATGATAGGATATCATTACTTATAAGGTGAATATAATTTGATTATGAATATAATTATCATCATAATGACACTAAGATAATTATTATGAATTTCTGATCCAATTATTATCAATGTTGGGTATTGGATGAATGTTGAGAATACAATCCAAATAAGTAGGTATCTGTATTCATGAGAAGAGGAGCAAAACGGATGACTTATTAACGAGACAAAATAATAATAATAATGTACTATAACTTTTTTACGATATTATCAATTTCTGGCCCATGATGAATATGGAGATTTGAGAATACTCGCCATCAAATTGTTGAGGAGAGGAGACAGACGACTTTTGGTAATCCCCGGTCCGAGGTCGTCCAAGGTCATCGGCCACCCTCTTCTCGGGAGACCGACCAGCCTCCCGGCCAGCCTCTGCATTTGAAATCGACTTTTCCCGCCAAAATTTTGAAATAACAATACTATTCGCTTGCTATTCATGCGATTTTAAAAATTCCAACGGATTTCATCTTCATTTAAATACTTGTAGAGCTGCTCCACCTCCAATAACAAAAATTTATTTTTTTAAACGAGATAAAATTTTTAAAATTTGTAAAAAAAATTTTAAAAAAAATGTAAGAGTGTACAACCAATTCTACTTATAAATGGTCAACAAAACCGTTTGCAGAATCAAAATCGGTCAATCGTAGCGGCCAGGATTTGTAGGATACTTTTACCCCCGATAGTGCTGCCATCTCTTATCTCAGAATCATACTAAAAACCCGGGACATTTCGCCTTAAGGGCTACAAGCTTCTTGTCCACAAACTTCTTCCTCAGTGCTGCTGCCAGTCGTTCTTCCTGTCCAGGGGGTGTCGTCGTCGCCTTCTTCAACTCTTCAGCGCACAATGTTTTCACCACAAGTGGACCTTCAGTAGCTTCTATGGTGAATGCTAGGTCCCGTGATGAAGCAAGGCCATAAGATGAGGTGGGGTTGTGCTTCAGCCCTTTCTCCAGAAGGGATACTTCTGCTGGTAAAAAGGATATACCAGACAGGTTCTCCACTTTCTTGAAGAAGGTAGGGCACGGAGATGGTGTAGCAGATGGCATCGGAGGTCTTGGCTTCTGGGACTTCCGAAGCTGGCTGAGCTTCTGCTGAAGCTGCACCTTCTTCTTCGATCCCTTCTGCCAGGCAACATCAACAGCATGCTGCTCGATGATCTGCCACTCACGATGGTCATAACGGCCGGACAACTCCTGAAAAATAAAGTACAACTTCTCCCGAGCAGTGTCACGGACGTTAAACCATCTACTCAGTTCGCTCCTCACAAGCTTGAACTGAGCCTCCTTGACAATACGAACTGCGGCGGTGGAAGGGTGGTTACACATGATGCGGACATAATTTGGAATAAGTTTTTCTCGGATACACTGCTGATTAAACCAAATGTTCCTCTCAGATATAGATATACGTACCTTCAGCTTGACGAACCAACTCGCGATCTCTGCTCGACTTGCAGAACTGATACGAACTAAATCACTCGCGACGAAATCGTGGAAACCCATTTCAAAGAAAAACGGAGTTATTGAAAAATAGTCTATTTCCACTAATACACAAAAAACACTGTTATACCGGTTTCGGTGATCAAACCATCGTCAGTAACACACAATAACTATAATAATAATAATAGAGTTCAATAACTATAATAATAGAGTTATTGTGTGTTACTGACGATGGTTTGATCACCGAAACCGGTATAACAGTGTTTTTTGTGTATTAGTGGAAATAGACTATTTTTCAATAACTCCGTTTTTCTTTGAAATGGGTTTCCACGATTTCGTCGCGAGTGATTTAGTTCGTATCAGTTCTGCAAGTCGAGCAGAGATCGCGAGTTGGTTCGTCAAGCTGAAGGTACGTATATCTATATCTGAGAGGAACATTTGGTTTAATCAGCAGTGTATCCGAGAAAAACTTATTCCAAATTATGTCCGCATCATGTGTAACCACCCTTCCACCGCCGCAGTTCGTATTGTCAAGGAGGCTCAGTTCAAGCTTGTGAGGAGCGAACTGAGTAGATGGTTTAACGTCCGTGACACTGCTCGGGAGAAGTTGTACTTTATTTTTCAGGAGTTGTCCGGCCGTTATGACCATCGTGAGTGGCAGATCATCGAGCAGCATGCTGTTGATGTTGCCTGGCAGAAGGGATCGAAGAAGAAGGTGCAGCTTCAGCAGAAGCTCAGCCAGCTTCGGAAGTCCCAGAAGCCAAGACCTCCGATGCCATCTGCTACACCATCTCCGTGCCCTACCTTCTTCAAGAAAGTGGAGAACCTGTCTGGTATATCCTTTTTACCAGCAGAAGTATCCCTTCTGGAGAAAGGGCTGAAGCACAACCCCACCTCATCTTATGGCCTTGCTTCATCACGGGACCTAGCATTCACCATAGAAGCTACTGAAGGTCCACTTGTGGTGAAAACATTGTGCGCTGAAGAGTTGAAGAAGGCGACGACGACACCCCCTGGACAGGAAGAACGACTGGCAGCAGCACTGAGGAAGAAGTTTGTGGACAAGAAGCTTGTAGCCCTTAAGGCAGATAAAGGTAATACTACAGTCATTATGACAAAAACTGATTATGTTGCCAAAACTGTTAATTTTTTGAATGAAAATAATTGTAAACCACTGCCATCAGACCCAACTGATAAATTTCAAAAAATTGTTAGGAAAGTAGTTAGTAAGTCTGAAAATATCCTTAAAAATATGTACAAACCAGGCTTTATAGAAATGAATCCGCATGCACCTAGGTTGTCTTGTCTGCCAAAAATTCATAAGGTAGGAGCACCAATGAGACCAGTTGTATCATACATTGGTGCTCCTGCTTATAAGTTGGCTAAAAAGTTGAATAGTTTGTTTAGAAGCAAAATTAAATTTCGACCACAACATACTGTTCTAAATTCTTACGATTTGGTTAGCAAAATTAAGGATATTCAAGTGCCTCCAAATGCTAAACTTGCTTCTTTTGACGTGGTCAGCCTCTTTACCAACATTAATGTTGATAGATGTAAAGATGTTGTTAATGGGTTGATTCACGATTCTAATTTAAATTTGTTTGAAAAAGATGAATTGTGTACTTTAATGTCTGTCTGTATGGATCAGAATTATTTTTTGTTCGATGGGAAATACTATACTCAACCAGGGGTTGCAATGGGATCTCCACTGTCTCCATTGCTTGCAGATATTTACATGGATTTTCTTGAAAAACAAATTTTCCGAAAATGTAAATCAGATAGCCTCCTTTATTGGTATAGATATGTAGACGATATCATCATTCTTTGGAAAGGGACTGAAAGACAACTTGGTTCATATCATACACAAATTAATAACGTAGATCCATTCATTAACTTTACCTTAGAATTCGGATCTAATCACCTAAATTTTCTTGATCTTTCCATTTCGTTGAATAATGGAAAACATGAGTTTTCCATATATAGGAAAGATACTTACAGCGATATTACCATTCATAGTACTTCAAATCATCCAGTAGTCCACAAACATGCTGCTTTCCATAGTATGATTAACAGAGCTTTATCTATACCAATGAGTGAACAGAATTTAGCTAAAGAAAAGTTAACTATTAAAAGTATAGCGGCGAGTAATGGCTATGGGGGAGATCTCATTGATACAATATGGAATAGGGTTCTTAGAAAAAAGAGTAGGGAAGGAGTTTCAAACCTAGTTAGGGAAGCTACGACTGGGGAAAAAATTTGGATCAGTATACCGTATTACGGAAAAATTTCGGATAAAATTGGTAAAATATTAACTTCTAAAGGGTTCAAAGTAGGATATAAAACTAAACATAATCTCAAATCTTCATTAAGTTCAGTTAAAGATAAAATTAATGTTCAAGATAAAAGTGGTGTTTATAAATTAAAGTGTTCTTGTGGGCTTGACTATTGTGGTCAAACTGGTAGGAAGTTTAGAGAAAGAATAAAGGAACATGAAAAAGATTTCAGGGATAATAAGGGTGATTCGGCCTTTGCACGTCACTTGAATGAATCCAGTCATAGCTTCAATTTTGATCTTGCAGACAGACAGTTCATCGAATATCTTCATTTTTGCCCAAAAGGGAGCATGTTGGATGTACTTGAAAAATTCGAAATTATTAAGAGTGATAGGTTGGGTAAATCTTTGAATGATGTAGTTCCTTTAAGTTTTTCTCCATTATTGCATTCATTTCTGTAACAGCTTGGTTCCACCCCTCTTCACCACCACTCTTCACCTCCCTATCACCTCATGTTCCTTTCACTTTTTGGCATTCTCTTCCTGGGCCAATCAGAATCGACCCCCTTCCTTTGTTCCCTTCACCGTTCTTCTTCACAACCAATCAGATTCGACCACCCTCCCTCTGTTCCCTTCACCATTCTCTTTCACAACCAATCCCAATCGACCACATTTCACTTTGTGACTATATATAAGGTCTCCTCTCCAACATGCCTTCAGTTATTGTGTGTTACTGACGATGGTTTGATCACCGAAACCGGTATAACAGTGTTTTTTGTGTATTAGTGGAAATAGACTATTTTTCAATAACTCCGTTTTTCTTTGTAAATGCCACTGTTTACAAAACGGACACGGACGAGTGGGGCCCACCACTTTCGGGGCAACATGACCGGGTTGAGAAGGGAAAGATTGCTTTTGCTCCGGGTGACGGTGAATATTGGGTGAATCAGTGACGTCACTGTACGAGGCGGGCTTAAGGGCTTGATTGCGAAGTTGCCGGGCCTTTAAAAACTCCAACAGCATCTGGGAAGTGGGTAACGTTTGAGACTGGGCAACATATTCGTCAAAAAACTGATTGTGTAAAGCTGGAGGCAAACATTTAATGAGGTGATGATAAATCATGAAATCCGCAATGTCCTCTGTGTCGACGGATACAACTGAAGAACGGTACGCGAGCGCCGACAGGATGAACTGGTGAAGGGCGGGAGGGCTATCCGATCGAAAAGGAAGTACGGTCTCCCGTTTATCCAAATGGGCCATGGCAATTTTATATGGGTTCGAATGGATGGCTACCAATTCCGTCCATACATTAGCGAACGTTGTTCCATTGACAATGTGCGGTGTTATCCAGGTCTGTAGTTCCGGGCATAATTTTTGCTTAATCGCCTGCAATTTATTCGCATCTGCGATATTTAATGTTATAATTGAGTCATGGAATAATCAGGCGAACAGGGAAAATTCCAAAATATTGGCGTTATAAATCGGCAAGGTCGGCAACAGTAGAACGAGTGTTTTCAAGTCATCGTATTTATTATTAGCCGGGGCCGGGCGGACAGGTGGCGATGAACTGGAAGCGGGGTGGATTAAAACGTTGGGAAATAAACTGAGGAATGTAACCCTTACCCCTTCAAGGCGCGTAGTGACGTAACGACGTAAACAACGCGCGAAGCGACGATGTTTGATATGTCTTTCCAGCGGGAGATCACCAAGGTCGGCCGCCATTTTGTCCAAGCGATGAACGGTTTGGTCGAGCCGGGCGGGCTCCCGGTGGCCCCTCGTTGCCTCCACAAGTGAATCCAACGCAAGGAGAAGTTTCAACAAGTGATCCAACATGTTCGAAGCCGATTTGGAAGCCTCGTCGGGCCGTAATTTGGAAAGGATGTCATTAGAAATGTCATCAAACTGGGCTGAATCAATGTCTTTTGAGATCTGGGATAATAACGAGTCGATACTCACTGGAACCGGTGTGACCGGGCGATCGGGCGACTGGGTTGATGATTGACTCATTTTGCGACCGCGGTAATCGACGCACGATACACAATTACACGGGTTTCGGCACCAATGTTTGACCGGGGAAGGTATTTTAATAAAAAGAGATTGAAACTGGGATGAAATGGTGAACTGGTAGAATATTATAATGAGACAATATACAGAGGTGGGAGAGAGCGATTGCTTGTACGAAGGTAGAATGGTTACTGACTGGGTGGGGAGGCTTCCTCAGGCGGAAGCCTCTTACACTGCGCAATGGCCCCCCGCAGGGCGGCCGTACTCGGAATTGAACTGTTATAATATCACTGGTAATACACTGCCCTTTTCTCATATTGCTTTCCGGTATAAATGATTATTGTTTACTGGGTGTGTTGGTGTGTGTGTGTGTGAGATGTCTGGGCTACTGAGGCACTGTCGATGAGCTAAAGGCTCATTGACAGGGCCGAACAGACGGTTTTAAACTCGAATATTAGTTTGCTATTTCTGACAGATTATTTTCAATCAGTGGAATTGTCATTGATTCACCTGGTTAATACTACTTCCTGTGGTATTATACAAATTTCTGGTGATTACAGCCTGTTTCAAAGGTTTTTGACCCATAAATATTGAATTTTGAGAGTTAAAACTTCGTTAGAACCTCAATCCTTCAATCACTGGTCAAAACCAACTTCATATTTGGTCTCTTAACTTTTTTTTTTTAGACCAAAAATTAAGGTAGATGTCGATGATTCGGCGAACGGTGTATGGGCATTGAATTTTGGAATCTGTATGTATGTATATATTATTTTATATAAATCTTAAACAGATTAATACAAGAGTTCGAGTAAACCAGGTAAATTATAATACCTAAGCGATTGAAAGAAAGAGTGCAACTTACCAAAAAACGGTGCAACGTACGTGTCACATGGGTTTATTATTCTATTGGAGTTCTAGAGATTCTCGTTGGCTGTTCATTTATTGTTTCTTTCATGCGCAATAATTTAAATAGCTATTTTTGATGATTTCCACCAATTTTGGCCCCCAAAACATGAAATAGGTAGTACGCTTTTTTTTCCTTTTTTTCCAGATCATATTTGATCATTGGTAGTGCCATTTAATGGTATTGATTCACCTGTTTACATTTTTTCTAATGTTTCTAATGTTTCTAATTGTTCTAATGTTTCTAATGTTTACATTTTTTCCAATGTTTTTTTAGACAATGGTCCAGGTTTTTGAATCATAAAAAACCAATTTTGGGAGCTGAACATTTGGTAGAACTCAATTTTCCACTCTGGACAAAATCGACTTCATTTTCGGTTTTCTCGTCCCCAAAAACATGGAAAACGATATCTCAGAAGCTCATGTTACCAACATGTTGCTAAGACGCAAAAAGTACCTATTGGTTTATTATTCTGTGAATAATACACCTATGTATTCGCTCAGCCAAAAATTTTTATAACACCCCCTCAAAATTTTTTCTTTTCCGTTTCAAGGTGCGTAGATTCCAAAACGCTGCAAAGTCCTTGTCACATGGGGTTTATTATTCTACAGAAATTTTGGCTGTACATTTATTGTTTGTTTCAAGTGAAATAATTGAAATAGCTATTTCTGATGGTTTCCACCAATTTTGGCCCCCAAAACACAAATTAGGTAGGTAAGATCTTTTTTTTTCTTCAAATTAACTTTGATCATTGGTAGTGCCATTTAATCGTCTTGATCCACGTGTTGACACTTTTTCTAGTGTTATTCTACAAACTGATGGTGATTTCAGACGATTTCGCAGGTTTTTGACTCATACAAAATCAATTTTGGGAGCTGAACATCTGGTACAACCTCAATTTTCCACTCCTCGGCCAAAATCGACCTCATATTCGATCTTCTCGTCCCCAAAAACATGGAGAACGATACCTCAAAAGCTCATGTTACCAACATGTTGCTAAAACGCAAAAAGTACCTATTTTTACACACATTTTCACTCACAACATCCCTGGGTATATTCCGATCGGGCTGAAAAGTTTCGGGACACAACTAGGGCCCAAATAGAGCATGTGTGCGAAAGAACGACTTTTTTAGACCGAAAATGAAGCCTGTACACGTGATACGGCGGACGGACATTGCATTTTTTGAATCTACGCACCTTGAAACGGAAAAGAAATAAGTTTGAGGGGGTGTTATAAAAATTTTTTGCTGAGCGAATACATAGGTGTATTATTCAGAGAATAATAAACCAAAATGCAATGTCCGTCCGCCGTCCGCCGTATCACGTGTACAGGCTTCATTTTCGGTCTAAAAAAATCGTTCTTTCGCACACATGCTCCATTTGGGCCCTAGTTGTGTCCCGAAACTTTTCAGCCCGATCGGAATATACCCAGGGGTGTTATGAGTGAAAATGTGTGTAAAAATAGGGACATTTTGCGTTTTAGCAACATTGGTAACATGAGCTTTTAAGGTATCGTTTTTCATGTTTTGGGGGACGAGAAGACCGAATAAGAAGTCGATTTTGACCAAAGAATAGAAAATTGAGGTTCTACCAGATGTTCAGCTCCCAAAATTGATTTTTTATGAGTCAAAAACCTGGGAAATCGTCTGAAATCACCATCAATTTGTAGAATAAGACTATAAAAAGTGTCAACAGGTGGATCAAGACGATTAAATGGTACTATAAATGATCAGAGATAATTTATATTAAAAAAAAAAAAAAAAAAAAAAAAAAAAACGGTGCGTACCTTATTCGTGTTTTGGGGGCCAAAATTGGTGGAAACCACCAGAGATTGCTATTTCAATTATTTTATATGAATGAAACAATAAATAAACAGCCAACATCTCTGTAGGTATGTCCAATAGAATAATAAACCCATGTGACAAGGACTTTGCAGCGTTTTTTACACACATTTTCAATCATAACACCCCTGGGTATATTCCGATCGGGCTGAAAAGTTTCGGGACACAACTAGGGCCCAAATGGAGCATGTGTGCGAAAGAACCACTTTTTTAGATCGAAAATGAAGCCTGTACACGTGATACGGCGGACGGCGTACGGCGGACGGACATTGCATTTTGGTTTATTATTCTGTGAATAATACACCTATGTAATCGCTCAGCAAAAAATTTTTATAACACCCCCTCAAAATTTTTTCTTTTCCGTTTCAAGGTGCGTAGATTCAAAAATGCAATGTCCGTCCGCCGTCCGCCGTACGCCGTCCGCCGTATCACGTGTACAGGCTTCATTTTCGATCTAAAAAAGTGGTTCTTTCGCACACATGCTCCATTTGGGCCCTAGTTGTGTCCCGAAACTTTTCAGCCCGATCGGAATATACCCAGGGGTGTTATGAGTGAAAATGTGTATAAAAATAGGTACTTTTTGCGTTTTAGCAACATGTTGGTAACATAAGCTTTTGAGGTATCGTTTTCCATGTTTTTGGGGACGAGAAGATCGAATATGAAGTCGATTTTGGCCAAGGAGTGGAAAATTGAGGTTTTACCAGATGTTCAGCTCCCAAAATTGATTTTTTATGAGTCAAATACCTGCGAAATCACCATCAATTTGTAGAATAACACTAGAAAAAGTGTCAACACGTAGATCAAGACGATTAAATGATGGCACTACCAATGATCAAAGATAATTTGAAAAAAAAAAAAAAATCGTACCTACCTACCTAATTTGTGTTTTGGGGGCCAAAATTGGTGGAAACCACCAGAAATAGCTATTTCAATTATTTCACTTGAAACAAACAATAAATGTACAGCTAACATTTCTGTAGAATAATAAACCCCATGTGACAAGGACTTTGCAGCGTTTTGGAATCTACGCACCTTGAAACCGAAAAGAAAAAAGTTTGAGTGGGTGTTATGAAAATTTTTTGCTGAGCGAGTACATAGGTGTATTATTCACAGAATAATAAACCAAAAGTAAGAAGAAGAAGAAGAAAAAAAAAAGATACAATTCCTAAATAAGACAAATAAATTTTGCTTCCCAAACGACTTGGTTATTTTTATAATAGACATTACTCGTAAAAATACATGTAGGCATTTAAAGTGATAAAAATGTTTACATTTCTTCCAGAAATTGGGAGCTACACTTCCAATTCAACAATGAAATATAAGCGTGGTAGATGAATACCTAGATTTTTAATAATGATCACTCATTCAATGCAGATATCGTGTAATTATAAATGTGGTGGTTTGATTGAGAATGAGGTAGTGGTAAGGTGTGGATGTGAGTGTGAGAATGATAGAGGAGAAGGTAATGGATCTGGCACCTCTGGTTAACACCTATAGCAAAAGCCAGGGAGGTTTCCAGCACTAAGATGTTAGAGCAGCGGTTCCCAACCTTTTGGTTTATTATTCTGTGAATAATACACCTATGTAATCGCTCAGCAAAAAATTTTTATAACACCCCCTCAAACTTTTTTCTTTTACGTTTCAAGGTGCGTAGATTCCAAAAATGCAATGTCCGTCCGCCGTACGCCGTCCGCCGTATCACGTGTGCAGGCTTCATTTTCTCTCTAAAAAATTCGTTCTTTCGCACGCATGCTCCATTTGGGCCCTAGTTGTGTCCCGAAACTTTTCAGCCCGATCGAAATACACCCAGGGGTGTTATGAGTGAAAATGTGTGTAAAAATAGGTACTTTTTGCGTTTTAGCAACATGTTGGTAACATGAGCTTTTGAGGTATCGGTTTCCATGTTTTTTTGGACGAGAAGACCGAATATGAAGTCGATTTTGACCAAAGGGTGGAAAATTGAGGTTGTATCAGATGTTCAGCCCCCAAAATTGATTTTTTATGAGTCAAAAACCTGCGAAATCGTCTGAAATCACCATCAATTTGTAGAATAACACTAGCAAAAGTTTCAACACGTGGATCAATACGATTAAATGGCACTACCAATGATCAACGATAATTTGAAAAAAAAGGGAGCGTACCTACCTAATTTAAGTTTTGGGGGCCAAAATTGGTGGAAACCATCAGAAATAGCTATTTCAATTGTTGCACATGAAAGAAACAATAAATGAACAGCCAACATTTCTGTAGGTATGTCCAATAGAATAATAAACCCATGTGACAAGGACTTTGCAGCGTTTTGGTTTATTATTCTGTGAATAATACACCTATGTATTCGCTCAGCAAAAAATTTTTATAACACCCCCTCAAACTTTTTTCTTTTCCGTTTCAAGGTGTGTAGATTCAATAAATGCAATGTCCGTCCGCCGTACGCCGTATCACGTGTACAGGCTTCATTTTCGGTCTTAAAAAATCGTTCTTTCGCACACATGCTCCATTTGGGCCCTAGTTGTGTCCCGAAACTTTTCAGCCCGATCGGAATATACCCAGGGGTGTTATGAGTGAAAATGTGTGTAAAAATAGGTACTTTTTACGTTTTAGCAACATATTGGTAACATGAGCTTCTGAGATATCGTTTTCTATGTTTTTGGGGACGAGAAGACCGAATATGAAGTCCATTTTGACCAAAGAGTGGAAAATTGAGTTCTACCAAATGTTCAGCTCCCAGAATTGATTTTGGTTTATTATTCTGTGAATAATACACCTATGTAATCGCTCAGCAAAAAATTTTTATAACACCCCCTCAAACTTTTTTCTTTTCCGTTTCAAGGTGTGTAGATTCAAAAAATGCAATGTCCGTCCGCCGTATCACGTGTACAGGCTTCATTTTCGATCTAAAAAAGTCGTTCTTTCGCACACATGCTCCATTTGGGTCCTAGTTGTGTCCCGAAACTTTTCAGCCCGATCGGAATATTCCCAGGGGTGTTATGAGTGCAAATGTGTGTGAAAATAGGTACTTTTTGCGTTTTAGCAACATGTTGGTAACATGAGCTTTTGAGGTATCGTTTTCCATGTTTTTGGGGACGAGAAGATCGAATATGAAGTCGATTTTGGCCAAGGAGTGGAAAATTGAGGTTGTACCAGATGTTCAGCTCCCAAAATTGATTTTTTATGAGTCAAATACCTGCGAAATCACCATCAATTTGTAGAATAACACTAGAAAAAGTGTCAACACGTGGATCAAGACGATTAAATGGCACTACCAATGATCAAAGATAATTTGAAAAAAAAAAAAATCGTACCTACCTAATTTGTGTTTTGGGGGCCAAAATTGGTGGAAACCATCAGAAATAGCTATTTCAATTATTTCACATGATGCAAACAATAAATGTACAGCCAACATTTCTGTAGAATAATAAACCCCATGTGACAAGGACTTTGCAGCGTTTTTTAGCTTGAGGCACACTAACTTAAAAACTCGTTCAGCCACGGCACACTTGGGTAAATAATCTCCATAATATAATGAGTAAGTATAATCATAATGTATTAGGTATGTGATTTTTTTACTATGTTACTTTCTTTAAAAATATAATTTAAAACATAATTCATTGAGTTAATGCTGTGCTCATTATGGAAACTAATTAGGAAAATGAAGAAAACAAAATTGTAATGCACTTACAAACATATATTTTGTGTTAAAAGAGACGAGTTGATAATAAAAAATAATGGAGTTGTAGACGCCTCAGTTTCTAATAAATAAATAAACAAATACCTTATTATTAGTCTAATCACCGTCGAGTCCGATCATCGTTCAAACCCTCTGTCCTCTTCGCCTTCCCCTTCAAGGACGACTCTGAATACAAGTTCAGTCATCGCCGTATCCTGGCCAGGTTCGCAACCTATCGGCAGTTTTTCCGATCGATCTCGATTGTGTTTAACACGTGGAACTTTTCCTCTGGATGTCCGCAATTTCAACGGGAAACCGAAACCCAACGAGTTCATTGTGTTCGTCGGTCATCCAAAACCACGTATTTCGCGTCATACGCGGCAGCACATGACAGTCGGCAGCTCCGAACATTTCGGTAGTTTTGACTCCAAAAAAAAGGTCAGTCCGTATTTTGTCCATTTTAAAAGAAGGAATCTTCAGTCGTCCTCATTCTTCACCGTTCACCGTCTTCACGAGCTTCAAGTTGAACTCTGAGTGAACTTGATTAAGTTTTTCTGAACATTTCAATTTTTCCTTCATTCTGGCATGCCAGTTGGCTAAAATTTATGATTTATCGAAGGCTTTATTTTTCTTACCATATTATTCATTACAGTCCACATTCAAATTGTTAATTGAATTTTTAAATTTTATTTACCCAGCACCTAAAACATCGAGTGGAATAATTAGAAATTTTCTACATTTTAAAATTTCTCCATTTACTCGACATTAATGGTCCTTACGAACCGCGGATTACGCTTTTTGAATTTGTTGCTTTGAACTAGTCATTTAATTGTTATTATAATAATAATTTATTATTTGAAATTTTAAGCACGATTTTTTGGTAGTTATTTATTCACAGATTTATTTATATTTGTTGTATTTTTTGTTATGCATGGTTTGTTGTAAAAATATTTGTTCACTCATCTGTTATATTTTTGCGATACCTATTTAAATAATTTATTCACAATAATTTATCTATTTATTCACAGCGGTAGAAATTATTATCTTTCACTTCTTTTCAACACGTTGCTAGTTAGTTGGGTAGAGTTTTTCATATTTTGCTTCTATTTAGTTACCCTGTAGTCCAAATTTTCCTTCATTGCTAAAATCCCAAAAATGAGTCCTAATCCCAAATTGACTGCAATTTACCTGAAATTGGCAACCGTTCACGCTAAGCTTCAAAGCATTGCTAAATTTAGTCGTGAAGTCGAACAAGATAAGTCGAAATTGACATTGTTCCGTGGGATGATGGAAGAAATCAAGTCTCATTATAATGATTACAAGGAATTATGGAATCTTTTAATAGATGCTCACGTAGATTCGAATTCAATCGACTCTTTTCCTTCTGCAAAAGAGAAAGCCTACCAACAAGACTGTGATAGGTACTATTATGAGGCTTTATCAATAATCAAAGTTTTTGATAGCCCACCAACGAACTCTAGCTCGTCGGAGTCTCAGTCATTCTCACGAACTCTTCGCGTTGGCAACATCGCGGACAATTTACCGAAGTTCGACGGCACAATGGAGAAGTGGCCCTTCTACCGTGATACCTTCAACGCTATGGTACATCTGGATGACACCATTCCAATTATGGAGAAGTACCGAGCGTTGATTACAACTTTGGAGGGTTCAGCGCTTTCAATGATACGGTCTCTTCCAATATTAGAGGCCAATTATCCACAAGCGTGGAAATTACTGAATGAAAATTATGACAATAAGCGGATTTTGGGTGCAAGCTACTTGAAAAAATTATTCGATTTTAAGCCTCTTACGGAGGCTCCGAATCTCCCAACACTTCGGTCTTACATCGTAAACATCTGTGAAACCGTTGAGGCGTTCAACCAGTTGGATATTCCGAACCCCCATGATTTTATATTGCTAACGTTGGCAATGAGGGGTTTAGATCCGGGCACAAGGAGATCCTTCGAACGGAAACATTTGGACAAGAAGTTTCCAACGTTTTCTTCACTTTACGACCATTTAAAGGGTGAATGTACAACACTTACATTAAGTGGTGGGGAATCTGTCCGTTCAAATTCGCAAACAAATAGCAACAAGGTTGCGTCTACAAAACCAGGCAATAATTCAAAGGCATCATTATTTGTATCAGATGAAATTTATAATGGTAATAGGGAAGGTAAATCGGATGCAAAGAAGGGCTCTTCCAAATCTCTTACTGCCAAGTGCCCGGTTTGTCAGCATGGTCACAATTTGCACAGCTGTGAAGCTTTTCGAGCTGCCACTCCTTTAGAAAGATTTAATTTATTAAAATCTTGGTCTGGCTGTAGAAATTGCCTTTCAGCTCTGCATAAGTCCATAAAATGTACCTCTGACTCAAATTGTAAACAATGCGGAAAGAGACATCACTCTTGGCTGCATTTGCCTGTAGGGGATACTGATACGCCGCAGGCAGCGACTTTGGGAGCTTCCTGACTAGGCGGTTCTACCGAGCATGACCTTGTCATACTCGGTACTGTTGTGGGGCAGATCATGGATTGTGGTGGTACATTTCAGAATGTCAGAATGATTTTAGACAGTGGCAGTCAGTATTCTTTCGTAACAGCATCATGCGCAAGAAGGCTGGGGTTTTCTCTGGGGACCTTTCAAGGGAACCTTTCCATCAGTGGTATTGGACAGGTTGCTGTCTCAGAGACTCAGGGTGTTTTGAACTGCTGCTTGCGTTCGCTTACCAATCCTACTACTTATCACACGAAGGTGGTGGTACTTGATCACATCACTGGGAGCCTTCCTCAGACAAATATTCCAGTAGTCTTTAGAGAGAAATATTCAAAATTTGCGTTGGCTGATTCACAGTTTTGGAAGACAGGTCCAATCGATTTTTTGTTAGGTGCTGACCTGTTCTATGATATTCTCTCTGGAAAGCCTATTTTCGTCGCTCCAAATATACCTAAGGTCACCCCAACCGTTTTCGGATATGTTATTGGGGGCAGGTTTCAAAAACCTGATCACCAACACAAGACTGTGTCGCTGTTCGTTCAAAACGATGAGCTGACGGATATATTGAGGCGGTTTTGGGCGGTGGAAGAAGTAGCAGAGGAAAAATTGATGTCACCAGCTGACACATTATGTGAGGAACATTTCCAAAAAACTCATTACCGAACACCCGAGGGAAGGTACGTTGTTTCTCTTCCCTTCAATAAACCTCCACCTGATCTAAGTAAGTCCCACTACCTTGCTGCCAAACGCTTCCATAATTTGGAGCAGAAACTATCCAGGAACCCTCAATTGAGCTCTGCCTACTCAGAATTTATGCAGGAATATTTGAACCTGGATCATATGTCACCCTCAACCGTTGACGCTGCCTATACTATACCCCATCACGCTGTCTTTAAGTCAAATGAGAATAACCCTAAATTGAGGGTTGTTTTTGATGCTTCATGCAGTACTTCGCTTGGAAGCCTGAACGACTGCCTCCATGCTGGTCCAACTCTACAGCATGATATAGGGGAGATCATCTTGCGGTTCAGAAGACATGCAGTTGTCTTCACTACAGATATCGTGAAGATGTTCCGCCAAGTTCTTCTCGATCCCAAGGATCGGAAGTTCCAACATATTTTGTGGCGATTCAACCCAAATGATGAACTCCGCAACTATCAGTTGAACACGGTTACGTACGGAACCAAGCCCGCTCCTTACCTAGCAATTAGGACTCTCCATCAATTGGTGAAGGATGATGGGCACCTCTTTCCCCTTGCATCCACTGCATTGATGCAGGATTCTTACGTTGACGACATCGCCACTGGATCGGATACTTTGGAGGGAGCAATGAAGCTCAAAGAGGAGCTTATTCAGCTTCTGAGAGGTGGTTGCTTCGAACTGAGCAAGTGGTCATCCAATTGCCCACAACTTCTTCGGAATGAGTCCAATTCTCAACTTCCACTCAACCTCTCACCCAAAGACGAAGTCATCAAGATTCTGGGTCTCCAGTGGGATCCAGCTAGAGACGTTTTCACCTACAAGATTGATGCCCCTCAGCCCTTAACAACGAAACGGTCGATTTTATCTTCTATAGCAAGAATTGTTGACCCCTTGGGTTATCTGTCGCCCGTGGTTTGTTTCGCAAAAGTCATCCTCCAAGCTTGTTGGAGAGAAAAGGTTGATTGGGACGAAATCGTGCCACCCTTTATTGCTGATGATTGGTCGCGTTTTGTAAGGGAGTTGCCCCTTCTGAGTCAGGTTGCAATACCTCGCCTCATAAACAGTAACAATGCTGTTCAACTTTGGGTGATTGGATTCTGTGACGCTTCTCAGTTGGCATACAGTGCAAGTATATACTTAAGAATAAAGGATCAAACAGAAAATTTACAGGTACATTTGCTGAAGGCCAAGACCAAGCTTGCTCCATTGAAGCCTCTCACCATTCCAAGACTGGAGCTCTCAGCGGCACTCCTACTTTGCAGGTTATGGAAATCTTTGAAGGGGTTTCTGGATGAACTTCGGGTTTCTCATCAATTTTGGTTTTCCGATTCGACAGTCGTTCTGGGTTGGCTTGCTACAGAACCGTCAACACTCTAGACCTTTGTGGCTCACAGAGTGGTTGAAATAATTGAGACAACCAACTTACAGGATTGGCATCATGTTAGTACCCACGAGAATCCGGCGGATTGCTCATCTAGAGGATTGCTCCCTTCTGACTTCCTTTCTCACCAACTTTGGACTCAAGGACCACATTGGTTAATGACTCCCACCTCTCAATGGCCAATTACTAGGGTTGCAGAGATTCCCAGCGAACCCTTGCCCGAAGTCAAGAGCACAAACACATGTTTGTTGTCAGAAATCGCGGCTCACCCAGTTTTGACTTGGATGGAAAGGTTTTCCAATTTCCCAAAGCTCTGCAGGATCATGTCCTACGTTTTGAGATTCTTAAAGGCAAGGGTGGGTTGGAAAGGAAGTTCCCTTTTTCGTAAGCGCTCTGGCCAAACTGGATTGAGAGAAACAATGTCAGAAATGCTCAAGAGAGTTCCTCCTGTATCAGTCAAGGAATACAATGATTCCACTACTGTTCTAATCAAGATTGTGCAATCCAGTCATTTTGAACATTTATTCCATCCGAAGAGGCCTAGCCGTTTTCTACATATATATCGTCTAAACCCTATCCTTGATACCCTTGGAATCATCAGGGTGGGCGGCCGGTTAAGCAAGGCGCCAATACCAGAGGAAACCAAGCACCCTATCTTGCTCCCAGGCAAATGTCATTTCACAAAAATGATGATTGATCACTATCACCAAATTAATTTACATATTGGCCCATCTGCCTTGCAAGCACTTCTGCAGAGATCCTACTGGATATTATCAGCACGCGTTACTATAAGACAAAGAGTCTTCCGCTGCTCTCAATGTTTCAAGATTAATCAAACGCCTAAAGCACCCTTCATGGGAGACCTTCCTCGTTCGCGATTTGCAGAAGGAAGAGCCTTTTTAGAGGTTGGGGTGGACTTTGCTGGCCCACTGCTGATTAGAGAGTCACTTCGTAGGAAAGCGCAAACCACTAAAGCCTACATTTGCTTGTTTATATGCATGACCTCAAAGGCCCTTCACTTGGAATTGGTGTCAAATCTTTCCACCTCTGCTTTTTTGGCTAGCTTGGACCGATTTATAGCTCGTAGAGGTTTGCCTATTCGTATCCACTCAGATTGTGGAACCAATTTTGTGGGAGCAAACCGGGAGTTAATGGAGCTGCGAGAATGGTATAAAGGAGAGGCCACCACCAATTCTGTAACCCAACATCTAGCACTCAGGGGTGTAGATTGGACATTTAACCCCCCAGCCTCCCCAAACTTTGGGGGATTATGGGAGGCGAACATCAAGGCAACCAAAGGAATCTTCAAGCGCATGTCTGACGAAACGCCGTTAACATTTGAAGAGCTGAGCACTATGCTATGCCGTATTGAGTCAGTGCTTAATTCGCGCCCTATTTGCCCTATCTCCAATGACTCAGAATCTTTGGAAGCATTGACGCCTGGTCATTTCATAATAGGGGCACCTTTGGTGGCTAGACCGGAGTATGATGTTTTGGACCTCCCTCAGAATAGGTTATCCCGTTGGCAACTTATACAACAAAGGATCCAGTACTTTTGGAAAAGATGGAAAAACGAATATCTGCATCAGCTACAGCTTCGAACCAAGTGGACCCATCAGTTGCCTAATCTTGTAGTTGGGGAGCTTGTCATCATAAAGGAGCCCAAACAGCCTCCATCCCATTGGATTTTAGGGAGGATTATCAGCACCAGCCCCGGAGCAGATGGCATTGTGAGAGTGGCAAACGTCAGAACTACTTCTGGAACTCTCACCAGACCAGTTTCCAAGTTAGTTTCCTTGAAACCTATCACAGACCCTGAAACCCCGTAATCCTTTTCTTCTTACCCTTAAAATTTAATGTAAATTTTGGTGGGCGGGATGTAGACGCCTCAGTTTCTAATAAATAAATAAACAAATACCTTATTATTAGTCTAATCACCGTCGAGTCCGATCATCGTTCAAACCCTCTGTCCTCTTCGCCTTCCCCTTCAAGGACGACTCTGAATACAAGTTCAGTCATCGCCGTATCCTGGCCAGGTTCGCAACCTATCGGCAGTTTTTCCGATCGATCTCGATTGTGTTTAACACGTGGAACTTTTCCTCTGGATGTCCGCAATTTCAACGGGAAACCGAAACCCAACGAGTTCATTGTGTTCGTCGGTCATCCAAAACCACGTATTTCGCGTCATACGCGGCAGCACATGACAGTCGGCAGCTCCGAACATTTCGGTAGTTTTGACTCCAAAAAAAAGGTCAGTCCGTATTTTGTCCATTTTAAAAGAAGGAATCTTCAGTCGTCCTCATTCTTCACCGTTCACCGTCTTCACGAGCTTCAAGTTGAACTCTGAGTGAACTTGATTAAGTTTTTCTGAACATTTCAATTTTTCCTTCATTCTGGCATGCCAGTTGGCTAAAATTTATGATTTATCGAAGGCTTTATTTTTCTTACCATATTATTCATTACAGTCCACATTCAAATTGTTAATTGAATTTTTAAATTTTATTTACCCAGCACCTAAAACATCGAGTGGAATAATTAGAAATTTTCTACATTTTAAAATTTCTCCATTTACTCGACAGGAGTATAAAACAGAATGTCCGTCTAATTAAAAATAGTAACACCATATCTAATGCGATATTTGTGCTTGGTGACCCTTCATTATTAAATCCTTTCTAGGACGTATTGTAGACAAGCACACCCTCAAGTCGTCTTCTAAAGATTTTAGCTGTGAACGATTTTTGTTCTTGATGGCGTTCATCGACGAGAAAGCAGATTCACAGATATAAGAAGTTGAAAACGGTATTATTGCATTCATTGCAGAACAGAAGTTTCATTCAATGAAAAACAGTCAGTAAAAGTTATTATCACGGCGAATTAAAAAAGTAAATACTAGTAAAAAAGACGGTAAAATTTTGCGGCACACCTACAGGGACTTCAGGGCACACCAGTGTGCCGCGGCACACTGGTTGGGAACCTCTGTGTTAGAGGGTTTTGCCTAGTGGTTGCCACTCTGGTAGGTTATCAACTTACCGGTTCCACCAGTCTGGGATCTCTTAGGTTGTTGAGGTAAGGAGATATGAGAGGAGAGAGAGAAGTCATCGACTTTGGGAGTAAGCATAGAAAGAAGAAACGGGCGAGAACGGCAGGTTTTTATATGCCCCTTTCCACTCTTCCCCAGTCCCTTGGCGGTAGTTTCCGACCGTAGAGGGATGGGGAAGAGAGTGGGTTTCTGCCTGCGGCCGATCACCTATGCCACTTCATTCGTCTGGTTTATTTGTACAAGGTGAAATATAAAGTGATATTCTGGAAGGATATCACGACAATAAACATCAAGCATTTTTTGGCGGTTGCAGCCCAAATCCAGAATGTGGCGCATAGATTATGGGGTTTCAGCCGGTCTCCCACTTAGATAGTGCTTTCTGTAGGGCTCAAATATTGGGCACTTGAGAAAGAAATGAACCAGGCCCTCTTTTTCCTCAAGATTACAAATGTTGCAGTTTATGGTGGGATCGAGCTTGTGCGCACTTCCTTTATAGTAGAGAATAATGTTTTTCTTCGATGCAAGCCGGATTTGTGCAAGGATTCTACTTGTATATTGTGTGTGTACTCCACTTTGTGTTCTCCACATCGTGTCTGTACTCCAAAAATAGTTCTTAATGTGCTCGATGATTTGTGAAGATTTTTATTGATATCTGTCTCCATACTGAAGAAATCGTGGGACCCTATTACTCCGCAGTTCATGGTCTTTGGAAAACCAATTAAGATCGAATCTATTCCTTGAATGGGAGTGAAGTTCTTTCAAAACGATAAAACAGGTTTTGGGCCACCTTCCTTCCTCCATTTTGGCTATTCTACCCCAGTAGCGTATCACTCTTTCATATATGCATCTACTTTTATCACTGGGAAGCCTGTTTCCAACCTTAAGAAGTGATTTGGCGTTTTCCAAGGAAGCGAGAGCATGCTTTTCAAAAATTGAGCCTGAACTACCTCCAAGTCATTACTGCACCACGGTCTCCATGCTTCTGTACAAGGGAGGGAAAGAGAGCCTTCTTTGCGTCCCATGAGGTAATTTTGCCTCAGACACAAACCTTTCCGATTCCTCCTGCAGCAGACTTCCCTTTGGTGACGATTTGGTCGATATTTTGCCTAAACTTACCCGATCTGGTGAATTTCGTCCCAAGATAAACAAACTCCTTTAAGGTTCTCACACACTAGGCAGGAACAGGATGGGAAACAGCCGCGGGACACGGGTCGTATTTGTTCGCCTCTGTGTATTTGAATGGAGATAAGCACATTAGGTGGGACGCGGCGGTCACGGCATGGGGTAGGAAAAGGACGGGTTCCGCCGCTATCGCTCTCAGAGCGAAAAACGGCGTTGCCTGGCACGGGACGTTCTCCCTCCACCGTCCAATGTTTACCTTCCCCTCGTTCACGCACGCCTTCCCCGTATTCACCCTCACACCCTTTGCTTGTGACGAGGGGAGCATGGCGAGCGGTGGGGGAAAGAGAGTTGAGGGAAGTCCTGCCTAATGTGGGTATAGGCAAAGGATGAGACAGCGGCGGCCGGCCGGCATCTCGCGTCCTCCCCATGGCGTTTCCTGTCCATGTTCCCGCAGTGTGTGAGAACCTTTACAAAATCCAGGTTTTTCCTACCACACCTTATGCGTTTGAGTTTCCTACTCCTTCCACCTCTTTCAAACAGTAGGACTTCCGACGTTTTGCATTTGTCTGCAACGAATTGATCCTACAATAGTCAACAAAAGCATCCATCTTCTTTTGTGCATCAGGAATTGAGTCAGCTAGAATGCCCGTACCAATCATCAGCAAATGCTAAGGTGGTAAGTTTCTTACCACCTGTTTTCAATCCTGAGCACCCCTTTCCACGCATGAATGGTTCAAGGTCCGATAAGAAAAGTATAAACAGCAAAGGAGCGACTGAGTCACCTTGAAAAATCCCCCTCAGACATTTTCGGAATCATGGGCTCTGTTTCGTCAGATTTGGTGAGCTTGAAACATGCGTTACCATATAAATATTGCAGCACAGCAATGAGCTTAGAGCTCACTCCCACGCCAGCCAATTTGGCCCACAGTTTGGTGTGATTTATAGAATCGAAGGCCCGAAATAGGTCCGCCATTATGGTTAGCATATATTGATTCTTTTTGATTCTATAAATGGCAGATGCTGCATGTAGCGTAAAGATCTGGTCCACGCATGTCCTCCTAGCCCTAAATCCGGCGTGGAATTCAGGCACGGCTCATCTGTTTGGCCCAGTTAGACTGTCTCCTTGCCTATAAGCTAGGTGGGAGCTAGGAGCTAGGAGTATGAGCAAGGAGCTAAAATATTTAGTTATGGTGTTTACAAGGGCTATACCACAGTACTTTTCTGGTAAGGACCTATCTCCTTTTTTGGATACCGTTCTGAGCAAGATATTAGTGTACCAGAAGAAGAAGAAGAAGAAGAGGAAGAAACAATGTTTATTCGTGATAAATCACACCAACAATTATTCAAACAATCAACATTATAGGACTGGGCTTTTTGAACTGTCCGAGTAGAGGGATATCAGTTTTTTGGTTTATTATTTTCAATAATGAACCATTGGAATCGAGCATGAAAAAAAAAAATTGTTACCCCCCCTCAAAATTTGATGGTTTACGTTTCAAGGTACATATGTAGAATCCGAAACTGCAATAAAAATATTTCTGTCTGTCCGCCGTACGCCGTACGGGCCACTTTTATTAGTTACCATGAAAGAAAATTGATGAAATTCGGGTTATAGGTTCCGTTCGCTGTCTAGTTGGTCCTCGAAGCTCGACGTTACTGTGAGTCATCTCTAAGGGGTTCAAAATAGGGGTTGAAATTTTCAAAACGCCTATACCATTTTTTGGTTTATTATTTTCAATAATGAACCATTGGAATCGAGCATGAAAAAAAAAATTCTTACCCCCCCTCAAAATTTGATGGTTTACGTTTCAAGGTATGTAGAATCCAAAACTGCAATAAAAATATTTCTGTCTGTCCGCCGTACGGGCCACTTTTCTTAGTTACCATGAAAAAAAATTGATGAAATTCGGGTTATAGGTTCCGTTCGGCGTCTAGTTGGTCCTCGAAGCTCGACGTTAGTGTCAGTCATCTCTAAGGGGTTCAAAATAGGGGTTGAAATTTTCAAAACGCCTATACCATTTTTTTACGTGAATATTTTTACGGTTTTAAATAGTTCTTGAACTTGCGAGTTTTTTAAGTCCATCCGGAGCGTCGTACGTCCAGCCGTTCGTTCACAGTAAGGCCCCGAAGTTTGCACCGACAGGCATTTTCGACTCCAGTGTGAATGAAATGTATACAATTCAAACCAAATCTTGTAACCAGAGACGCGCCCACAATAGGAAATTTGGCGGAGATGAAATCATTGGTAGGGATCACCTGATTATATTGGCGGAGTATGAAGTCGACTTGGTTGTTCTGTGATTTTATTTCATTTGAAAAATGACGGCTCTTTTTGAGTGTGTTGGTAGGTAGTGAAACTTGAACAAACGTTGAAGTATTTTTGATGGGTAAATTATTACTACGGTAAATCATTACTCAACGGTAAATTATTACACAACGGTTCATTATACCATCTACGTAGAAGGGGCTGGAGTTTGTTGGTAGGTACGTTTGCAACTTTTTTCACTCCTCATCAACAATTTCTTTTGAGAACTTCATTATGTGTGTTTCTTTTGTTAGGTACTGTTTGTCATCGGCAGAATTATGTTAGCAACATTTAACTCGTGATTTAGGTAGGTACCTAGTAACGAGTACGGGGTTAGGTGCTAACCTACGGAGGGTCTGCGATCTACATAATATGTATAGAATAGTACTGTGATGATCCAGCGGGAGCTATAATTAGGAATGAGTACACAGGACTACTTGAGTCGGTTGGTGACTTGATGAATGCATGTTTATTAGATAATTACAACGCCTTTTATACCCCTGGTTACAGAACCGGAGGGGGGTAGGGGAACCCCGCTCCGGGAAGCCGCCAAGACGCGGCTTATACCTTAAGTGACGCTAGTTACATTGTTAGGTAGGGAGCAGCCGATCACTACACTGCTCCCCCCAGAATTGAAGTTAAATACTGCAATTATAAATGTGTTTCTTGACGGTGAAACGTGTTGAGGCGTCGGTGAAGGTAGAAGAGGCTGCGTGTTGTCTTGATATGCCGGTGCGGTTTCATCCTGCATTAGCGGCGGCTGCGGTGCGGGATCCGTGAGCGTACTCGTAAGTGGGAGCGTGCTTGGAGGTGGTTCCGCTGGTGATGTCGGGGGTAGCGTCTGGGAGACCTCTGAGAGGTGCGGCAGACAGGCGTGGTCCTTCGGAGCGGCGATGCAAGAGGCGCTGGAACCGGTGAAGTGGGCCTCAGCTGCGGCGTGGCTGCAGCGGTTGGCGGCTCCGTCTTGTTGTTTGTCGCCTGGGTCCCAGTGGTAATGGTGTCGGGGGATACGTGTACCCCGATGCTCTGGAGCTGAGGGCGGCGGCAGCCGTGTGTGCAGCAGTCGGAGCATTTCCCGGCGAAAGGCGGGAGCATCAGCGTGATGGTCTGCTTGTGAGTGGCCGTAGCATGAAGTGGGTTGATTCCCTGTGGTGGCTTCATCTTGTGATTCATCGGGTTGATGAATGGCGGTGTTGTTGCCATAACTTTTCGTACCGTCGTGGTCGGAGGATGATGGCTCGGAGGTGAAAGCGTTAATGTGAGGTCCCTCAGCAGTTGCTGCTTCGAAGCGAGTTTCGGAGGTGTGTGTGGTGCCATTGTGAGGGAAAATGACCTTCGTGGGTCGCGGTCCGGGTTGGCCCGCGGAAGAATTCGGTTGGCCAATAGGGAGCGAGATTTCTTGACCAATCGGAGTTGAGGGAGGCGGTTGTGCGAACAGGTCCTCCGGAAGTCGTGGAGTCGCCGAAAAAGGTCGCTGTGAAGGCGAGTAGTCGTCGGGGCCGGGCCTGTTGCGGAGGCCGAGAAGAAGGCCGTTGAGTTCCGATTCCCAGCTTCTTGACGAGGAGGTAGCGATGATAGCGTCTTTTAAGGCACAGTGTAGGTGTTCCACGAGGCTATGTTTGGCTAGAGTATCGAGTATTAATTTTACATGTGTAAAATGTTCTTCGATATCTTTGGAGGCTACTAGAGGATCGTCTTTTTCGCCGGTTCCGCAGCGGAAGAAGGTACGGGCGAGTTCGAACGTAGTAAATGTGGTCGTCCTGAGAGGTACAGTTGTGAAGTTGCGGAGGTGTGGCACCGTGCATCGATCGGCGACAGCGAGCCTGCTGAGGGCGTGGTAGTCTCCGACGGGGCGAATATCTCCTTCTGACTTCGGTACGTCGTGTAGAGGGCTTGACCGAGGGGCCTCCGACGGTTCCATAATGCCGGCGTTTCGGAGTTCTGCGTGATATGGCTGGCCCTTCGTTACCATATGGTGTTCGATTGGTGCTTCGCAGGGAGTTTTTGAAGGAGCATGTGCGTCTAGTAGTGCCTGGAGGTAGGGTGTGTTATCTGAGGTCGCACAGCTGAAAATTCCCGGGCGTACGAGGCTAGTGGCTGCGTTGATGAGGCGGGCGTTCGGAGGGTCAACAAGGAAATCGGGGCCGAGGATCGGTGTTGAGACGTCTGCTACGGTGAATGTCCTTTCATAGGGCGGTAGGTGTACCGAGGCGCAGTGGTTGTCGTATGTGTCGATCTCCGATCTTTTAGCCTACGTAGGGTGCCCAATTGTGTTCCTTTTCGATGAAGAGCGTCGTCGTTTTCCGTAGGTTGGTTTTGCCAGGTGCAGGGTTTGATGCATTTTTTCGCTCGGGATCCCCATCTTCTATGGTAGAAACAGAACTTCTTGTTCGGTCGTTGAGGGGATGATTGTCTGTGCGTAGAAGGCCGCATTCGTTGGCGTTGCTGGATCACTTGCACTTCCTCGTCGACTGTAGCCACACGAGGAGGTGTTATGAAGGGTATAAGGCGGTCGGCGGCCGCCGCGAGCTTCGTGATGTCAGGTTCTACGCTGGCTGCGATGTGAAGGCGAAGGCTCTCAGGTAGAGATCGTAAGAAGAGTTGTCGGAGGAGCGAGGTCGGAGTTTCCGAGGGTAGAGCACGTTGAAGGCGTCTGGCAAGGGCCGAAGGCAGTTCGTCTGTCACCGAAGGCTGAAGCAGAGTTGAGAGCTGGGAGCCATCCGAGGGTGCGTGAGCTGCGATAAGCCGGTCTTTCAGCGTCTGGTAGCTTGCGGAGTGTGAGGCGACGATGTCGGTACAGATGTCCGCGTAGCGAGGCTCGAGCGCGAGGAAGGCACGGGTGAAGCGGGCTTCAGAAGTTTTCAAGCCTTCCTGGGCGAAAATAAGTTCGAGCTGCGCGAACCAGACGTGCGGGAAATCCGGGTCGAAAGGCCGCAGTTTGAGAGGTGCTTGTGTCGTCTCAAGTGTCTTCGTAGCTCTGGCTTCCATTTTTCTTCTTGGTTGTTCTCTTGGTGGTTGATCTGAGGCGAGTGTGCTCCGTTGGTGGTCGCTCTCGTTAAGTAGGCAGCGGGAACGATGAGAAGTTCTCTGATTGGTTCGCTGTAGAGCTGGTCGCTGGTTGGTCGCTTGTGAGAGGACGCTGATTGGTCGTGACGAGTGGTGGGGGGTTCGCTGTTGGTCGCAAGAGGACGATGGTTCTTAAAGAATTGGTTCAGTCCGAAGATGGTCGGGGCAAGGGTAAGTTGCTCTGACGATGTTGCGGTCGCGAAAATCCGATGTGGCTGAAATTGAAAGGCTGAAACGGACAGTGGTCCTGAAAAGGACCTTTGTAAATCCGCTGAAGGTCAAGGCGAATGTGCGTTTTTCGCGGTCGCTGGAAGCGAGAATGCAGGGCGCTACTCGCAGAGGGCAGGAAGCCGGCGAAGGTGCGTATCGGGCCGTCGCTAGAGGCGAGAAGGCGGGATGTTGCTCGCAGAGGGCAGGAAGCCAGCGAAGGTGCGCGTTGAGCAGTCGCTAGAGGCGAGAAGGCGAGACGCTGTTCGCAGGAGCCGGTAGCCGGTGAAGGTTGCGTGTTCGTCGTCGGGGTGACCAGTGTGATGATCCAGCGGGAGCTATAATTAGGAATGAGTACACAGGACTACTTGAGTCGGTTGGTGACTTGATGAATGCATGTTTATTAGATAATTACAACGCCTTTTATACCCCTGGTTACAGACCCGGAGGGGGGTAGGGGAACCCCGCTCCGGGAAGCCGCCAAGACGCGGCTTATACCTTAAGTGACGCTAGTTACATTGTTAGGTAGGGAGCAGCCGATCACTACAAGTACATATCATATTATATAGACGGGTTATTTATACATAGAGCTGTGATCTGTAACAGAAGGGTATTCTACATACAAAATAATAAACCGTTGTGCAGGGATTTGCAGCGTTTTTACGTGAATATTTTTACGGTTTTAAATAGTTCTTGAACTTGCGAGTTTTTTAAGACCATCCGGAGCGTCGTACGTCCAGCCGTTCGTTCACAGTAAGGCCCCGAAGTTTGCACCGACAGGCATTTTCGACTCCAGTGTGAATGAAATGTATACAATTCAAACCAAATCTTGTAACCAGAGACGCGCCCACAATAGGAAATTTGGCGGAGATGAAATCATTGCTAGGGATCACCTGATTACATATATTGGCGATTAGCGATTGGAGTCGAGTTGGTTGTTCTGTGATTTTATTTCATTTGAAAAATGACGGCTCTTTTTGAGTGTGTTGGTAGGTAGTGAAACTTGAACAAACGTTGAAGTATTATTGATGGGTAAATTATTACTACGGTAAATCATTACTCAACGGTAAATTATTACACAACGGTTCATTATACCATCTACGTAGAAGGGGCTGGAATTTGTTGGTAGGTACTTTTGCAACTTTTTTCACTCCTCATCAACAATTTCTTTTCAGAACTTCATTATGTGTGTTTCTTTTTGTTAGGTACTGTTTGTCATCGGCAGAATTATTTTAGCAACATTTAACTCGTGATTTAGGTAGGCACCTAGTAACGAGTACGGGGTTAGGTACTAACCTGCGGAGGGTCTGCGATCTACATAATATGTATAGAATAGTACATGTATAATAGTAATATGTATAGTAGTAGTAGTTTTTTAGCATGGAACATGCTTTAGCCTTGGACTGACAACTAGCCGAAAAACGTTACAGGGGATGGGTGAGGCGGAAGTGGAACGAAATTTTAACAATGATTTTCACTTACAACCGAGTAGTTGCTAGGGAAATGAAACTTCTTTCATTTTCATCGGACAAAAATCGTTTTCCATTCGTTGGAAAGCTCTTGAATTATCACGAATGTATTTCGTATTTGTTCTTGGTCGTATTGGTTCTTTACATCCTAGTTTCATAATATAACTATATAAATGAATGTTGTAAATGGATAGTAAACAATGACGCTTGTTTGGTTGTCACTTGGTTGTAGTAAACTACGCGGCTAAAGCATGTTCCATGTTTCTTGAATTTTAGCCGTAGGCTCTAAGCAGTAAGCACCCGGGGGTCCAGGGGGCTTGCCCCCTGGCGAGGCGCGGAGCGCCGAGTATTTTTTTATATTTTTTTTCAAGTAGGTACGGCATACTTATGACTATCACTTTCAGGACGACATACAACACTGTGAGTGCAACAGATAGAAAATGTACCTAATATAACAAAGTTTAGTAAATTATTAGAATTAATGCAAAAGTTCGACCGTAACATATGCACCACCATAGTAATATAACATTCAGTAAGATATTATAATTATTTTTTGCATGCAGAGGCTTTTCATAATAAACATAATTATAATTTACACTAATTCTTTATCATTTTCATAATTCTTCATAATTTACAATTTTCAATAATAATAAACAGGCGAGTATGGTTTTGGTATTACAATACTCAGACACCAACAGGAGCGAGGACGATTTTAATATGTAAATAGTTTTGTGTAACATTTTCAATAATTGTATTCGTTACTATAATAATATGCTCCAAACAGTGCTAGTAATTGAAATTAGTTACGAGAAATTTTCTATAATTTAATGCCTCTCTGGCAAAGTTATACAAATTTATCCAATTTGACCCGTTAAGGATTTCAATCATTTCTTGAGGTTCTATGAAATGTTTGCCAAAGTGCCTTTCTCTAAACTCCGAGAGTATTGGACAGGCACAGAGGAAGTGATAGCTAGTTTCCGGCTGCCCCAAATTGCACATAGAGCACCGCGCTTCCCCTGTGCTCCTGTTCCACACCCTGCAGTTTAATCCCATTTGTTGTCGCCAATTTTAGAAACATTTCTGTCTCATTTTTTTCGATGGCGACTTTCAGTTCCTTTGCCAACCTTTCCCATTCTGGCACGGAGGCCTCCGACAAGTTCACAGAGTCAATCCCATATTTTACTGTTAGGTCAGCCCATGCTTTACACCAAAAGGTTTGTTGCTTAATAGTTTCGGTGGCCACCCGACAGGGCAGGCGCTCCGGTTGCATTTTTAATACTCTTATTACATATTCAGCATGTAGACCAAAGTAGGTCGTGAAAAGTGTGCCAACCCCGGTTTCTAAGTGAATCATATACGTCGGGGTGCTCATGGGAAGATGCAACGAGCTCTTGATAACATATCTAAGCACCTTTTCTGCTTCCTCCACTCACCGGAAACCCCATACCTGAGCGGCATAGCCCTATACCATCTTAGCAGTAGCATATAAGACCATGAGTTTACTGTCAAACGGTATGTCCCTTATTAAAATACTCCTCCTGGTGCTGCTAAGCCCGAATAGTGCGGCGCGCCGCTTTTGCTCGAAGTGTTCAGCAAGATTCAGGCTCGGGGTCAACCATACTCCCAAATATTTGTAGGACTTGACGACCTCTATAGGTTCACCATGTAGAGTCCACCATTCATTCCTCGCTTTTATTCCGCCTCCTCTTTTGAAAATCATAATTTTGGATTTTTCCAGATTTATCAGGAGATTTCTTTCTAGGCAAAATTTTTCAACCACCTTAATCATATTTCTAAGGGACTGGGGTTTATCGGCCAGCAACACTAAGTCATCGGCATACATTAAGACTTTGACCTCTAGATTACCAAAACCGACCCCGCCACCCAAGAGCCCCTCAAGCTCATCTATATATAGCGAAAAGCACAATGGTGAAATCAAAGAACCCTGTCGCACACCCACACCACAACTAAACGACTGCGATACACCCTCCGCGGTCCAGACCACCGCCTCCGCCCCCTCATAAAGATGCGATAGGTTCTCCACAAACTTCCTTGAAACTCCCAGCTCATACAGGCGATAAAACAGCCTTTGTTTCACCAATCTATCGAATGCAGAGCTATAGTCAATGAAAAATGCATATACTTTACTACCTTTTTTCGCAATTTTAGCACTCACTATGCTCATGAGGGTAAATATATCCCATATTATATTGTCAAGTGTGGAGTATGATTTCCGAAAGCCCGCTTGCGACTCGCTCAAAATGTTGTTGACATTGGCCCATTCCGTCAATCTGTCCAGTAAGACCCCTTCGTACAATTTCATGACTGCATCCAGAAAACTAATACCTCTAAAACTATTGACTACAACGGGATCCCCCTTTTTATACAGAGGGAAGATTATGGCTCGTTTGAAAGACGCCGGGGGGGCTCTTTCATCATAGATTTTATTGAAGAGGGAAACCAGGCGCTCCAGAAAACTTTCGGGAGCATTTTTGAACTCTTTGCCTTGCTCAAAACTCGTTTCAGGTCCACGAGAGTTATCTCCCTCCCAAGCTCAGGTTTGGCGGTGCATAATGGACAGGCTCAATTATAGTCGGAGGATTGTACAGCTCTCTAAAGTATTCATACAGTTCATTCAGCTTACAGGCAGGGGCAACGAAAGAATCCTTCACACATAATTCTTTAACCAAATCCCAAAACATCTTTGTATCCCTTACTGATGCAAACCTAGCAACACAAGATTCATAATACTCAGATTTTTTTCGATCTGTGACATTTTTATATTCTCTATTTTTATCTAGGTACATGTACTTCATAGTTTCTGAGTTTGTATCTCTATGCTTATTCAATAAACTGTACATTCTGTCCCTTAATCTTGCACATTGACTGTCAAACCATCCTTCAAATTTTGGCCCATGTCTATTTAAATTCCCTATTATTTGTTTGTTTCCTTCTGAAGCGGCTTCCTTTACACAGCTCATAATTTCCCCTAATCCCTGGTCTGTGTTTTCTGGCAATGGATGTAATTTTTTCACGATTCCATCCAGCTTTTTCGAATATCTTATTTCATCTACTTTGGTCCACCGCAATCGAGGAGGTATGGGGTTTACTACTTCACCTACCACCCCTTTGTATTTCAGTGTTGCTAGTATCGGCATATGGTCCGAGAAATGGGATGGCACAATTCGGAAGTCTTCAATAACACCCAGGAGACCTATTGATGAGCAGGCCAGATCATTAACTGAGTTACCCTGCGCGCCAACAAATGTGAAATCTCCCTTTTGATCTCCAACAGACCTACCGTTGAGGATCACCAGTCCATTCTCATCACACCAGCCTAAGAACTTATTACCTCTATTGTTTTTAACTACATCTTTAGAGCTTCTGGTTGACTGCCACGGTAATGGTAAAGCTCCCTCCTGCACCGATTGCCCCTCCGCAAGTCGGACATTTGCATCGCCCATGATGATATACTCGCGATCGTTCTCCGTCTCTACGTCCAAACGGAGTGCTTCAAAATCGGAATCCCAAGATCTACCGTTCAGATACATAGGAATCAGTGTCAAATCCTTTCTATTTTCCAATTTAACAGTAATTACCTCCCTATCTGCCAGTTTACTCCACCGAATCTTATTTGATAAACTTAATTTGAACCCCATAAAAAAACCACCAGATGCCCTACCAAATAGTGAATCCTTCTTTGCTGGTAACCATTTACATTTGTATCCCTTCATGAAATTTGACATTTTTTTACAATCCATTTCTGTTATATGAGTCTCCGACAGCAACAGTACATCAAAATCTTTCAAAAAATTAACAAATTCTCTAGTTTTTAAATTTTTCATTACACCATTAACATTATACGCAAGGATCCGCAAAGTACCTTCATACTCTTCTTCATGGGGGGCGCACCGTCATTGGTTCCCCTGTGCTGATTCCTTGGGGGTAGCAGCCGACTCAAGACGCTCCTCCGCCTGCCTGACGATACCAGAGACATCTGTTTTCATCAGTCTGCCAAGAGCAGTACTCCCGTCCTCACCATCAGCCATAAGTTTCCCCTTTGAGCTCCAGAAGAACCTGACGCCTCCTATCACCATATGATCGTCCCTTACATGTGCTTGGATTTCTCGGTTCTGACTCACGATATGATTTCTCAGGAACATTAATGCCGTCCTCTTTCTTCGAGTGATCACCGATAAATCTCTATGGACAATTATTCCTGTTCCATGCAATTTCTTGACGTTACTGAAGATACTTCTAATCTGTTCCTGATTCCGAAATGAATTGGCACGTTTCCATCATGCTTAGGTTTTCCAATAGGGTAACTCTGGACAGGCCGCAGGTCCTCCAGCCCCATGACTCGCGTGAATAAATCATTTAAGAGGTCTGTTGTTGGTTTATTATTCTGTACTTTAATTCCACGAATTATCAGGTTATTCTTTTTCAACGTGTTTACTGTTTTTTCCAGCTCTAGTCGCAGCTCGCGGTACTGATCCCTCAGGATCCCCACGTCAATTTTTACTTTTTCGCGTTCTTCATTAGACTCATTGATAGCTTGTTTTATTTCCAGTATGTCCTGTTTCAAGTTCACTATGTCATTCTTGGTGGTGATGTTGTCCATTTTTTTATCCATTTTTTGGATGACACTAATGAGACCCTGCGTAGACATCTGACTGGCATCGGGCTCCGTTTCAGCCATTGTGGCCTGTGACTTTTTCCTGCTATTATCCCCAGACGGGCTTGGGCTCCGCCTACGCTTCGGCGTGTTTGCAGTAAGCGAGAAATACGATTCTATGGAATTCCTCCTACTAGACATACGAGTGCCGGCTCACCTGGCAGCCACTGAGGCGTCGAGCGAAAAGGAAAGAACGTCGCCACGAACCTCCGTTACAACGGCGAGGGAGGGGGCCTCACAACGCGCCTGCGCCACTCACCTCAAGGTCACACCACGCGCCACCTAGTGTCAAACGCGAACTGTCATGGGCTCTTCAACGGAATATCGTTTATCTACTAGAAAATACTTGCCGAGATGGGTCAGTAAAACTCCTTGAGTAACTCCGATATCACAAGAACTAGCCACTGTGCAAAATTACGCACCAAAACGACCACTCCAAACCGTAAAAAATAGTCGGCAATTACGGACACAACGTGACCTCAATGACACCTTCCCGTCTACTCTTCTAGTAGTGCACCATGATTGTGGGACTCTACCTTTGCTGAGGCACTCGTTGAATATTTTGACCAGTTTGACAATGCAGTTTTCAGGTAGAGCCCTCAATACTTCATTTGGTGTCCATCGTCGCCAGGAGCCTTCCCGACTTGGAATTTTTTAATACCGTCTAGTACCTCACCCCTAGAGAACGGCTTATCAAGGCTCGGGACCTCCACATCAGTAGGGCATTGGAACTTTACTTCAGGCAGTTCACCATAAGGTTTCTCAAATACTTCTTCCAAGTGGCTGTGGGAATCAAATCTTCTACATGTGGTTTTCTGCTTGTCGTTTTAATGGCCTTCCAAAAATCAGAGGACTTTCGAATGCTATTGATTGCATTACGAAGGTTTTTGTAAAAATTCTTTTCGGATTTGCTGTTATACTTACAGGGTTTCTTAAGGTTTGCATAGTCAACGCGCAGCTTTGTGGCGACCGTTTCTGCGCATATTTCTAGAACCTCCACGCAAATGGAACAGATCCGATCTACACTTCTTATCAAACCATGGTTTTGTTAATCTTAGAGCGAGTTCTAGGTTTTTTGTTAATTTTGACCATTCCTACTTCCACATTTCTCTTTTGTGTTGATTAACTGATCGTACTGAGTGTTTGCGGGTTCAGAAGATTTGGAAGTGAACTTCTCTTCGCCTATCATGACTGAAATCACGGCATTACGGCAGTAGGTATCGATATATTTTGTAAATCAACTATTGGTATGCCTATGTATCGAAAACAATTTTAAGAACCTAATATGGGCTGTTGAACAAGATCAGTTCTATATTTGTTAATGTCGCCTTCAATCAGGGAGAGAACAAACTAAATTATTGTTGGCCGTTCAGCAGAAAAAATTTGCGAAACTTTCATCTTCATTCAAATGTGAGTGAATCAAAACATTAATAAATTCCTCCTCATGCCGCAGTTTGAAGAGCCTCTGGACCTGTTGTCTTTGCATTTCCAATGACAGCTGTAGCTCCTCCTCCTGCTCACTTTCAATTTGCAAAAATAAGGCAATGAAGTTTTACTGTATATTTTTAGTGTATTAGTGGAAATGAACAACATTTCAATAACACTGTTTTTTTTTTTTAATTAGTTACATGTACAACTGTTTGATGCTCATTAAAAAAAGGGGAGTTGGTTTGACACTGAAACTAAGACAGCTCACCTGTTGAGGAGTAGGCGCGGCAACCGTTGTTGAAGGCATGGAAACTGTCGTTGCTTCGTGTCAAAACGGGGAATAACTCGGTTTTGGCAGTATAGTTAATATGACAACTGTTATAAAACTAACTGATGGTTTCGGGATAAAAGGACTGTTCAGAGTGAAGGAGCGAATCTTCTTGGGCAAAGAAAAACGCTGCGAAGTTCTTGTCACATGGGTTTATTATTCTACTGTACAGAAATTTTTGCGGTTCGTTTATTGTTTCTTTCATGTGCAATTATTGAAATGGCTATTTTTGGTGGTTTCCACCAAGTTTGGCCTCCAAAAACACAAATTAGGCTCGGTTTTTTTTAACAGATTATTTTTGATTATTGATAGTACCATTTAATTGTCTTGATTCACCTGTTGATACTACTTCTAGTGTTATTATACAAATGTATGGTGATTTCACACAATTTCTCATGTTTTTGACTAATAAAAAATTAATTTCGGGAGCCTAACATTCGTTACAACCTCAATTCTTCACTCTTCGGTCAAAATCAACCTAATATTCGGTCTTCCCGCCCTAAAAAACATGGACAACGATACCTCACAAGCTCATGGTCACTAAAACCTCGAAAACCCCTATTTTTACACTCATTTTTCTCCCATATCACCCCTGGGTGTATGCCTATCGGGCTGCCGTGTTTCGGAGGACAACTAGGAGCCCCAAATGTGTTCCCAAATGGGGACCCGAACTTTGTGCGGAAAAACGACGATTTTAGACCAAAGTTTAACGTAAATTTAAGGCTGGAACTTCCTTAGAACCTAAATTTTCCACTCTGGTCAAAATCGACTTCATGTTCGGTCTTCTCGTCCCAAAAACATGGAAAACGACACCTCAAAAGCTCATGTTACTAACATGTTACTAAAACACAAATAGTACCTATTTTTATACACATTTTCACTCATAAAACCCCTGGGTATATTCTGATCTGGCTGCAAAGTTTCAGGACACAACTAGGGCCCAAAAGGAGCATGTGTGCGAAAGAACGAATTTTTTAGACTGAAAATGAAGCCAGTACACGTGATACGGCGGACGGACATTGCGTTTTTGGAATCTCCGCACCTTGAAACGCCAAAAGAAAAAATTTTGAGGGGGTCTTATAAAAATGTCTTGCTGAGCGATTACATAGGTGTATTATTAGCAGAATAATAAACCAAAAAAGGAACATAAAAAAGGTAATCCTCAAGGGAGGTAAGGATAATAGTGAGTGCCCTAGAGAGAATGGCAAACTAGGTACTTACTGGCGACCACGGTAAAATATGAAAAATAATGAGTACCTACCTACTTAGTTCAAACTACGACCATCAACAACAGTTATTATTTACTGTTAGATAACGGACTGAGCTGAGGCGTCAATGTCAACCATTGGTTAGAAAACAGCTGGAGGGCAGCATGGATACTGTAATAGTAGATTGCCCACCCGACTGACATAGGGCAAGGGTAACCCCAAAGAACCTCTAGAAAGAACAAGAACAAAATAATAGAACTCTTTTTGAGGTTAGGAAGCCTTGGATACTGACTAACCCTCTGTTCATCTGCATACCTGGGGGTCATATAAATTAAAACTCCAGTAAGGCCCTAAGGGGGGGGGGGGGGGGTAAACACCTGGTTGAAGTTAACTTCCTGATAGCTCTTACGGCTGGTTAGCTCTTCCCTAACATAATAATGGCTAATTGCTATTGATAAATTGGCCCTTAATCATTTTGCACTAGAATGCAGCGTTGCTACTAAAGAAAATTTGTGTTGTTGATTTGAAATGCTCCAGTTCTTATGATGTAAGTTACCAGTATAACTTAGACGTTGCTCCTTTCACATCGTTTCAAAATGTTGTGATTTTTGGTTATTTGTGCATCTTTAAGGGGGCGCAGACCCTGTTTTTTGTCAGTTTCTTCACGTTTTCTCTGGCTGTGGTTAACTTACAGTTCTGGGGAAGGTCTTAATACGCATTATATTAATCCGTGAATAGAGTTAGGGTCATAGCTCTAAATGATTCCTGAAATTTCCGAAAATTCATATTCAAAAATGTAGTTTAAAAAACTTTTTCTTGAATGTTTGTGTTTAACGACATTTTCGGAGAGATAATAAAGTTGATAATCCAAGAATCAAAATTTTGTTATGCAAAATAAGAAAGAAAATGTGAAGAAAATTTTTACGTATTTTGAAAAAAGGCTCGAGAAAGGGGGCGCCGCCTGTAGGCGCTCTCTGCGGGCAATGTGCTGAGTCTCTCCCCCTTCACACGCAGCCACCCTGCCCTGTCGCTTCGCTCGTCGTGTAGTCTAGCATAGTATCCATGGCATTATCAGTTCCAGCGGCTCTGCCTGGGAAGGAGGTAATTTTCAACGTTCTTGGTGGGAGGGGCAAGGGAGGAGGCGGTGTTGCCATATTCACCGGACGAATGGCATCGCTGTAACCCGCACAGTCTGCATCCCAGCTAAGCTTCAGAATATTAGTTCCCTGTTGAGCTGGCCTACCCTTCCTTCCACATGCTCACCTACCTCAGCCTAATTACCGTCATAGTTTTCACATGATTGGATAAGTAATTTTTACAGTATTTTCCCAATTATGTTGGTTACCTACATTCCTAATTAAAGCTACAATCCAATCAGCCATAATTTTATTATTCATAGTAGGTAGCTACCTACCTATTTACGGTACGTATTAATTACGTATATCAATTAAATGTTTCATAAACTGGATTAAATTTAGCAAAATCAATTTAAAAAAATAGGGGATGATTGTTTTAAGTGGGTAAACAATTATTTGAGAAATAATCCGCTAGGTAGATCGAAAGTTGACGCCACAATCACTAGGTGCATACCTGAATTCATTTGAGGAAGTATAAGCATGTACCTACTTAATTTTCTTATTTTTTAACTATTCTGCTCGAACTTCTTGTTCGTCACATAATATTATCTGAAAGCCTCGAAACTTACCTTGCCGGCTGAGTGGCGCAAGGTCAATCTCTGACCCATCCGGATTGTTGTAGGTACTATTATTTTTCTGTCTGGGGTACTTTTATGTTACGTAATAATTTAATTTTGAGAGGAGTTTTACTGGGCATTTATATATGTATGTAAATTTGACTGTTTATTTTTTATTTATGTAAATCAATGTGTGACCAATGAATGTATCGACTGGACACAGATACCTACCTGTGTGAGACAAATAACTTAGGTACTCCCACACAGTGTGAGATTTGTAATTTCATTTCATTTTTATTAATACTTATGTGTACTTCACTCAAAATTAGACATGACTTTTTTAAAGATTGATTACACACCTGTCATACTAATACAGAATCAATTCAAAGACAAATTATCCAACATGATTTCAAGTACCTACTTTTAATCATCATACCTTTCACTACCTACTTGAATTGAACGACAATAGGAAGAGGATTAGATAGTAACAAATAACTTTTCAGGTGTTTGTTTTATTCAATGACTGAAATGTAAACAAATAGAAAAGTAAATTGGAAAGCTCATGAATAATATTATACAGTTACACTGCTCACATTAGCTTTTATTTTATTTTATTGGACATTGAGTTAGTCTGGATCTAGGTAGGTATTCGGAAATCCATTTAGGTTCATGTTCATTTAAATCGGAGTTCAAACTCGCTTCTTGCTGTATATACGACTGGAGTTGTCAACTTCGGATATCTCGTCAATTCTGATCGTCTTCCTGAACAAAAATACACAGTAGCAAATTACAACAGGCATTTCTATAATATTAAATGTAAATGTAAATAAAGTAAATGTAATGTAAATAAAGTTTTCCTACATACACTTATTTCATGTATAGGCGCTATCTTCTATAATGTTAATAAATAATGTCAATGACCCCCAAAAATCCTAATTAGACCCCTGTTCTGTGTGAAAAGCAACTGAAATGGTATTTTTCTGCCTTCACTCACCCTTCCATGCCACTTTCAGTGATTTTATATGTCAATTTTAGCAGTTTTTACCAATTTTTGACCCCTTAAAAACTCAAATTTGACCCCCTTCAAATTTTATAAAATTGCTTATCCTTTTGTTTGGCGATAAGAACATTTCGGCGAAATTTGGAATTTTTATCACGTAACCAAGGTCAGGTATCGTCTGGAGTGACACATAAATAAATGTATATAAATATAGGTATACATTTTTGTTAAAATCTAAGGATGAAATCAGGATGATCTGAAACGGATTCGTCTATAAAATTATTTCAAAAACGCTGCAAATCCCTGCACAACGGTTTATTATTTTGTATAGAATACCCTCCTGTTACAGATCACAGCTCTATGTATAGATAACCCTTCTATATAATATGATATGTACTATTCTATTATATACATATTATGTAGATCGCAGACCCTCCGTAGGTTAGTACCTAACCCCGTACTCGTTACTAGGTACCTACCTAAATCACGAGTTAAATGTTGCTAAAATAATTCTGCCGATGACAAACAGTACCTAACAAAAAGAAACACACATAATGAAGTTCTGAAAAGAAATTGTTGATGAGGAGTAAAAAAAGTTGCAAAAGTACCTACCAACAAACTCCAGCCCCTTCTACGTAGATGGTATAATGAACCGTTGTGTAATAATTTGCCGTTGAGTAATGATTTACCGTAGTAATAATTTACCCATCAATAATACTTCAACGTTTGTTCAAGTTTCACTACCTACCAACAAACTCCAAAAGAGCCATCATTTTTCAAGCGAAATAATATCACAGAACAACCAACTCGACTTCAGACTCCGCCAATATAATCAGGTGATCCCTACCAATGATTGGCCGTATTCACAAATTCCTATTGTGGGCGCGTCTCTGGTTACGAGATTTGGTTTGAATTGTATACAATTTCATTCACACTGGAGTCGAAAATGCCTGTCGGTGCAAACTTCGGGGCCTTACTGTGAACGAACGGCTGGACGTACGATGCTCCGGATGGTCTTAAAAAACTCGCAAGTTCGAGAACTATTTAAAACCGTAAAAATATTTACGTAAAAAAATAGTATAGGCGTTTTGAAAATTTCAACCCCTATTTTGAACCCCTTAGAGATGACTCACAGTAACGTCGAGCTTCGAGGACCAACTAGACCCCGAACGGAACCTATAACCCGAATTTCATCCATTTTTTTTTCATGGTAACTAAGAAAAGTGGCCCGTACGGCGTACGGCGGACAGACAGAAATATTTTTATTGCAGTTTTGGATTCTACATACCTTGAAACGTAAACCATCAAATTTTGAGGGGGGGTAAGAATTTTTTTTTTCATGCTCGATTCCAATGGTTCATTATTGAAAATAATAAACCAAAACTTATGTTCTGAAAATTTTGGACCCATTGCAATACCTTCATTTTCCTTAAAAATTCGCGAACATTGTTGTGTGTATTTCATCAGTTTATCTTACCTAATGTTATCTGTAACATTTAGTGCTTTGTTAAATTTAATTTAAATTCAGCTTTCTTTGTAATTTCAAACCTTATTACCGAATTTTCAAAGAAAATAAAGCTATTGCTATGGGTATTATTTTCAGAACATGAATTTTTGAAATATTTTTATAGGCAAATCCGGTTCAGAGCATCCTAAGTTCATCCCTAGATTTTAGCAAAAATTTATTATGTAGATTTATGTGCCACTACAGATGATATCTGTCCTTGGGTAGGCACATGGTAAAAATTCCAGATTTCTCCAAGCCGTTTGTATTGCCAAAAGGGAAAGGATGAGTTCGAAGATGAGCAATTTTCAAATTCCAAGGGAGTCAAATTGGAGTTTTTAGGGGCTAAATGTCGGCTAAAATTGCTATAAAAATCATTGGAAGTTGTACGGAAGGTTGAGTGAAGACAGAAAAATACCATTTCAGTTGTTTTTCACACAGAATAGGGGTCAGATTTTGATTTTTTGGGGTAAAAAATTGGTATTAATGGTAAAATCAATATTAATTCACCTGACGTTGTGTGGGGTGGTTAATGACGACGGAGGTACTACCTCGATGATAAAACTATTTTTCTCAAAAGCAAGTGGGTCAAATTTGACGTTATTAGGGTCAAACATCGGTAAAAATGGGTAAAATCACGAAAAGTTATAATTTTAAGAAAACTGGTATGGATTCTCGCTATATCATCTTTTTACACAATATCAGGAATATTTCTTTGAATATTCGCTCTTATAGCCATGCTACGTGAAAGGATGTTTTTTCTATTTCCGATAACCCCCCACCCCCCCCCCCCCCCCCTTTCAACACTACGCCACTGCGTATTATAAATCTGTGCTGATCTGGCAAAACGTGTGTCAAGGTTTTGCGTGTCAAAGTTTTGCAGGTTCAGAGAAGCGCATGAAGAATCTGGGGAATGTGATATTACAGCGAAATATTCGATCTGCTTCTAATAATAAGAAGTATTACCTGATTTTTACTCAAAGAAAGACCATTTGGTGGGAGACATCACTGTCTGCCAGACTCTGGATCGGATGTTGTTTGGACATGAACTGAGAACAGAAAATAACATAAATTCAGTAAATTTGGGTATACTGATTGCAATGAATTAGAAATATCAATGAAAACCTTAGAAATACATTTTAATCTATCGAGTATCTGCTTGGTGTTTTGACTGATGTGAAGAGTTGGGAATTTACAGTATTTCTTAGGTTTTTATTGAGGTTTCCTAATCTACAAAACCAAAAAACCTTGGAAACACATCCATCTGTATTAACCATGGAAACATTCTTTTTTTTTTTTAAACTTATTGCAATTCAATTTTGACGTTCAGAGTAGGGTAGGTAGCTACCTAAAGATTTTTTTATTCATTGCTCATCGCAGATTGTATCTGCTTGATGTTTTGACTGATTGAATTGAAAGAAACAGTAAATGAACAGCCAACATTTCTGTAGATGTCCAACGGAATCATAACTTTACAATAACTTTCCAACGAAGGTTAAAGATTTTCGTGGAATGCTGGGTTGAGTTTTACTCCCAAACTACGGAGAACGTAGGTACTAATTACGTGACAATCATTAGACTAACACAAAATCTGTATACTACTACTACTACATCTGAAAACTATTTCAATTTGTTGCTCTACACAGAAAACACTAAGGATTAATTAGGTACCTAATTATGTAAATCTGCGGTATCAACTTACTGTTCTGCGCCTCTTTTTTTCGCCTTTGTTACCGATGTTTCTCCTGGTCCACTTCTTCGGCGATGGAGGCATACACTTTGATACACTAGACGGATATCACTACGAATGAACAATAGTATATACTGATACTAACGTGAATGAACCGCGTGAGAGAAGAAGGAGAACAAAGGAATGAACTAAAAACAACAGAGTATAACCTGTCGAGCGGAAAACTTGCACAGGGAGAGGAGAAGCTCACGTACCTAATCACGAATGTTATAGTGTCCATAAGGCAATGGAATTGATAACTAAAAACTAACTACGCACTTACAACAACCATCGAAATTCGGCAGGACGATCGCACTGCCCCTACCGGTGGGCGCCAAATCTCCAAATCTCGCTGGGAATCTTCCCGCGGAAGCGATGTGGAAGTGATGTTCAGCGCACTCTCGTGGTTGGGGGTGCTACTGGCCTTCCCGTCCCGCGCCCCCTTAAGGACGTTTCTGATTATACAGGTCTCGACCTGCTTTTGAAACCATCTATCCATCATATGGTTGTTATGATGGTTCGGTTGAGCATGGAGAAGTACTTGTGGCGGAATATTTTGAATTTTATGATTACAATAATGTTGTGACTTCTGTTTTTAGAAAACGACCGCATACTCCAGAAATCAAGGAAGAACCCATGTCTCCTGGCAGGGAGGAGGATTTCGTCAAAGATACTTACTGGCTTCCGCCCCCTTCCGACAAGGCCGAAGGGAACATCCGAATCCCAAAACTTGTCAAAAGAACCACAGAGTTCGACCAAATGCACGAGGTAAGATGGCAGTTTAATAAAAACGGAGTTATAATATAACAAAGTCTATTTCCACGAAAACAATGAATACAAAGTTAAATCGATTTCGACGGTTAGGTCATCATCAGTAACAAACATGAACTGAAGGTACATCGCAAAAACACAGCTTATATAGTTACAGAACTTGAATCCTATAGGTCGAGAAAGTGAAAGGTATTATCCAATCAGATTGAAACAGGTAATAGTGGAGGGAGAACTTGAATCCTATTGGCTCAGAAAAGTGAAAGGGACTGGGAGGATCAACAAATGCCAATCAAGGCAGACAAAGTGAAAGGGAGCTCAAACAGTGGTGAGGGTAACCTTGTGAAGGGGGGACCAAGCTATTGCAGGAATGAACCTATCAACGGTGAAACATGTTGAGGGACCACCTCATTCAGACATTTACCAGACCTATCACTCTTAAGAATTTCGAACCTTTCAAGTACATCCAACATACCTCCCTTTGGGCAAAAATGAGGAAATTCTACATACTGTCTATTTGTTAAATCACAACTAAAGTCATGATTGGATTCACTCAGGTGACTTGCGAAAGCAGAATCACCTTTGCTATCCCTGAAATCCTTTTCATGTTCTTTTATTCTTTCCCTAAACTTCCTTCCAGTTTGACCACAATACTCAAGCCCACAAGAACATTTCAGCTTATAAACCCCACTTTTATCCTGAACCATAATCTTATCTTTAACAGAAACCAACGAAGCTTTGAGATTATTTTTATTTTTAAACCCTACTTTAAAACCTCTAGATGATAACATTTTTCCAATTTTGTCAGAAATCTTTCCATAATAAGGTATACTTATCCACTTTTTCTCTTCCAAAACAATTTCTTTAACCAAATTTGATACACTGTCCCTACACTTTTTCCGAAGAACCTTATTCCATATAGAATCAATGAGAGCACCCTCATATCCATTACTTGCGGCTATACTTTTAATAATTGATTTTTCTTTTGATAAATTTTGATCATTCATTGGTATTGACAAAGCTCTATTGATCATACTATGGAAAGCAGCATGTTTATGAACTAAGGGATGATTTGATGAACTATGAATAGTGATATCACTGTAGGTATCTTTTCTATAAATGGAGAACTCATGCTTTTTGTTAATCAATGAGATGGACAAGTCAAGAAAATTTAGCCTACTCCCACCTAATTCAAGAGTGAATTTAATAAAAGGATCTAATGTATTGATTTTTTCATGAAAAGAATTTAGTAGTCTTTCAGTTCCTGTCCATAAAATTATTATATCATCAACGTACCTATACCAATATAAGAGGTTGTTTGATTTATATTTTTCAAAAATTTGTTTTTCAAGATAATCCATGTAAATATCCGCAAGCAAAGGAGACAAAGGAGAACCCATAGCTACCCCAGGCTGAGTATAATATTTGCCTTCAAATAGAAAATAGTTCTGGTCCATACAAATAGACATTAAACGACACAGTTCATCTTTTTCAAAAACATCAAGATTGGACTGATGGATAAGCCTGTTAACCACATCTTTGCAGCTAGCCACATCAATATTGGTGAACAAACTAACCACGTCAAAAGAAGCAAGTTTGGCATTTGGAGGCACTTGAATCCCGCTAATTCTAGAAACCAGATCGTATGAATTTAGAACAGTATTTTTTGGCCGAAAATTGATCTTATTCCTAAACAAAGTATTTAGTTTTTTGGCTAATTTGTAGGCGGGGGCACCAATATAAGACACAACCGGTCTCATTGGTGCGCCTACTTTGTGAATTTTTGGAAGACAAGATAACCTAGGAGCATGTGGATTCATTACTACAAGGCTTGGTTTATACATATATTTAAGAATACTTTCTGAGCTGTTTACTACTTTACGAATTAATTTTTGATAGTTAGCAGTTGGATCTGATTGGAGATTGTAGATTGTAGATTGTATTTGGGATCGCTCAGGAGTGGGGGTTGGTTGCCCCAAAGCACGGAAGCCTATTGGCTTATTGTACTTTTCCTGAGTGTCCCAGTTTAATCAAATAACCCCAGGCCCCTGGTGAGGGTTGTTAGGTTTTTGATTATATTTTCGTTGGGAAATTCCCTCATTGGGGTTGGGGCCCCAAAGAGGTTGTACCTGCGCTGGGCGAGTGCTGGGCACTCAAATATTATGTGGGATACTTTTTCTTCTGCCTCCTCACATAATCTGCACTGGGTTGTTGATTGTGTAACCCCTATGCGACTTAGATGGAAGCGCAGGGGGAGGAAGCCGGTTAAGAGGCCGACTGTTTGCCTCAGCTCTCTGCGGTTTAATCTGAGAAGCTCCTTAGTAGCATTGGAGTTGGGTCTAGCCATCATCCGCTTACTATGAGCATGTCCATCTATACGTGACCATCTTTTGGTCGAATTAATTTTTGATAGTTAGCAGTTGGATCTGATTGGAGAGCTGTGCAATTATTGTCATTTAAAAATTTTAGAGTTTTTTCATTTTAATGACAATAATTGCACAGCTCTCCAATCAGATCCAACTGCTAACTATCAAAAATTAATTCGTAAAGTAGTAAACAGCTCAGAAAGTATTCTTAAATATATGTATAAACCAAGCCTTGTAGTAATGAATCCACATGCTCCTAGGTTATCTTGTCTTCCAAAAATTCACAAAGTAGGCGCACCAATGAGACCGGTTGTGTCTTATATTGGTGCCCCCGCCTACAAATTAGCCAAAAAACTAAATACTTTGTTTAGGAATAAGATCAATTTTCGGCCAAAAAATACTGTTCTAAATTCATACGATCTGGTTTCTAGAATTAGCGGGATTCAAGTGCCTCCAAATGCCAAACTTGCTTCTTTTGACGTGGTTAGTTTGTTCACCAATATTGATGTGGCTAGCTGCAAAGATGTGGTTAACAGGCTTATCCATCAGTCCAATCTTGATGTTTTTGAAAAAGATGAACTGTGTCGTTTAATGTCTATTTGTATGGACCAGAACTATTTTCTATTTGAAGGCAAATATTATACTCAGCCTGGGGTAGCTATGGGTTCTCCTTTGTCTCCTTTGCTTGCGGATATTTACATGGATTATCTTGAAAAACAAATTTTTGAAAAATATAAATCAAACAACCTCTTATATTGGTATAGGTACGTTGATGATATAATAATTTTATGGACAGGAACTGAAAGACTACTAAATTCTTTTCATGAAAAAATCAATACATTAGATCCTTTTATTAAATTCACTCTTGAATTAGGTGGGAGTAGGCTAAATTTTCTTGACTTGTCCATCTCATTGATTAACAAAAAGCATGAGTTCTCCATTTATAGAAAAGATACCTACAGAGATATCACTATTCATAGTTCATCAAATCATCTCTTAGTTCATAAACATGCTGCTTTCCATAGTATGATCAATAGAGCTTTGTCAATACCAATGAATGATCAAAATTTATCAAAAGAAAAATCAATTATTAAAAGTATAGCCGCAAGTAATGGATATGAGGGTGCTCTCATTGATTCTATATGGAATAAGGTTCTTCGGAAAAAGTGTAGGGACAGTGTATCAAATTTGGTTAAAGAAATTGTTTTGGAAGAGAAAAAGTGGATAAGTATACCTTATTATGGAAAGATTTCTGACAAAATTGGAAAAATGTTATCATCTAGAGGTTTTAAAGTAGGGTTTAAAAATAAAAATAATCTCAAAGCTTCGTTGGTTTCTGTTAAAGATAAGATTATGGTTCAGGATAAAAGTGGGGTTTATAAGCTGAAATGTTCTTGTGGGCTTGAGTATTGTGGTCAAACTGGAAGGAAGTTTAGGGAAAGAATAAAAGAACATGAAAAGGATTTCAGGGATAGCAAAGGTGATTCTGCTTTCGCAAGTCACCTGAGTGAATCCAATCATGACTTTAGTTTTGATTTAACAAATAGACAGTATGTAGTAACAAGTAAATTTCCATGTACTTGAAAGGTTCGAAATTCTTAAGAGTGATAGGTCTGGTAAATGTCTGAATGAGGTGGTCCCTCAACATGTTTCACCGTTGATAGGTTCATTCCTGAAATAGCTTGGTCCCCCCTTCACAATGTTACCCTCACCACTGTTTGAGCTCCCTTTCACTTTGTCTGCCTTGATTGGCATTTGTTGATCCTCCCAGTCCCTTTCACTTTTCTGAGCCAATAGGATTCAAGTTCTCCCTCCACTATTACCTGTTTCAATCTGATTGGATAATACCTTTCACTTTCTCGACCTATAGGATTCAAGTTCTGTAACTATACCAAACGGCAGGGGGGGTGGGGGGGGGGGGGCAACCCGGTTCTGTGTTTTTGCGATGTACCTTCAGTTCATGTTTGTTACTGATGATGACCTAACCGTCGAAATCGATTTAACTTTGTATTCATTGTTTTCGTGGAAATGGACTTTGTTATATTATAACTCCGTTTTTATTAAAATGGGTTTCCACAACTTCGTCGCGAGTGATTTAAATCATGGCAGTTTAAAGTAAAATCAGGTTTCTACGTATAAACCATCGTGTGATTACGTTTTCATGCAGATTTATTTTCAAACAGGACGGTTTCGAACCCCCGACCAAGGATGAGCTGCTGAAGGACAATCTGCTGCACTGGCAAAAAGTTCGCAAAAGTTGGCATGACGCATCCAAAATAAACGAAGACAGATACAGCCGGAGTCTCAGAACTCTAGTCGCCATTTTCAACAAGTAGGTTCCTGCCTAAAATCACAGTTTTTCTGCTCTACAACAAACTTAAGTATAATAGTGAGTGAATAGAGTGAATCCCCGAGTTTGAACCTGTAGTTTTTCTTGCTTGGAAATATGGCTCAGTTGGTTCATAAATTGACTGTTCATGAGGGAGAAATAAAGATAACAGAGATAATTACGGACTGTTCGTTTGGGTACAGTAAACACAAGCTAGCTGATAAACACAAACAAGCAACAGTAATTCATTGACGATTTTCTGTCTATTAGATTAGATAAAAGCTTTTATTTCACAAAGAGCAATAATTAATGATTTAAAAAAAAAGTTAGGAACGAACAATGAAAACCTAGAACAAATTTACAAAAATATGTCGCATTATTCAAATATAGGGTGTAGCAAAAGTCGGTATCTTTTTGATTTTCCCATAACTTTATTAAAAATAGGTATATTTACATAATACAGTACTCCCTCTGTAATCCGGCAGATATCGGACCAGCGCACTGCCGGATTACCGAAAATGCCGGATTACTGGAAAATGTTGAGAAAAACGCAGTTATCATTGAAAAATCAGTTTCAATACATGCATTGTACTGTACAATGTAAAAAGGTAGAAAAATACATCATATAACTCACGTTACCTATTCCTTGGAAGTAGACAGCTGAAAATACTCATCAATTGTCGTTTGCTTTTTACTGTTGAGAGAAACTTTGAGTACTTGTTCCTGTAACCTTTTTGAAACTAAGACATAGTTAGCAGAGACCATTTTACTCTTTGACCATTTTGACTTTGGTCAAAACTCAAGAGACCATTTTGACTTTGGACACCAGTCCAAAGTCAAATCAAGTGTTGAGCTCATACTCGAATACAAAACGCCGGATTACTGAGAGTGCCGGAGAGCTGAGATGCCGGATTACAGAGAGAGTACTGTATTTTCGTCATTATGTAGGTAAACATCTCCGATTTAGGTATGGAAGATAATGTCCGGCATATGGCCACCCCGAGCCCGATGATACGCGTCTACTCGCTCCAAGATGTTTTGCAAGACTCGCCCGCAGACCAGCTGTTCGACATACGCGATCTTCTCCCGGATTTCTTCCTTCAGTTCCTCGACGGTCCTGGGTTTATTCTCGTAGACCTTGGACTTTATGTAACCCCAAAGGAAGAAATCCAAAGGAGTTAGATCACAAGACCTGGAAGGCCAGTCCTAAGTCCCGTTTCTCGAGATGATTCGGTCTTGAAAAGTTTCACGCAATAATCCCATTGTCGCCGTTGGTGTCGCAAGTTTCGCCGTCTTGCTGAACCAAATGCTGAATTGTTCCAATTCAGGGATTAAAAAATCTGTTAGCATTTGTCTGTACCAAAGGAAGAAATCCGGGAGAAGATCGCCGATGTCGACCAGCTGCTCTGCAGTAGGTGAAAACCGCGGGACACATCCCTCTCACCTAGTACCTGCTGTAGGTGAAAACCGCGGGGAACTAGTCGCCCTTCCAGCTAACTCCTGCTGTTGGTGAAAACCCCCGCAGTTTCAACACCCCGCGTGTTAGCCTCCATCTTCCCTGTGTCTGCTGTAGGTGAAAACCGCGGGACACATCCCTCTCACCTAGTACCTGCTGTAGGTGAAAACCGCGGGGAACTAGTCGCCCTTCCAGCTAACTCCTGCTGTTGGTGAAAACCGCGGGGAGTTAGTCAAAAGACTGCATAGGGGCACTTCCTTCCGTAACCCGTCCTCTCTGTTCGCTCTCACTATCAACCCAACTCCATTTCTCTTCTGCCCCTATTTCGTGACCAACTTACGATTCTCTGGTGACCCCTTCTCTCTGACCTACTGTCGTGAAAACCCTTCGTTCACGACAAAGTGGTGATCACGTACCAACTCACCACACATGCATTTGCACACTGGAGACTTGATCTTGATAATCAGAGAACCCATTTTTTGACTCACCTGAACAGGATGGCTCTATACCTCTTATTTCCTACCCAGCAGTTCCAAAGAAGTCCCACATCAAATGCCAGCGTAAAGAAGGAAAGAAATTCCCCCATTATCTATAGATAATAACATACAAGGTTCAGACAACTGTTCGTGCAATACTTTCGTCAGGTCAAAACATGACCAAATTTCGTAACATTTTCGACAAAGTCGAAATTCTCGGGATCACAAAAGCGTGTTCCGTAGGTTCTAAGACAACCTAATATTACGGACTTCATTGAACGACCGTTGAAAAAATTTGATTTAGATTTGGGCGGATTAGAGGGTGGACCACTATGAACTAAATCACTCGCTATGAAATAGTGGAAACCCATTTCAAAATAAAAACACTGCAGTCTTTGTCACATGGGTTTATTTTTCTATTGGACATACCTACAGAAATTTTGGCTGTTCATTTATTGTTTCTTTCATGTGCAATAGTTAAAAGTAGGTAACCTTTTTTTAGTGGTTTTTCCACCAATTTTGACCCCCAAAAACACGAATTAGGTCCCTATTTTAGATTAATTATCTTTGATCACAGTGCCATTTAATTGTCTTGATTCACCTGTTGATAATACTTCTAGTGTTATTATACAAAATTATGGTGATTCAATTTCCCAGGTTTTCGAGTCATGAAAAATAACTTGGGGAGCTGAACCTTCACATTCGGTCCAAATCCCCTTCATATTCGGTCTTCTCGCGCTAAAAAACAAGGAAAACTATACCTCAGAAGCTCACGTTCACTAAACCTCGAAACCCCCTGTTTTTACACCCATTATTCACCCATAACACCCCTGGGTGTGTTCCAATCGGGCTGCCGAGCTTCGGACCACAACTAGGACCCAAATGGAGCCTGTGTGCTAAAAACCCTATTTTTTACCAAAATTTAAGAAATTTTAATCTTGAATTATTAAATTTTTCGTTTTCAGGGCACAGAAGCAGTCACCGTGATTGGATTTATGTGGGTTCGAATTACACTGGTAAACAATAAAGTATCTGCAATATCTTATATTAATTGAGTACCGTTATTATCCTCTAAGTCCTGGAAAATAACAATTCCACTCGGCAAGTACAAAACAACAAAACTAGAAAATAACATTGCGCCTCAAGTCGTATTTATTCAATACGATAATATTCACTGGTTGTACTCCGCATCGTCGTCGGGAGAGCCTTGGAAAAAGATAATTTGGTCAGCGAATATCGACACTCGATTCTGCGTGACATTGTCCTGTTTGGTGGATGAGTACACTATTTTCCCAGTGAGGTAGACGCGCTGGCCGCGTTTCAGGTAAGTGAAGACAAGCTCTCTAAGAGAAGGCTTGAACACACAGATTCTGTGCCAATCAGTCTTTTGGGTCTGTTCACCTGTAAAAGTGTTGATGAGAGCAAAAAATAACATCAAGTATGAGGTTTCCAAGCGTTTACATAATTAGTATTGATCTCTGGAACTAAACAAAAAGCTAAACAATCGTCGAAAATCGCTAAATAACACTAAAAATTGTGTTTTTAAACATCTGTGCTTTAAAAAAACTCTATATGGGGAATTTTCAAAAACGTTTCTCGGGGAGAAAAAAAAAAATTCAGAACTCTTGGGAAAACGGTACCTTGAAGCCCGTTTTCAAAAATAAGCAATATTTTTTAAAGGGTGATTGAATATGAAAATGTGGCAAGAAATGACAATCAGGTCTATTGACATCTGATTGGCTATTGGCCCCAAGGAGGCGGAGCGAAGCTTTTGAGGCTGAGGTTCTCAATGCTGCCAACAACCTAACATCAGAAATGGCAAGCAAACCTTAGAACCTTTGCTATGACTTCGTGAACCTCCCCTCACTTCGGTTACGAGGACATGTTTTTAAAATGTATTTATCAATTTGCGGTTCCATCCATCCGTTGTAATGAAGTATGTACATCGTTTAAACTACCGTTTGAGCTGAACTACTAAAGGCCCGGTTCAAAAAAAATCTGTAACCATGATAGTTACCTAACCCTGGGGCTACTTTCGATTTTTCGGTAACCCTGGGGTTCGCAGCAGGAGCGTTCAAAAAAGTTTTCTATGGTAAGGTTACCTTGATAGAATCGATTATTTGGGTAACCCTGGTAACTTCAAATTTAGCCATGGATACTTCACGAGAAATCCACGTAAAACCGCTCATGGACGCTATAAATCCATGAAGTTCGATTCATGGATAATATAATTCCATGGAATGTCGGCGTATAAAGCAACTTTTAGGCAACACTGTTGCCCATTCTAACCTAGATCCCGTGACTTCATCCTAGCATGATATTTAATAAATCCGTACTCTTCAAGTGCTGTAGTAATCGATCCTAGCAACAAATATTGCCTTTACTAAAAATACTTTCTATGTTTTTTAATTGCGAGATTTGTAGCAACTCCTAGGTGTACGTTTATTCGGCATTGCACCTGTTTGATGGAAATTTAAACGGGGGTAAACAAGGATAATGTGGGGTAAATCACGCAGACGTGTTAGGAACAAGGATAGCTATATTTCTATTCACTACGTAATGGTTCAAAATATGCGATGAATCTTGAACGAAAGTCTTCACGCCCTTCAACCCTGCCACGTTCCCCAGGGTTATTAAACATAGTTTCATCCAAGAGATGCTGAGTACCGTCGTCAACATCAGGTAGTTATTCCTTTAGCATGATTGCGATGTTATGGAGAACTGCCTGCGTTCTGCCGTAGATATTTGAGGGTGTATTTCTTCGAGAACAAACGTGACTCCTTCCTTCGACAACCTGAAGCGATCGAAAAATTCCTTCTCACTCCAGGCGTCGAAGTTGGGATGTCTCGCTCTGATCCGATATCTTCTCGGTTCTACGACTAGCCCTAGTTCGACGAAGACGTCATCATCCTCATCGCTCGCATAATAGTTACAACGGTTCATTATTACCACAATAATGCAAAATAGGACGGGATCTGAATGGTGCAGCGCAAATAGGAAAACCAAAAACAATGATCAGCCATATTCGTTTTGAGAGTAACCATGGTAAACTTCTTGTAACCCCTCGCATAGCTGGGGTTACGTACCCATGGTAAAGTTTTCGATTTATCGCACTAATGATCGATTACTGAATTTTTTTGAACGCCACTTTCGTTACCATGGTTGGGAAACCTTAAGGTAAACTTCAACCCCAGGGTTACACTCTTTTTTGAACTGGGCCTAAGCAATTTACCTGTCATTTTTAGTGGGAACTCGGATATTTATATTTCACATTTTCTGCCTACACTTCATGACATGAATAACTCTATATGGTAAGTAAGTGTTAATTTCCGTTACTGAACACAATTTGGCCAAACAAATGGGAATTTGTAACCCGAAAAAATTTCGCACACTCGAATTTTTGGCTTCCTCACTATCAAAGGTGGGGAAGCTTGGAATTCGTGCTACAAGACTGGAAAGATTTCACGTATGTCCGTAACAGTTTTTAATTGGTATTTAACGTTCTTAGGCCGAAGCTGTTTTTTTTTTTTTTTTTCAGATAATGTTGGTAACCAATACATCATATTTACATGACAAAATACAATATGCTGTGGTTTGTTTGTAAATTATGGTCCCTTTGTAGTACTCTTACAAGGGGGGGTGAGGGAGCAGCGAAATCATTAGGTAGCTCTAGGGTATCCAAAATGGTCCGAAATGGTAATTTTTAAAAGATGGAAAATATGGAAAATTACAATAATAAAGATAGGTGTTTAAATGAGATCACCTGAAGATGTCCGGTTGAATGAGACAGTCACGTCGGCAATGATATTTGGGCAAGGTATCTTCGATATTGATACTCTTATTTCAAATAGAAGACACTACAAATTATTACATACTTAACGGTTATCATTTCTCCTGTATAGATATCCCTTCAGCATAGGTTTTACCGAATTTGGATGATTCGTTTGGTCGAGATCAACAAACAAGTACCTACCTGTCAACAAAATCCAAAATAACCATCCTCCTTCAAGTGAAATAATATAGAGTTGTCGCAACCAAAAATTGACGATCGGGAGAGAGAACATAAATGCAAGTGCTACGTTCGAGATGTAAGTTTTGGCGTTTTCAAGACTTGCGTTGTCCAGCACCATATAACTATTGGAAAGATGCGTTTCGAGCATCTCAAAGCTACGCACTACGTAACTCGATAAGTAAACTGCTTCGTGGATAACCAAATTCGATCTACATGGCTACGCTATCGCATCACCCCGAATTTTATAAAGACGGGAGGAGCCGACCTCGGGAAGGTTTTCTACCATTTGCGTTGTCTTTATTTTGGGTTCTCTTTAGGTATACAGTACTCCCTCTGTAATCCGGCATCTCAGCTCTCCGGCACCCCCAGTAATCCGGCGTTTTGTATTCGAGTATGAGCTCAACAATTGATTTGACTCTGGACTGGTGTCTGAGTAAACGAAGCGATGACTCATGCCCCACTCTCTCACTCCGTCAGCCTTAGTCACGATCGCGCTGCGTTTAGTGCTCAATCTGTTCCGCATACACAAGTACATATATGTAATGTATTTTGACAGTACAATGTATGTTAAAACTGATTTTTCAATGATAACTGAGTTTTTCTCGATATTTTCCAGTAATCCGGCCGTGCTCTGGTCCGATATCTGCCGGATTACTGAGGGAGTACTGTATTTGGAAGCTTGTGGTTCGTGTACCTATTCATCTTGAGCATTGCCATCCGAAAGCCATGAGCACGGTAAGTGAGTGCCTTATAAATTAGCAAGTATTTTTCGGGTATGTAAAATTATACGAAGGACCCAAGGTCTCACGGTGCCGTGCGTACGGTTTTACAGTAAAAGGGCACGATTGTTCTTCTCGAAATTGTTCAAAACTCATAGAAACTATTACTGAATAATTATGTTACGAGCTAGTTTGAGAATGAAGAAGTTAACTTGACAGACAAATTATATATCATTGACAAATTATTACGTTAACGTCACTTCAAATATGTCCGGAGTTACGTAGACACGTAACTTTCTCATGGAGCGTACGATGGATAGTTAGCATCCAAATTTGTCACCCTAGAACAGAGTTACGTTTTAGAGTTGCGTTTTTCGGAAAATGGTTGTGACAACTCTCTAATATCACGGAATAACAAACCTTCTGTTGAAAGTTTTCAAGCTACGGCGTTTTGAATATGTCAATCCCTATTATTCATCTCCTTTGATTCCCAAGGTTCATTATTGGAAATAATAAGCCAAAGCATAAAAAATCCAAGAACTTTCGATTCACCTTCATATGTAAGCCCAAGATTGGTAACTTACCTTCCTCGTTTTTGTAAGCGCTGTGCGTGGCAATAGAAAATTCAACCATCGGATGCTCGATCGAGCCTTTCTTGATTGGATCCGCGCCAACTCTCCCGAGTAACGTCACCTGATTGAGGGCTGAAATAGATTAATGAAGAGACTTAATTTACACCAACTGTATAGGCTAAGAACGTACTGCCTGCAATAACTAAGGTAAGTTGAATCATATTAGATCAAGAGGAACAGAATTACTATTATTCTCAAATCATTTTGTTATATTTTTGTGTGATGAATACATGAGATGAGGGTGGTTCCAGATTCTTGTATTAAATTCAGGGTGGCCACCCCAGTCAGAGAAGTCAGGGATAAAAATGTTGGTCAGGGAAGTAAGAGAAATCGAGTGGCTAGTCCAGGAAAATTACCGCACGTCCACTGTTTTCTTGAGATTTTGAACTGACGCGCCTTATTTGCCCGTGTGCTTTTGTCCGGTCATCTGATAGGTTCAGAGAGTGCAACGTGAGCGCAACGCACCTAGCGGCACAGAGTACAAGATGTCATCACCGCCCCATCTGTCCCCTCAGCTCCCCGCAGGCCTGTGGGAAGTCGAGGGAATACGAGTGGGAAGTTCGATTATGAACCAATCGACAGGGTACTTGAACAGTAATAGATGGCGTTCGAATATTCCTACTGGGTATTCTTCTTCCACTTCTACCTGTTTCTTTTCAAACTTGAATTTTCCGGCATTTCACAATTACATCGATATTGATTCAGCTAACATCGATGATATCAATGTTTATCATTGATATCAGAACAGTAATATCGATGTTCGATAATATCAGACCTTTCAACATCGATGGTAAAACATCGAACATCGAAGACAAAACATCGATGTTCCATCCCAAAGAAAGTGTGTTCTGCGCGTGGGCGGCAGGCGGAGATCTTCTACTGTCGAGCTGTAAAAATCAGGTAAGTTCAGTTCTGATGAAGTGTCTGTGCACTTTTCGGATCCTAGTGCATGCAAGCTGTGTCAAGCCGAGGGCCGGCATGTGGTTAGTTCACACTTGCATTGTTTTATGACGGATTTTGGTTTATTATTTTTTACGTTCTAAGGGACTTAGAATACGAATATCCAATAAAAATACTGCCGTCTGCCACAGCCGTCCACGGCCTTTTCCTTAGTTCCCGTGAACCAGAATTAACGAAATTTGGTATATGGGTCCCGTTTGGGCCCTAGTTGGCCCTCGAAGCTCGGCATTACAGAGAATCCCTACCTCAGAAAAGTTTGTTTTGAGGTGTGGGTTTTTTCGCATTTTTAAATAGTTTGATTTTTTTCTGACTTTGAGACCATCCGGAGCATTCTACGATGTTGCCATAAAATTCGCTATACAATTTGCGGTAAAGAGCAGGGTAAATGCAGGCATCAGCTGTGTTGAGAGCGCACATCACTGTTCTCTCGACCAGGTGGGCACTGTAGCACAGTGGTCTAAGTGACGGATTATAACACCGAAGTTCCAGAGATCAAAACGCTACCGGGACTTGAATCCTGGTAGGGTTTAGTCTGGAGTGAATTGTTGAATTCACTCCAGATCACAATTTCCCTTCCAAACTTATTTGTTTCTTTTTGCCATTTTAGCTACTGTTAGTTAGTCACTGATAGAATTATTTTAGAAACATTTAACATGTGATTTAGGTAGGTAACTGATAACGAGTACAGGGTAATAATGTACTAAGCTACATTATTACTTCTGTGGTCTATATAGAAGCTATGATCTGTAACAGAAGGGTGTTCTATACAAAATAATAAATGTTGTGCAGGATTTGCAGCATTTTTTGTGCTGACGCTTGGTAGTTCGCTTTGCTGTATGCTGTTTGGCGTTTCTTGTGCCTGATCGCGCCTCTAAATCAGAAATTTATTTAGGTTAGCGCTTCAATAAATTAATATATAAATCCTTCAGTGTAATAATATAATATTTAGTCAACTTACCCGTTTATTTACCCTTTAGACATTTAAATTTGACAGGGAATATGTTAAAATTCAAGCAGGGAAATCGGTAAAAAGGTGGAAGTCGGGCTTCAAAAATCTCGGAAAGTCAAGGAAATCGACAAAAAGGACAGGGAGAAGTCAGGGGAAATTAAAATCCTGATCGAGTGGCCACCCTGAAATTTCATGCTAAGAACTATTATGGTCGCTGAGTGGGGTCCACCCAGTCTATACTCTACCCACTATTTGTGCCAAGAAGATTAAGTCTGATATAGCTCTATCAAAAACTTGTTGCATTTTGGGACCAGAGCCAGAAAAACTACTTCAATATGCTGAAGAAAGAAGATCACTGAGATATATCAAATGGCACGAAAAATATGTGCAAGACTGCAAACAATAACACCATTTTCCATAGGCACAGAACGAACTCATTGGATCCAAGCAGTTCCTCCTATGTAGGGTCCATGCAAAATCGGATCAGTGCTCATGCGGAACGCGAGTGAATTTTGTGCGGAGTTGTTTAGTTGGATGTCGCATGTTCTGGCCACTCGGGCACAATGCACCATTTGGAGGTGAGCCGCTCTTGAGGTCGCGGCTTTAGAGGTTATTTCTCTAACACATTGCCGTTCCATGTGAACCAGGCTATACTCCGACGTAAAAATTTAAATTTCGGGATTTCATCCCGTTTTATTGATGAAAAGCTCAAGTACATCTAAAAAGGGCTATCAAAATCAGCATTCGAGGGCTGACGTTTTGGGTAGTTCACAGTAATATTATAGGAAGAAAAAATCGTTGGTACCAACTTACTCCTTTCAAGAACCATATTGGGCTGGATTTTGATTGGCCGAGACGAGGAATGGCGTGCGGGAACAGTAGCCAGCGGGAGATACCCAGAGGTCTGCGCTGCATGTGGTCCTGTTGATTGTGGGGGAGGTCCAACGGATGACGGCTGAATGGACCCCCTAGTCCAATGTCTTGCTCGTAAAACCTGATTGTTATACTAATACTGATCAATTATCCGAGAAGACTCAATTGTTGACTGACTATTATCAAACATAGGCGGTAAAATCTTGACCCATGCTCGATCATAACATGATTGAAAGGCCTTGCAATAACATGATGCTCGCTGGTTTAACAGTAGGTAAGCCTAATAATGCACAGGCTCGAATTTATTCCAAAGCTAATAAGAAAAATTAAGGTTGCTACATCGTGATGTTGTCACTATTTGCCAATACAGTAGGGATCTCTGACAAAGTCTACTCTCAGAGTCAAATCCCTAGTTTGATACCCAGCCCCTAGCGGTTTGTGGCGCTGCAGTCGTCCTCAGCAGCAGTTATTGCACAAGAATGACGGTTTTAAACATTTATATTGCACGAGTAAAAAATAGTCAAGAACACACAAGATCACAGACGAGAGAAAAACAAAAAAAAAGATCACAGAGCAGAAGCCTGTTGCCGCTGACATGAAGATTACAAGCGATGATACAGATACAGATACCAGCGCAGCATGTTGTGTACCAGATACCGGTACACAACAATCTCTCGTCTGTGATCTTGTGTGATCTTGACTGTTTTTTTCTCGTGCAATATAAATGTTTAAAATCGTCATTCTTGTGCAATAACTGCAGCTGAGGACGACTGCAGCGCTACAAACCGCTAGCGGCTGGGAATTAGTGATGGGCTAAAGCGTTATTTTCTGATAACGCGTTATTCGCTAACAGTTATCGGTCAGTAACTGGTTCCGATAACCGGTTATTCTTATATCTGGTTGCCAGTTTACTGAAACATGAATGTTCACCTGACAGCTGATGATGAAGAGTTCGTCGCATGATACCTACCTATTGCTTCATCTTGTGAATCTGTCACTTACACTGATGGGGCTTGCATACGAATGCTGAAAATAAATATAATGGCAACTAATTGTTGATAGAGGAATAAAATTATTAGAATTTCGTAATCTCAACAAAAAAAATTAAAAAATTCGTGACCCCCGGGATCCCATAAAATTGAGTTTAGTAGGTCGGTAACTTTGGGTGGGTACTAGGGATGTGGCGTTCAGCACTGAACGGATCCGAACTGAACGGATCTTTCAGTTGAACGTATCCCAACTGAACGGGTTCCCAAAGAGTTGCCGTTCACCAGTTCATGAACTCCCTCTTGTGACGTCCTCACTCCTCGTACCTTCCTCCGATCCCACTCCTTCTCCTTGTCAGCACCCGTTCTCAACTCCTTTACCCTTCCCCTCGCCCCACCTCTCTTTCGGCCCTTCCCTTCAACCCTTACCGTTCTTTTGCCCCTTCCCTTATCCCTTGAGCTGAGAATTGACTGACCAGTTCATCAACTCCACGGAATAACAGAATCAAGTTCAACTCCTTCCCTTCCCTTCTTCACTCTTCACGTTCTCTTCACCCCTCCCTACACCCCTTACCGTTCACATCACCCCTCCCTACACCCCTTACCGTTCACATCACCCTCCCTTCACCCCTCACCGTTCACATCTCCCCTTCCTAATTGTCATCACGGTAGGGGTAGAAATCTTGGCGGATTCTACCTGAACGGGCTTTGGAGGGTCAAACTTGAGACTGAAGAACGGTGAACGGATCCCAAAGAACTGATCCCAGAAAAGAGTGAACTGGTGGGAGTTAACTCCCGGAATTGAACGGATCTTACACATCCCTAGTGGGTACCTACCTGCCTATAGTTAATGTGATAGGTGGATAAAATCTTGAATTAATTATCGGTAATGCTTTAGAACTTCCCATCACAACAAACTGGATTGCGAAACATTATGGGATTCGTTTTTAGGTCCTTCAACATTTTTAACGTTATTACTAGATAACTAGAACTGAACTGAAATTTTTTGAAGGGCACCAAGCTGAGGGATACCATCCTAAAATAGGTAGGTAACCTGTTGTGTACGGAATACCATCTCAAGTCAAAGGGAAGTGAACGGTCCTAAGCTGATGGATAACTGTCAGGAAGTGGATAACTGGTTAGGAGGTGAAGCGTTATCGGCTGCAGGTAGTTACTCAATACCATCCCCACATCAAAGGGTGGGAGAGCGAGACAGTTACCTGTGTGCGGTCATTCACACAATATTATTGGTATTGGGTAGTGAAGGCATCCACCTCCCTTGCCAGAAGCGAGGTAGTTATACCAGTAACGTAGGTTTTCCGGTAACTGGTTATTTCAATAACCGGTTCTTGGTCGATAACCGGTTATTCTAAGCGGTTCCGTTATTCAACGCCCATCACTACTGGGAATCAAACTAGGGATTTGCCTCGGGGAGTAAACGTTTGTAACATGAGTGTTGCCGTTAATGGTTAATGTATTGTAACCATTGTCAGGATTTAAGCCACCAGTAGTCAACGTTAAAAACGTGCTCTGACTGGTAATGGTAGTTTCAAGTTTCAAAAGTGGCGAGAATATTACTGGCTGGATTGGCGGGAAAAAAAAATTGCAATTCATGGGAGATTAACGATCATGTTACTCCCCATTATAACTAAACCGAGACTAACACAAATGCTACTAGTGAATACATAAATGACACTAGGCGCTAGTGAATATCAACTACGATTACTAGACAACAAGTTACAGTGATGGACCGCTCTCGGTACCTACGTACGCGGATACATCATTAGGCCATGCTGTATGACTAGAAGTAGTTAATCGTTTCGATAGAAATGACAATGCACAATAGAAATGTAAAGTTAATTATAGGTAATATTCGTTTATTATTCAACTCACCCTGCTTGCTAACATCGTGGGTGGGTAATATAGCAGAGTAACCGGGTAAACGGGCCGGTATCGATTAGTTTATCCTGAACACAGTGACAGAGATGTCAACTGTCTCTCGATAATCCTGAACACGTGTAAAAACCGAAATCGAATTGAATCGGAAATCGTATGAACTGCGACAAACGATTTCAACGAACTACCATGGCGATACAATTACCCTGACAAATGAGGCTCTGAATTTGGCTCATTATAGAATCACGGATTGTGGTGGTTGTGGTATTCGCATTTCCAATGCCAGCGTAAAGTCATGTTTACCATAATGTTGCACTGCGTTGAACATGGATAGTATAGAAAGGATCCCATGGAACGGATCGCCTGCATGAAGCATGGATGTTGATATTGTCCATGCTTAATATAATCCGTTTTCTACGGATTTTTAGAGGCATCCACGGAATAACCTTGGAAATCTACGGATTTTTTTATATTTTGGTAAATCTACGGTGTTTTCTTATTATTTTATTGGATTTTATATTTATTGGATTTTTATCCTTCACCCGCTCGCCTCTCCTGAAGTCACACTTCCGATCGCGTGGGCGGCAAATTGGCCGCCCTTGATTTTTCATAATTTTCACTACTTTTCTTCGTTTGTTTCAAATTAGTTTTGACCAGGGAACTCCAGCACAACATTACAAGCACATTTTTATCATAAATTCTTTATTCAGATAATGGCAATCACAATAAGAACGTAGATATTATATCAAAATCACATTTTCAGTCTTTGAAGGTTTTCTGCACTAAAATAATATTCTGCAGTTCGCAACTTTTTGTATTGAAAGGAGGTAACAAAAGTTTGAATATAATCATAATAATACCTACCTCATTTCGACAAATACCTAACTAACGTGACAATAAAATAAAAACGAAAAATGGCTAGAACAAAACTTATCCATAGGTTTGTTCGGACAAGCAGTTCGTAACCGTTCGTTACTGGGCACGCCCACTTTTGGCTGTTCGGACGACATCCGAACTAGTTCTGAAATTTTGCGAACTAGCAGTTCGCTGTTCGGACGTGGTAGTTCGTAACTTTCAGAACTAGTTCGATTGGTTCTGAGTTTTCTCCAGAACTTATAGTTCGAATCTTGTTATCACCTCTTATCGTAGCCCGCCCACAATCAAATCGTTCAAATCAAATTCAATCAAATAGTTGCTGTTAGTTTGTTTTGCTGATACTTTTTTGTTAGTTTATTATGGATTCTTCAAGTTCCAGTTCCAGTGAAGATCCAGACTTATCCAGACTTTAGTTCGGATGATGAAGTGGGGTTTTTATTTGGTATGAGGCCTAGGCCAAAAAATGAAGATTATGTGGACAGCGTTGTACCCAGATTTAATGACCAGGAGTTCTTAGAACATTTCAGAGTCAGTCGGCATGTTTGGCGAAATCTTGCGGATAGGTACGAACAATCTTCTCACCACTTGCCGGACTTCAATGGCCCACACGGAAGGCTCACCGCAGCCACTCGGGTCCTCATATTTTCTCGCATCAGCGAGGAATAACTTTATGATGGTGTTATCACGGTTATCACTTCAGAACTAGTTCGCAATCCGTTCGGAGAGACGGAGTTAGAACTATAAGTTCTGAACGGTTATCATCCCCCCCCCTTTCAAGTTCGATAACGAACTAGTTCGATAACGAAGTGGTTCGTAACTGCTTGTCCGAACAAACCTAACAGTTCAAAACATTAGAACTTTAGTAAAAAAAAAAAAAAAAACTACAAAAATTATACTTAGGAAGATGAGTTAAAACTCAAAATACTTATCAAATTGGAAAGCTGGCTAGATCAAAACTAGAATATCCATAGTTCAAAACATTAGAACTTTCCAAATCGAGATGCAAAACATTCATGTTTCAGTTCAAAATACAGCAGAGTACGACAAGAAATATCGATGAGAAGCCCTACACATATTCTAGAATAGTGTGAAACTAGTACATTTGAAAATACATGCGAAAGGAAAATTAATATTAACTTACATTTTCAAAATCGTGCGATGCGGAAACTGCCACGTTACCGCTCGCGTAGGCGGCAAATTGGCTCGAACCTGATGTCCCCAACTTTGGAGCAGTACTGACTGGGCTGACGTGTCCACCACGATCGGAAGTCAACGTAGTCTAGCAGGAAAGATATTAACTAGAGAATACATGGCACTCTTGGGGCTATCACGATACTTTGAGCGAGCATACACGGGAAAATTCGAAAAGGCGGCCAATCTGCCGCCCACGCGAGCGGATGAAGGTTATACTTGGACTTATTTTTACTTGTTACTCATAAAAAAAAGGTTTGTTCGGACAAGCAGTTACGAACCACTTCGTTATCGAACTAGTTCGTTATCGAACTTGAAAGGGGGGGGATGATAACCGTTCAGAACTTATAGTTCTAACTCCGTCTCTCCGAACGGATTGCGAACTAGTTCGATGCCGACTGACTCTGAAATGTTCTAAGAACTCCTGGTCATTAAATCTGGGTACAACGCTGTCCACATAATCTTCATTTTTTGGCCTAGGCCTCATACCAAATAAAAACCCCACTTCATCATCCGAACTAAAGTCTGGATAAGTCTGGATCTGGAAGTCTGGATCTTCACTGGAACTGGAACTTGAAGAATCCATAATAAACTAACAAAAAAGTATCAGCAAAACAAACTAACAGCAACTATTTGATTGATTTTGATTTGAACGATTTGATTGTGGGCGGGCTACGATAAGAGGTGATAACAAGATTCGAACTATAAGTTCTGGAGAAAACTCAGAACCAATCGAACTAGTTCTGAAAGTTACGAACTACCACGTCCGAACAGCGAACTGCTAGTTCGCAAAATTTTAGAACTAGTTCGGATGTCGTCCGAACAGCCAAAAGTGGGCGTGCCCAGTAACGAACGGTTACGAACTGCTTGTCCGAACAAACCTAAAGTGTGTTTGAAAATAAAAATGTATTGAATTGAATTCTACGGAGTAAAAATGCTAGGGAAAAATTAATTAAGGCGAATAATGGGTAATTTTCATGGGTTACAAATTCCAATTTTGGCAAAATTTTGTTCAGTAAAGGAAATTAACACTTATTTACCACATAGAGGTGTTTAGTCGAAAAGTATAGGCCGACAACGAGTGTGAAATTTGAATTTCTGAGTTCAAACTAGAAATGACATTATTTAGGTAAATCACTGAGAGTAGTTCAACTCACATTGCACTTGGAGCGCTAGTGCATCACTTAACAACCTAAAGAACCATAATTAAGCCCGGTTCAAAAAAAATCTGTAACCATGATTGTTACCTAACCCTGGGTCTACTTTCGATTTTTCGGTAACGCTGGGTTTCGCAGCAGGAGCATTCAAAAAAGTTTTCTAAGGTATGGTTACCTTGATAGAATCGATTATCAAATTTAGCCATGGAAACTTCACAAGAAATCCACGTCAAACCGCTCATGGACGCTATAAATCCATGAAGTTTGATTCATGGATAATATAGTTCCATGGAATATCGGCATATAAAGCAACTTTTAGGCAACACTGTTGCCCATTCTAACCTAGATCCCGTGACTTCATCCTAGCATGATATTTAATAAATCCGTACTCTTAAGCGCTGTAGTAATCGATCCTAGCAACAAATATTGCCTTTACTAAAAATACTTTCTATGTTTTTTAATTGCGAGATTTGTAGCAACTCCTAGGTGTACGTTTATTCGGCGTTGCACCTGTTTGATGGAAATTTAAACGGGGGTAAACAAGGATAATGTGGAGTAAATCATACAGATGTGTTAGGAACAAGGATACCGTAAGGTGGGGCGAATAGGGTCACTTTTCAACTTTCAACGTCTGTAGTTTTTGTAAGAAATAGGTTCTATGGTAATCAATCATACACGAAGTAAATTATAACGACTCTATTTACTGGAGAATCAGTCGACAAAGCAAAAAAGGTTTTAGGCATTCGGCCACACTCGTAATAATGAGATGCTGGTGGAAAAACAAAAACGGGGGAACATCTGTTATCTGTCCTGCTCGACCCACGGCGATAGCAACATCTTACATCCTATCACTACATTTTTTTTTTCAAGTTAATTATAAACAGTATCGTAATTAAATAATCAATCATTAATTCACAAAGTCCTTCATCCAGTTGGGGGGTCTCCTTACACGTGTCACGGCCACACTGAGATATTGGTGTTGGATGGAGTTCCCGAGGAACTGGGTTGTGATGACTGGGCAACGCCGACTCTGAAACAGCCTCCTCTTCCTGGGCTGCGCCCATCACCTTTCTAGGCTTCAAGTGTTGTCTATTCCTTCGTAAAACTTCTCCTCTATCTGTCAGCACAATATATATGATCTGGGGTGTTCAGACTTCTTTACCACCCTCGCCGGCTCCCAAAGGCCTTTCATCTGTTCCACTACCACTTTCTCTCCTTCCTGGAGTGGACGAAGTTGGGCTGTCCCTCGATTATAAAACTGGGCGGCATTATCAGCTGTCTGCTGAAGCTTTGTCCTAACCTCTTCCCTTGGTGGTACATCAAAGTCAAGCAATGATGCTGCTATCGGAAGTCGGTCCTTGAGTCTTCTCCCAAAGAAGAGCTGTGCTGGGGAGAAACCCAAGCTTACTATGGGCGAATTGCGGTACTGCAGCAGTGCTTGTCGAATATCTTTATTCTTCCGTAACAGACCCTTTGCCACACTTACGGCCTTTTCAGCCAATCCATTTGATCTTGGGTAACGTGGGCTTGAATTAGTTACCTTGAAGCCATAGTCTTGAGCAAAATCGAGGAATGTTCGGCTATTGTAAGGCACGTTGTCGCATATGCATTCTTCTACCATCCCAAAGCGCGAGAATTTTTCTTGGAAGATGTCAATGAGCTTTGTTGCTGTTTTTTCAGTCAGATGGTCCAGCTCTAACCACTTGGAGTAGCTATCGTAGATTACTAGGTAGTCCTTGCCACTGTAATTGAGTATGTCCGATCCGACCCTCTGCCAAGGACGACTGCTGATGGCATGTGACTGCAATGGCATTCGTTGATTGGAACGAGAGTACTTGAGACATTAATCGCAAGCTTTTATGAAATGCTCAATGTCACTTGATAGTTTGGGCCAATAAAAACTCTGGCGTGCTTTGGCCTTGCATTTTTCTATGCCAAGATGGCCAACATTATGAATTTCTTTAAGAATAGAGTTTCTCAGAGACGCTGGTATGATGATTTTGTCTTGGAACAACAGGATACCATCGTCATATGATATATGATGACCAATAGCAGCATATGCTTGTGCAAGTGCAGAAGGATTTCTAGGCCATCCGTTTGTCACGTAGCCCATGAGAGTCTGGGACGCCTCATCTGCGTCTGTTGCTTGCTGAATCTTTTTCAACCACTGTTGCGATATACCGTAAGGTGGGGCGAATAGGGTCACTTTTCAACTTTCAAGGTCTGTAGTTTTTCCCTGTTTGAGATAGAGATTTGATTCCAACGGCAATACACAGTTCCCTGCTTCTAGTTTTCATTACCATGGTCAAATAATGTAATACTATCACAGGGAAAGTGCTATTGTTCAAAAAGGGCCCTGACCCAATTGGTCCACCGGGTGAGGTGAATAGGGTCACCCATAGGTTTTTCAAGCAAAAAATTGAATATCTCCTCAACACTAGCGTGGACCAAATGGGTCACGAATCTTCAAAAAAAAATGTTTTCCAAAACCACCAGTATTTTTTCTTTTTCACCATTTTTTCGGGCTGTACAACAAAAAAGCGAATTTCTCAATAACTTGTTTATTTATAAAAAGTGGAATAAATATTTATTCAGTCTTTAAATGCTATTTATCACGTGAAATGACTGATATATTGAGTAGGTAGGTAAACATTAACCATGACTGAACATTATTCTAAACCAAATAAATTATCACAATTGAGGAATATTTAAGCTCGAAACTTGGAAGGAACTAGAAGAATTAGAAAACAACTGACTCATAAAGTTAACTGACTGAAGGCACTAGAATTAAAAATCACAATGAAGAATCAAGTTTAAAAAAATCACAATGAAGAATCAAGAATGATTGAATCAATTAAAAATCACAATGAAGAATCAAGTTAAAACTTGATTGAGACTCAATGCATCACAATTGGGAAGCTCCAAATCACTCCAAATGACTGGCATCAACCATGAAGTGGTAGTGTCCCCGATGAAGCTTCTTCAACCTTATAATCACTCCTCAGAAAAACAAAAAGTTGCTGACCCGATTCGCCCCACTTTTGCCCCAAAACTGCCTCCCGGCGAAAAAAAAATCAAAGCAAATCAAAAGGTTAATGCCACTGCTGTCAAATTCGGAGGGAATTATCTAAACAAGTTCAGGGTTGTGTTATCACAAGGACAGGCTGCAGACATTCACGCAGTTGGCGGGGTGAACAAAGTTTGTGGGCTATTGTAAAACAGCTGATTTAGGCATCGCCATTTTCATAGCCGGGTAGCACCCATGGCGGACAGTAGATCGTTAGCTAATCGATAATTTGATGCATGGATACCTAAGGAATCGAATGCCGTTTGGATCGTCTCGATATCTTTGTCCGTTGCCGAGATTTTTCGATTTTTGTAATTTTCCCGAAAATTGACCCTATTCACCCCACTGACCCGATTCGCCCCACCTTACGGTACATATTTTCGTTGCCACAGAATGGACGAATTTGTCCAACTCTTCCTCCTTCTCCTGGCTTTGTGAAGGTATCGTATGCCGAGATAGAAAATCTGCCAAGTAAAGATCTTTTCCAGGAACATGGATGACGTCCAGGTTGTATAAATGGAGCTGGAGACGCATCCGCCGCAGTCTTGATGGAATTTTTGAGAGTTCCCTCTTGAATACCGATTGCAATGGTTTGTGGTCAGATTGAATTTGTACTGGCCGACCATATATGTAGAAATGAAATCTTGAGCACGCGAAGTGGATGGCAAGAAGCTCCTTCTCTATCTGAGAGTAATTGTGTTCAGATATGGTCATCACTCTCGACACAAATGAAACGGGTTGACCCTTCTGCATAAGGCATCCTCCTAGCCCAAATTGTGATGCATCCGCCTGAATAGTGACAGTGACAGCATCATTTGGGTCAAAAAATCGAAGAACAGGTGGCGATGCCAGCAGTTTTTTGAGAAGGTTGAACTCTTGGTCCTTCTCCTCTTTCCAAGTCCATCTTGATTTGGAAACCACTAATCTGCGTAAATTAGCTGTTAATTCAGAGGTATCAGGATTGAACCGTACATTTGCTTGTCGGGCCCTCCCCATGAACGACCTAAGGCGTTCATTATGCTCTAATAGGGATGCCCCACTGATGATTGCATCATCAAAATAGATTAGCACACCCTCAAGGCCAGAGAAAACTTCCTGTACTTTTCGGGTGAAAATTTCTGGTGACACTGAGAGACCAAAAGGTAGACGGTTGAACCTATAGTTACCAAATGGGGAGCTGAAGGTGCATAGCTGAGAACTAGCTTCGTCCAGGACCACCTGCCAAAATCCACATTTCATATCTATAACTGAGAAGAATTTCTGATTGCTGAGTCGCGCTAGCATCTCTTCCGGCGAAGGAATCAAGGCCGGTTCTAAGACCAGAGCTGAATTGAGGTTTTTTGGGTCCAAACACAGCCTAAGATCACCGTTTTTCTTTTCAACAATCACCAGTGGGTTTACCCAAGGACTGGGCCCTGTAACCTTAGAGATAACCTTATTGTGCTCCATTTGATTTAAGGTTTGTCGTAATTTGTCATGGAGAGCTTGAGGTACACGCCGTGGGGGATAGACGAGAGGGATACAGTCTGGCTTGACTTGCAGCCGTACTGGCCCTGGGATTTCTCCCAGACCCTCGAAAAAGTTCACAGTATTCTGTGAGGAATTGTTTACTCATAACTAGTTGGGTTTCAACACTCCTAAAGCAACTCTCTTTACCAGGCCCAATTCTTGTAATGTAGTAATTCCCAAAATGGGGACGGCTTTGACATCCGCAACAACAAAAGTTATTGCTACGGTCTTCCCATTATTCAGCTGACAGGGTAGCTGCACAGTGCCTACGGCCGAGGTTCTGAATGAACTACTGCCATACGATCTCAACACAATGTTAGAACGTTTGAGGTCATTTGTCTTACCACCAAGACGATAGAAGTCAGTTAATGGCAGCACATTTACTGCTGCACCACAATCCAGTTTACATGTGAGCTTGTGTTTATGTACCCAGAGGGGTTCAAACCATGCACTTTCTTCATCTATAGCTATTTGATCGATATTGGGTAAATTTGGGATAGCCTGGATAACATGGACATCTTGATTGTCTGAATCATCATAGTAAAGAGTGCTGATAGCAGTGTCTGGATCCGGTAATACAACGTTATGAGGGTCTATTTCCTCCACATCCACATTGTGAGTAAAATTTTTTGGGCAGCATTTTGCGAAATGGTTGTACTGATGACACTTCGCAAATTTTTTATTGCAGGCTGGGCAGGCTCGAATAACGTGTTTATAACCACATTTGTCACAAGGAAATGGCTTGTCTGCTGCCCCATGCGAGTTCTTTGGTCGCCGGTCCATTTTCCGAGTCCCCACAGCATCAACAACATCTGCTTGTTCCTTGCTTTGTCTTTCAATCAGCTCTGAACTGATCCTACTGGACTCAAAGGCCCTACAAATCGCTATTACTTTGTCTAACTTCAAGTTCTGTTCCCTAAGAAGCCTTGTTCGAAGGACAGGGTCTGCAGTTTTCACAATAATTTGGTCCCTCATAATAGAGTCTTCTTGGTCTTTGTACTCACAATGACGAACAGCCAATCGAAGTTTAGTCAAAAATTCATCAAATGGTTGAGATTCTGATTGTGAAATTGACAAAAATTTGAAGCGTTCCATGACCACGTTGTTAAACGGGGCACAATGTTTGTCAAATGCCTCAAGTACAGATTCCAAATCCGTAGTGTCTTCATCTAGACCGAACGAGTTAAAAAGGCGTCGGCCTTCCTTACCGATAACGTTTAAGAATACAGATAATTTGTACTGATCTTTTCTACCTTCTGATCCACTAGCTCTGAGAAATAGCTTGAACTCTTGCTTCCACTCAGGCCATAGAACGGCCGCATGTTCGTTAAACACGAACGGTTCCGGCTTGATGGCTGCAAACGATGTTGCCATTGTTGTGATAAAACGGGTCCGATTACGTGAGAAAAAACGGGACACAACACAAAATACTCACTCGCGAACAATTCTGACACCATGTAAGAAATAGGTTCTATGGTAATCAATCATACACGAAGTAAATTATAACGACTCTATTTACTGGAGAATCAGTCGACAAAGCAAAAAAGGTTTTAGGCATTCGGCCACGCTCGTAATAATGAGATGCTGGTGGAAAAACAAAAATGGGGGAACATCTGTTATCTGTCCTGCTCGACCCACGGCGGACAACTCGATAGCAACATCTTACAGTTTTTTCCCTGTTTGAGATAGAGATTTGATTCCAACGGCAATACACAGTTCCCTGCTTCTAGTTTTCATTACCATGGTCAAATAATGTAATACTATCACAGGGAAAGTGCTATGGTTCAAAAAGGGCCCTGACCCGATTGGTCCACCGGGTGAGGTGAATAGGGTCACCCATAGGTTTTTCAAGCAAAAAATTGAATATCTCCTCAACACTAGCGTGGACCAAATGGGTCACGAATCTTTAAAAAAAATGTTTTCCTAAACCACCAGTATTTTTTTTTCCACCATTTTTTCGGGCTGTACAACAAAAAAGCGAATTTCTCAATAACTTGTTTATTTATAAAAAGTGGAATAAATATTTATTCAGTCTTTAAATGCGATTTATCACGTGAAATGACTGATATATTGAGTAGGTAAACATTAACCATGACTGAACATTATTCTAAACCAAATAAATTATCACAATCGAGGAATGTTTAAGCTCGAAAATTGGAAGGAACTAGAAGAATTAGAAAAAAACTGACTCATAAAATTAACTGACTGAAGGCACTAGAATTAAAAATCACAATGCAGAATCAAGTTTAAAAAAATCACAATGAAGAATCAAGAATGATTGAATCAATTAAAAATCACAATGAAGAATCAAGTTAAAACTTGATTGAGACTCAATGCATCACAATTGGGAAGCTCCAAATCACTCCAAATGAGTGGCATCAACCATGAAGTGGTAGTGTCCTCGTTGAAGCTTCTTCAACCTTAATAGGTAATCACTCCTCAGACAAACAAAAAGTTGCTGACCCGATTCGCCCCACTTTTGCCCCAAAACTGCCTCCTGGCGAAAAAAAAAATCAAAACAAATCGAAAGGTTAATGCCACTGCTGTCAAATTCAGAGGGAATTATCTAAACAAGTTCAGGGTTGTGTTATCACAAGGACAGGCTGCCTACCTTCACACAGTTGGCGGGGTGAACAAAGTTTGTGGGCTATTGTAAAACAGCTGATTTAGGCATCGCCATTTTCATAGCCGGGTAGCACCCATGGCGAACAGTAGGTCGTTAGCTAATCGATAAATTGACGCATCGATACCTAAGGAATCGGATGCCGTTTGGATCGTCTCGATATCTTTGTCCGTTGCCGATATTTTTCGATTTTTGTAATTTCCCCGAAAATTGACCCTATTCACCCCACTGACCCGATTCGCCCCACCTTACGGTACCTATATTTCTATTCACTACGTAATGATTCAAAATATGTGATGAATCTTGAACGAAAGTCTTCACGCCCTTCCACCCTGCCACGTTCTCCAGGGTTATTGAACATAGTTTCATCCAAGAGATGCTGAGTACCGTCGTCAACATCAGGTAGTTATTCCTTTAACATGATTGCGATGTTGTGGAGAACTGCCTGCGTTCTGCCGTAGATATTTGAGGGCGCATTTCTTCGAGAACAAATGCGACTCCTTCCTTCGACAACCTGAAGCAATCGAAAAATTCCTTCTCATTCCAGGCGTCGAAGTTGGGATGTCTCGCTCTGATATCTGATCCGATATCTTCTCGGTTCTACGACTAGCCCTAGTTCGACGAAGACATCATCATCCACATCGCTCGCATAATAGTTATAACGGTTCATTATTACCACAATAATGCAAAATAGGACGGGATCTGAATGGTACAGCGCAAATAGGAAAACCAAAAACAATGAGCAGCCATCTTCGTTTTGAGAGTAACCATGGTAAACTTCTTGTAACCCCTCGAATAGCTGGGGTTACATACCCATGGTAAAGTTTTCGATGTATCGCACTAATGATCGATTACTGAATTTTTTTGAACACCACTTTCGTTACCATGGTTGGGAAACCTTAACGTAAACTTCAAACCCAGGGTTACACTCTTTTTTGAACCGGGCCTAATGGTTGAATGGAACCGCAAATTTATAAATAAATTTAAAAAAATAATATGTCCTCAAAATCAAGCCTAGGGAGGTTCACAAAAGTCACTGCAAAGGTTCTTGAAGGTTGCCACTTCTAATGTTCCCTTGTGGGAAGCATTCGCCTCCAGAAGCTTCGCTCCGCCTCTTTGGAGCCAATAGCCAATCAGATGTCAATAGACCTCATGGGTCATTTTTTGCCGCACTTTTACGGTTTTACTTTCCAACACCCTCATTAAAAAAAATATGGCTTATTTTTGAAAAATGGTTTCAAACTAACATATTTCCAAGATTCTGAACATTAAAAAAAAAAAAAATTTGACGAAAATTCCCATTGTATCAAATATGCCCATTTGATGTCCCCGAAATGTGTACCTAATAGGATCTTACAGTAATTCAGTTATTCCGCTCGCTTCGTTTTAAAATTTTTATAAAAGAGGACGAGTACAATGATATCCATAGAGAGTAGTAGTAGTATACCATTCTGCAAAACACAAAATTCCCTTGGATGTCATCCAACTAAGTCAAAGTGGGCTCCCGACTTGTTCTGGAATAATGTTCACCAGGAGAAAACAGGCTCAGGACTACCAGCCTTCCCTTTATTGATCTGATTAGCCGATCGTCTCCCCATAGCACTACAGCCGTTGAACAAATATTTTTGACCATTAACAATAACAAAACAAGACTCAGAAACAGATTGAAGCGGAAAACGCTTAATGGCAATCTGCATAAAGAATGGCTATTCAAAGCCTCTTCAACCTCCTATAACTTCCATGTTCAGAAAATTGTGTTGAAACTGCTGAAATATGATCATTTGCACGACCAAAAGAAGAGAAAAAACAATCTCTCTTCCGAGCTTCCAAGTGCTCACAAGTTCTTCGAAAATTTGATCATTTAGGCCCGGTTCAAAAAAAATCTGTAACCATGATTGTTACCTAACCCTGGGGCTACTTTCGATTTTTTGGTAACCCTGGGGTTCGCAGCAGGAGTGTTCAAAAAAGTTTTCTATGGTAAGGTTACCTTGATAGAATCGATTATTTGGGTAACCCTGGTAACTTCAAATTTAGCCATGGATACTTCACGAGAAATCCACGTCAAACCGCTCATGGACGCTATAAATCCATGAAGTTTGATTCATGGATAATATAGTTCCATGGAATATCGGCGTATAAAGCAACTTATAGGCAACACTGTTGCCCATTCTAACCTAGAAACCTATATCCCTTGACTTCATCCTAGCATGATATTTAATAAATCCTTACTCTTTAAGTGCTGTAGTAATCGATCCTAGCAACAAATAGGGCCTTTACTAAAAATACTTTCTATGTTTTTTAAATTGCGTGATTTGTAGCAACTCCTAGGTGTACGTTTATTCGGCATTGCACCTGTTTGATGGAAATTTAAACGGGGGTAAACAAGGATAATGTGGGGTAAATCACGCAGACGTGTTAGGAACAAGGATAGCTATATTTCTATTCACTACGTAATGATTCAAAATATGCAATGAATCTTGAACGAAAGTCTTCACGCCCTTCAACCCTGCCACGTTTCCCAGAGTTATTGAACATAGTTTCATCCAACAGATGCTGAGTACTGTGGTCAACATCAGGTAGTTATTCCTTTAACATGATTGCGATGTTGTGGAGAACTGCCTGCGTTCTGCCGTAGATATTTGAGGGTGTATTTCTTTGAGAACAAATGCGACTCCTTCCTTCGACAACCTGAAGCGATCGAAAAATTCCTTCTCACTCCAGGCGTCGAAGTTGGGATGTCTCGCTCTGATATCTGATCTCGGTTCTACGACTAGCCCTAGTTCGACGAAGACGTCATCATCCTCATCGCTCGCATAATAGTTATAACGGTTCATTATTACCACAATAATGCAAAATAGGACGGGATCTGAATGGTGCAGCGCAAATAGGAAAACCAAAAACAATGAGCAGCCATATTCGTTTTGAGAGTAACCATGGTAAACTTCTTGTAACCCCTCGAATAGCTGGGGTTACGTACTCATGGTAAAGTTTTCGATGTATCGCACTAATGATCGATTACTGAATTTTTTTGAACGCCACTTTCGTTACCATGGTTGGGAAACCTTAAGGTAAACTTCAAACCCAGGGTTACACTCTTTTTTGAACGGGGCCTTAGTAGGTAGTAGGTGAGGTTTTAGTAGGTGACTGGGACTTTATCGTTGCTGTGATATTTTTTAGTTCTTGTAACCCCTCTGTCTGTGGTTCTTGTTGGGTGAAGCCCGCAAAAGTACTAGGCAGAGTGTTACGAGATTAAATGAGAGTAACAAAAGAGGTTGCTGCCACCACCTACAATATTAAGCAGGACACCTTTCAGGGATTGAGGGTTTCAAAATATAACGAATGTTAAGCTAGATTTTATAATGAAGAATTTACAAGACAAAGATTTTACAATGGAAAATATTGAGAGTAATAATTACATACAATGCGGTAGTGGCGTACGTCAGCCTTCGGATATAGGATCCTAGGATAGTTCATACTTAGTACCTACCGTAGGATTTAAGAGTTTAGAAATAGGGACATGACTCCTACTGGCCAGGTAAGTATTGAATTTAAGATTATTGGACAAAAAGGATTGAATTTACGATTAGGTATTTAGAAGGTTAAAATAGAATATGCAATAGATAGTAAGGATTACAATTCGACAATTACTTAAAAGGAGAATGTTAGCATACCAAGCCGAAGCTACAACAACCACGACACCACGGTCCACTCTTGCACCAGTCGAAGACTGCAGGTTCTTGAAAATCACGGTATTCGACAGACTACCTTGCCGAAGTACCACACGGTACGCCACGGTACCACACCAGGGAACACGGTATTCGACGGATTACCTTGCCGAGATACCTCACGGTATGTCACTGTACCACAAAGTTGGATTTTGAACATGGGTACGCGTACCCAACAGGAAAATGTTAAAGGTTGAAACAATGAGTCAGCTCGAAGCCACGAGACTGCAGTGAATGAGCTGGAGAGGGGGAAGCAACGGTTTTATAGGCGAGGTTTCCCAGAGGTGCCACCAGGCGGCGCAGAGGTCCCAACAGGGTTGCCTCCCTTCCGAAGTCGACCAGGGTTGCCTCCCTTCCGGAGACGTGACTTCTGCGACTGAGGCGCCAGACCATCTGCGGCGGAGGGGATCCGCAACCACAATGGCGGACCCGGTTACATTCTATAACTGATTCTACAGTAATGAATAATATTATTGGTGAGTATTGTGTAACATGTTAATCCTTGCATACATAATTTTACTTTTCACTGTGATTTGAAATTATTGTTTAACTACCTATATATTCCAAAGTTAATATTTTCAATAGACAAACCTCTAAGCTAAGGAGTTGACTAAATAGTTGTTGCTATTATAGTGCAACTTGCATAGGTACTAGCTTTGTTTGTGCAGTCCTTCAGAGCTTTTTCAGAGCAACCCGAGCATGCACAGTAAGGGTGAGGCAAATATTCGCTGTTTGTGCAGACCCAGGGCAAGCTCCGAGCCAAGTGGTCCGGTGTTCGTGCTGTCCCAGGACAGATGATTCGGTGTTCGTGCTGGCCACTGGGCTTCTTCCGAGCTGATCCGAGCAAGCCCTCCCGTGCCCCACGAGAAGACCAATAGCAGCTGAGCATTGCTCTTCCGTGCATGCACCCTCGACCCGTTCGAGCTGCCCGTGCTCCGAACAAGCTTCAGGCTCACCCTGTTTCGAGAGAGCGTGTTCAAAGCTCACCCTACAGCATACCAGTTCAGTTCAAGTGAAAACTGAACTTGCTTGGAGCTAGCCCTAAGAGGAGAGCACAAACGAAGCTATTGGCAACTCAATGTTTGAACTGTAGGTATATTATGAAAATAGGTAGGTACGTACCTACATGGTGCGCTGGTTTACCTAAATTAGTTAGTCATATAATAATTGGCAGTAAAGTGGTAAAAGTAGGTAGGTAATGTACATCATCATCCAGGAACTGCACAAGGTACTGTGAATGTAGACCTAATGACACGGGAGTACCAACTGAGGCGAATATCTGCTTAGTACAACAGAACTGTGAAAACCATCATTAGAAACCACGAGGGAATGAATAGAAGGCAGAAGAACTGTAAAACCTGTAGTTAAACACAAATATGTAAACATAATAAAACATGGGACAAGAAGAAAATAGGATACAACTAGTAGGAACCTTTGATACAACAAGTATGTAGGTACCTACTTAGTTCTTATGTTTTGTGTACCTACCTAAGTATATTTTAACAAAATCAAAATTAAATTATGGTTGGTAAATACCTACCTACAAAATGCCGCATTACATTAATTAGGTATTGATTTTATTTAAGTCTTAAAATGGGACTTCAGTACTACGATGTATTTTGACAAAAATATACCTACTATTTGAATTTGCTAATCTTGGAGATTGTTTTCATTCACCCTAATTTATACCTATAAGCTTAAATAAATTGCAATCATGAACGTCAAGTGATAGAGGACATCAAAAAGCAAATAGATTGGTACTAGCTCATATTCAATGCAATTTGGAAGTGTTCATGCAAGTTGGTTATATACGTACATGAGGTAATTTTTGTGCGCAGAAAAGTACTACCTACTTATCTATAGCAAAAATTTATATTATCAATGAATGTATAGTTTTTCACGATAAAATTACACGGGATACAACACTTGACACTTTTTACCTGGAGTTTAGGAATATTCTGGAAGAAAAAAAATCTACAGATTTTTGAAGAACGATCTACGGCAGGGGTTCCCAGCCTTTTGCCCCCCCCCCCCCCCCCCCCGAGCTCAATGCGAGCACCATTGCACCCCCTTTCCCCTTGTTAATAATAATAATAATAATAATAATAATAATAATAAAGCTTTATTACGGATAAATCCAATTACAAATGTGTATTAAGTGATACGCAAATAATAAAGTTGAGGTTAAACAAATGTGAAGAACAGAAGGGAATCATAACAATAAATAAAACAAATATAAGATGAAATGGAAAATCATTGCTGTGTTCTCAAGTTAGTGTATAAGGTTTGTCAGCAGTCTGTCAACATCTGCAGCAAATGTCCTCAAGGATGAATTGAAAAAATCTAAGGATGGAAATTTATTGGCAGATGACATCAGACGGTGAGTTGGGTGATTTTTCCCATAGTTAGTTTTGTGATACGGAATAAAAAAATGCTGTTAATCGGGTGAATTTAGAAGGGACGTGGAAGTTGATTTGTTCAGTAAGAGATGGAGAATCGATATAGTTATTAATGATTTTGAATAGAAAAATTAAATCAGATCTAACTCTTCTACATTCTAGCGGGCTTAAAATAGAGACGAGCTGCCAAGACATCGTAATCAAATGATTCATAATTACCACAGAGTTTAAAATTTACTAGACGAAGGAACTTTTTTTCTATTTTTTCGAGGCGCGATATCAGTGTTAAATGGTAGGGATTCCAGATTTGTGAGCAATATTCCAATGATGGGCGGACCAGTGAACAATATAAAATTTTGAGGGTCGTTGCACTAAGATACCTTGAATTGCTACATATGAAGCCCAGAGTTTTGAAGCCAGGTTTTATAATTTTTTCTATGTGGTCTTTGAAGCTAAGGTTGGATGAAAATATGATGCCAAGGTCTTTGTAATTGTCGACTGATCGTAGAACGTGGCCAGCTTAATTATAATAAAAAGTTATTGGATCTTTAGAATGAGAAAATCTCATGATTACACACTTGTCAAGGTTAAGGGACATGTTGTTGACAGAACACCAATTGAAAAATGCATCAAGGTCACTTTGGAGAGAAAGACAGTCCTCTTGGGAGTGGATTACTATGAAAATCTTAGTGTCATCTGCAAAAATTAGCACAAAAGAATTTAAAAAGGAATTGGGCAAATCGTTATCAAATAAGTTGAATAATAAGGGTCCAAGATGGGAACCTTGAGGAACTCCAGAGGGAACTGAAATAGAACTGGACAGAAAATTATGAACCTTAACTCTCTGTGAACGGCCAGTTAAGTATGACTGAAACCAGGACAACAGTGGATCGGCAACCCCAACCAGATTAAGCTTCCGTATAAGGATGGAATGATCTACGTAAGTATACTCTCCCCCTCCTCAAAAGTTGTATATGCGGTAAGTAATGAACAAATTTAAACTCATTTTTAAACTGAACTATTTATTAACAGTAGGTAATTGAAATTTTCAATCACATTTTCATTATATTAATTTATTAACTATTAGTTCTATGGTTAATGTGACACTTGAATTTGTTTTTCGGTTACTAATTTCTCTAGGTTTGGAGTGATTTTCGATAAGGCACATCTTAGGTCACTTTCAACATTCAAGCGTTTTCGGGTTTTCTGTTTCAATGCCAGCAAGTGTGAAAATCCTGAGTCACATAGGTAGGTATAGGAGAAGAGCAGGAGCATTTTCAAAGCAACCGTAGAAATATTTGGATAGATATGAAGGTACTCTATCTAAAATTTCTCCAACTCTGCTGCTTCAAATGTCATGTTCGCAGTTGAATCGCTCTGTAAATCTATCGCTTCTTCTTGAATTTCAACAGGAACTGATTCCACCTTTACAGTGAACAGCATGGTTTGCCAGCCAGCGGTGTTTGTTCCAGGAAAATAGCGATGAAGTTCATCCAGCTTATCGAGTTGCAAATGATTTTTTTAACATTCCATGAATAAATCGTGTGGTTTACCATCCAAAAGTTCATTCAGCCGGCGGAATGACGGGAATTGGGTGTGGGGGCCCTCCAGTCGTCGCTTACACAAACGCATCTTCTCTGAAAAACCTGTATGGAATCTGAAGTACTGAAGTAGAGATTACGGTCAGGGGCGCCATTTAAGGGGGGCAGGGGGGGGGGGGGGGGCCTAGGCCGCCCCCCCCCCCCCCCAAGGAATTGATAAATAATGAAAATGACTACTGGAGTTATCTAGAATATCATAGCCTTCTTTTAAAAAGTTATTCTTTTAAAAAGGAATAGTTTGAATGAATATCATTGGAATGTAGCAATGCTAATTTAATGAATTGAAAAAGGGTACTTTGATTTTGTTTTTATTTATTCTTTTATTGAAACTTTAAATATGTAAAAGGAAGCATAAAATTAGCCTACATCTAAATGTAATATTAATTTAAACAAATTTGCGGGGGGAAAAACCCTGGACCCCCTTTCCTTAGTAGATATATCATATACCCCCCCATACCCCCTGGTGTTTGCCCCCCCCCCCCCCCCCCCCCCACCAACAGTTTGGTGAAATGGCGCCCCTGATTACGGTTGACTTTCCGCTTTCCAGTCTCTGACTCAAATTATTTACACCGGTGTGAAGTTAGCAACATTTTTTCCTGGGGATCTCTTGCGCCCCCGAGGTTGGGAATCCCTGATCTACGGAAATTATCCTTAACTTACGGATTTTGAAAGGCCTGTCTACAGAAATTTGAAAAAAATTGCCTGGCAACACTGCATAAAGGCTTGTAGACACTCTTGTATCACATCACCGTGATACGAGCCAAACTGGCCGCCGGGAGTTGACACCTGATCTTGCGACAAGGGACAAGTTCCAATCTCTTCAAGACAGTTCGGATTTCGTTTGTTTACCTATTTAAAGGGGGGGAAAACGCTGCCAAGTCCTTGTCACATTATTCTATTGGACATACATGCAGAAATGATGGCTGTTCATTTATTGTTTCTTTCATGTGCAATTAATTGAAATAGTTATTTTTGATCGTTTCCACCAATTGTGGCCCCCCAAAAACACGAATTACGTTCTTTTTTTTAAAATTATCTTTGATAATTGATAGTGCCAGTTAACTGTCTTGATTCACCTGCTGATACTTTTTCAAGTGTTATTATACAAATTTATGGTGACTCACCTTCTTACCTTCTTGGTATTTGGTCTTCTCGTCCACAAAAACAAGGAAAACGATAGCTCAAAAGCTCATTTTCAACACAAAAAGTACCTATTTTTATACACATTTTCACTCATAACACCCCTGGGTATATTCCGATCGGGCTGAAAAGTTTCGGGACACAACTAGGGCCCAAATGGATCATGTGTGCTAAAGAACGAATTTTTTAGACCGAAAACGAGGCCGGTACACGTGATACGGCGTACGGCGGACGGACATAGCATTTTTGGAATCTACGCACCTTGAAACGGAAAAGAAAAAATTTTGAGGGGGTGTTATAAAATTTTTTTTGCTGAGCGAATACATAGGTGTATTATTCACAGAATAATAAACCAAAATTAGTGTAAAAATAGGGTTTTTGGTGTTTTAGTAACACGAGTTTGTGAGGTACCTATCGTTTTCCATGTTTTTTAGGACGAGGAAACCGAATGTTAAGTCGATTTTGACCGAAGATTGGAAAATTGAGGTGCTAATTTCAGCCTTAAAATTACGTTAAATTTTGGTCTAAAATCTTCGTTCTTCCGCGCCCAGTTGGGTCCCCATTTGGGAACAAAATTTGGGTCCTAGTTGTGCTCCGAGTTGTGTTACGGGGGGGGGGGGGAAATGGGTATAAAAATAGTGGGTTGAGATGTATTGTTGTCCATGTCTTTTAGGGCCAGAAGACAGAATATGAAGTTGATTTTGACCAAAGAGTGAAGAGCTGAGATTTAATGAAGGTTCGGCTCCCAAAATTCCTTTTTTATGAGTCAAAAACCCGGGAAATTGTCTGAAATTACCATAAATTTGTATAATGACACTAGAAGTAGTATCAACAGGTGAATCAAGACAATTAATGGGGTTTGAAAGAAACTATAAATGAACAGCCAAAATCTCTGTAGGTAGGTCCAATAAACTAATAAACCCATGTGACAAGGACTTTGCAGCGTTTTTGTTGAGATGATAAATTCGTGAGTACCTGCTCTACGATAATAGGACTAGTGTTTGAAAGTCGCGGGTTTACGAGGTTCTCCGTTTCCCCAACCACCAGCGCTTAACTCGGATCGTTGGCAGACTTCATTGATGGTTTCACTCACAGCTTTACCCTTCACCACTTCACCAGCCACGAGACTCCAATCCCGGTCGACTGGTTGCGCTACCGTCGCCACACCGTCGAACCAGTTCTGCCAACCCTTTTGGAAATTCCTACAACCTTTGGATTTTGTCGCGTAGCGCAAAGCGCAGTGGATTTCATGGGGGCCAAAATGGCACGTAAATTCATGAATAGAGGATTGAATCAAGCAAGGTATTGAATTGAAGCAATTCAATACCTTGCCTAACGAGCTGAAAATAAAATTAATGGCCCAACCAAAGAATAGCAATATTATTTTAAAAAAATAATAGGTACCTAATTACAGAAATAAATTTACACTTACACTAACTTGTGAAATATTTTTTAGACGCCTATAATTAGCGCTATTTGTTAATTTTTAGCGAATTTTCAAAGAAAATGAAGCTATTGCAATGGCTTCGAAATTTAAATAATATAAAATTTTGGAAATTTTCTTCATAGAAATCCATTTCAGACCATTCTAAAACGATTCCTGAAATTTAACACTTTTAGCGAATTTTCAAAGAAAATGAAGCTATTGCAATGGCTTCGAAATTTAAATAATATAAATTTTTGGAAATTTTCTTCATAGAAATCCGTTTCAGACCATTCTAAAACGATTCCTGAAATTTAACACTTTTTTATATGTATATATATATATATATTTATTTATATATGTGTCACTCCAGACGATAACTCTCGATAGAATTGAGATAAACAGCTCAAATTTGCACAAAAAATCTATCTTGGCAATCGAAAGGCTAAGTTCGAAGATGGGCGAAATTGGCCTACTCTAAGGAGGGTTTTGGCGCATTTAAAGTGCGCAAAAATTACCCAAAAATCCCCAAAATGTTATTTTCCAACAAGTGACCCCTCATTTTAAAGGTTTTTGCACGCTGAACACGATGGTGGAATCGGATTTTAGATATCTTGATCCGTTCTCAAATTAGAGCATTTAAAGTGCGCAAAAATTACCTAAAAATCCCCAAAATGTTATTTTCTAACAAGTGACCCCTCATTTTAAAGGTTTTTGCACGCTGAACACGATGGTGGAATCGGATTTTAGATATCTTGATCCGTTCTCAAATTAGAGCATTTAAAGTGCGCAAAAATTACCCAAAAATCCCCAAAATGTTATTTTCCAACAAGTGACCCCTCATTTTAAAGGTTTTTGCACGCTGAACACGATGGTGGAATCGGATTTTAGATATCTTGATCCGTTCTCAAATTAGAGCATTTAAAGTGCGCAAAAATTACCCAAAAATCCCCAAAATGTTATTTTCTAACAAGTGACCCCTCATTTTAAAGGTTTTTGCACGCTGAACACGATAGTGAAATCGGATTTTAGATATCTAAATCCGTTCTTAAATTAGAGCATTTAAAGTGCGCAAAAATTACCCAAAACTAGGATAATCTTTAAACTCTTACCCCCACCCCCTTAGAGTGGTCAGATTGAAAAATGTGAGAAGTATTAATTGAAGACGAGAGTTCGAAGCAAAAAAGGGGGAGGCAAACGATTAGTACAACTCCTTGAATTTACCCACAGCGATCAAATAAATAAGCACTTAGTACAATTACGTAATAAACAAACGGTAGAATCAGGATGGACAAAACGTACAAATTAAAATAAATACGAAGAGAATATACATAGAAAACCAAATTTTAGACCGAAGTTTTCCTTTATTCAAAACCATAGCCATTAATTCGAATATTTCTTTGAAAATTCGCTCATTAAGTCATGCTGCATGACTGATTTTTTTTTATATGTATATATATATTTATATATGTGTCACTCCAGACGATAACTCTCGATAGAATTGAGATAAACAGCTCAAATTTGCACAAAAAATCTATCTTGGCAATCGAAAGGCTAAGTTCGAAGATGGGCGAAATTGGCCTACTCTAAGGAGAGTTTTGGCGCATTTAAAGTGCGCAAAAATTACCCAAAAATCCCCAAAATGTTATTTTCCAACAAGTGACCCCTCATTTTAAAGGTTTTTGCACGCTGAACACGATGGTGGAATCGGAATTTAGATATCTTGATCCGTTCTCAAATTAGAGCATTTAAAGTGCGCAAAAATTACCCAAAAATCCCCAAAATGTTATTTTCTAACAAGTGACCCCTCATTTTAAAGGTTTTTGCACGCTGAACACGATGGTGAAATAGGATTTTAGATATCTAAATCCGTTCTTAAATTAGAGCATTTAAAGTGCGCAAAAATTACCCAAAACTAGGATAATCTTTAAACTCTTACCCCCCCCCCCCCCCACCCCCTTAGAGTGGTCAGATTGAAAAATGTGAGAAGTATTAATTGAAGACGAGAGTTCGAAGCAAAAAAGGGGGAGGCAAACGATTAGTACAACTCCTTGAATTTCCCATTTGACATATAATTGTTATGATACCTTCATAGATAGACAAGTACCGGCCCACGTATTACTAGAAGGAAGACGAAAGAAAAAATCTATTTCAAATTATTCAATTTAGGTACTAACAGTAGGAGGAAGAAGGTTAGGTACGAGTAGGTATCTTATCAATTTATTATCAGTGTCATACGAATATTTGATATTCAAAGGTAGGTAGGTACTTAACATGATAAAAATAATATCAATGAAGAAGGAAGGATCTACCTACCTAGTAGAGCAAATCTTGAACTGGTTTTAGATACCAGGCCTGAAATCGTAGTCAAGAGGAAAGGCCATTCAGAAGGAACAAGGAATCTACTCATAACAAACGGTAGAATCAGGATGGACAAAACGTACAAATTAAAATAAATACGAAGAGAATATACGTAGAAAACCAAATTTTAGACCGAAGTTTTCCTTTATTCAAAACCATAGCCATTAATTCGAATATTTCTTTGAAAATTCGCTCATTAAGTCATGCTGCATGACTGGTTTTTTCCTTTTCTGAAGACTCTTCTCCCTACCACGGGCTATGCCCACATAGGGGAATAATTTCCTAACATGTATGTATCTGATTTATTTATTTATTTATTTTGTTTTCTGAAGAGGAATAAACTTTCATTTCATTTCATTTCATTTCAATTGGGAAATCCAAGTCAGTCGTGAGAAATGCAGTGCAAGGTAAATCTAATCAGTTTTTGAACTGAAAAATTCAAAATTGTTGCCCACTTTGAGTTCAGGTAACCAATTTTGAGGCACCTGAAAAATCTGAGCACAGCCGGGAAAAGTTCAGTCATTTGGATCAACTGAGTTCAGAGTGCCAAATCCCAATCAGTTGCCAAATTTGAGTGTAATTCCCAGTAAGATGAACGATTTTTGAGAACAGCTGGCAAATCCTGGTTAGGTAGTTGGACAGTTGTACACAGGCGGATTCACTGTGGCAAATCCTAGTCAGCTGGTAAAATTGTGTTTTCAATTTTTCAATTTTCAAACCTGTGGCAGTGGCCAAATTCAGTTTAGGTAGTAAGTAGGTAACAGGTAGTATTCGGTTAATTCAATCAGAATCCGTGTCCATAGGTTTTTTCATCCTGAGATCCATAAGTTTCAATTAATTTTATAATAAGAAAATTAAAACAAATACTTTAACAAAGACGCTGCAAAGTCCTTGTCACATGGGTTTATTATTCTATTGGAGTTCTAGAGATTCTTGTTGGCAATTAAATTTATAGTTTCTTTCATGTGGAATGATTGAAATAGCTATTTCTGATGATTTCCACCAATTTTGGCCCCCAAAACATGAAATAGGTACACTTTTTTTTCCCCCAGATCATCTTTGATCATTGGTAGTGCGATTTAATGGTCTTGATTCAGCTGTTTACACTTTTTCTAATGTTAGTATACACATTGATGGTGATTTCAGACAGTTTTCCAGGTTTTTGACTAAAAAAAAACCAATTTTGGGAGCTGAACCAATGGTAAAACCTCAATTTCCGCGTCTTTGGCCAAAATCGACTTCATATTCGGTATTCTCGTCCCCAAAAACATGGAAAACGATACCTCAAAAGCTAATTTTACTAACATGTTGCTAAAACGCAAAAAGTACCTATTTTTACACACATTTTCACTCATAACACCCCTGGATATATTCCAATCGGGCTGAAAAGTTTCGGGACACAACTAGGGCCCAAATGGAGCATGTGTGCGAAAGAACGACTTTTTTAGATCTAAAATGAAGCCTGTACACGTGATACGGCGTACGGCGAACGGCGTACGGCGGACGGACATTGCATTTTTGGAATCTACGCACCTTGAAACGGAAAAGAAAAAAGTTTGAGGGGGTGTTATAAAAATTTTTTGCTGAGCGAATACATAGGTGTATTATTCACAGAATAATAAACCAAAATGTCGGAGCTCTGTATGCTCATCATCTCCCTTCAAACTCATCAAACGATAAGTTATGACTTGGTAAATATGAAAAGTTACCTGCCATATAACTTCAAAGAGGACAACGTGTAGAGAGAGGGAGATTGTTTATTCAGAAAAATAAGTACATTTTCTCGTTAGTAGGTAGGTACATACAAAAATATTGTAAAGATAGGCAGGTTTTTTTAGAATATATATGTAACTATCTTTCTGATGCCTGTGTAAGGGAAGACAAAATTTGTGTATTACATGTATGTAATACAGTTATTGGAAAACTTTGATTGCGATTATGTGCTATTTGAGGTTTGGTCTATACAGATCATTTAGATTGTATTTGTTTTGATCCAATAGCCATCCTTTAATTGTTTTCTTCCACTTGATCTTAATTTTGAATATATCAATTATGGTTTTTATTGTTTGGGGTATTTTATTGAAGATTCGTGGCCCAGTATAATTTATATTTTTTGACCCAGCTTTTGGTTTATTATTCTGTGAATAATACACCTATGTATTCGCTCAGCAAAAAATTTTTATAACACCCCCTCAAACTTTTTTCTTTTACGTTTCAAGGTGCATAGATTCCAAAAATGCAATGTCCGTCCGCCGTACGCCGTCCGCCGTATCACGTGTACAGGCTTCATTTTCGGTCTAAAAAAGTCGTTCTTTCGCACACATGCTCCATTTGGGCCCTAGTTGTGTCCCGAAACTTTTCAGCCCGATCGGAATACACCCAGGGGTGTTATGAGTGAAAATGTGTGTAAAAATAGGTACTTTTTACGTTTTAGCAACATGTTGGTAACATGAGCTTTTGAGGTATCGGTTTCCATGTTTTTTTGGACGAGAAGACCGAATATGAAGTCGATTTTGACCAAAGAGTGGAAAATTGAGTTCTACCAAATGTTCAGCTCCCAAAATTGATTTTTTATGTGTGAAAAACCTGGGAAATCGTCTGAAATCACCATCTGTTTGTATAATAACCCTGGAAAAAGTGTCAACACGTGGATCAAGACGATTAAATGGCACTACCAATGATCAAAGATAGTAAAAAAAAAACGTACAGCTAATTTGTGGTTTAGGGGCCAAAATTAATGGAAACCATCAGAAATAGCTATTTCGATTATTACGCATGAAAGAAGCAATAAATGAACAGCCAACATTTCTGTAGGTAAGTCCAATAGAATAATAAACCCATGTGACAAGGACTTTGCAGCGTTTTGTATTTGAAAGGAAGGGGCTGAAGGTATTTGTAGAATATCATTCTACACGTTGAAACCGAATCTGAAGTCAAAATTAGACAGAAATAGTACATTTTTTGAGCGCTACTTCCTTGACATCATGAACTTCTTTTCTGTTTGTCCTAAAAACAAGGAAATTTCACACACAAAAAAAAACTCTTTATTTACGTTTATAAATTAAGAACGTTAAATTATAAACGTTTGTAAATGTACATATTAAAAAGTAATACTGTCAAAGCTGAAAGTCACTGCTGAATTCAGTGAAGCTGGCTGAAAGTTACTGATTCTTCAAATTTCGATCAAATAAAAAAAAATGCCGCACTTCTAACTCAAAAAATCCCTGCAGGCGGGCATAAATGTGACAATACGAGTTCATTCCACAAGGTAGATACCTAGTACCTACCTTTCCTAAGCGGAGAGAACGAACACAGAATGCTCTGGAATAAATGCGTGAGTACAACCAATTTCTAGCAAGATTTTGCTAAAAGTAGGAGAAAAGTTGTACTTAGTAGTAATCACTAGTTTGGATGGATATGCAAAAAAAAAATAGCTGAAATATGCAACAAAAGTTAACAAAATATGCAAAAACATGCAAAAAAATTCAAAATAATATGCATGTTGAAATTTTGGTCCAATTTTTTCGGTTTTCAAGTTTTTATTGAGAAGTCTAATACGGGAATGAGCAATGTAACTCCAAACTCTTAATCATTCATCTATATTTTATAAAAAAAGAAATATTCGAATTAATGGCTATGGTTTTGAATAAAGGAAAACTTCGGTCTAAAATTTGGTTTTCTATGTATATTCTCTTCGTATTTATTTTAATTTGTACGTTTTGTCCATCCTGATTCTACCGTTTGTTTATTACGTAATTGTACTAAGTGCTTATTTATTTGATCGCTGTGGGTTCATATTAGGTAGGATAGGGTAGTTAGGACTTTTGACTTACCTACTCAAGAGAGTGCAGTAGGTAAAGGAGTTGTTATAGAAAATCATGAGTGCTTCAAGTGCAGGTTGTTTTTCATGCAGGCTCAATCTTGAAATAAACTATGAAGGAAGGATGTGGTTTCTGGAAGGATCACTTGGAAGAACATGTGGGTGCTACGTTGAAATATTGTTCTATTCTAGTATTCAACATTGAGTGGACCTGAAACTGCTTGAGAATTATTGGAATCGAAAGTTGCCTGTACGGATACATCGCAACTTTCCATTCCACGTTATGGTTCACGATGTAAACAGGACCAATGGTGCAGTATAATTCGGATCGGTACCTAAGCACCTCTCATGTGATTTCCATATTGTTTTGTAGAAATACAAAAGTTGGTCGTCCAACCTAAATTATAAGAGAAGTAAGACTGTGTGATGATTTTTCTGCACATTGATACTCTGGTTTCTTCATTGAACCATGGACTTATTGCTATGGGGGTCGTTTCTCATTTGTATGTACCGGTAGATCACCTGCCTACTTTGAGTTGAATCAACTGAAAGCCTACCTTTGCTCATTGAGTCCCCTCTACTGAGTCACCTTACTCTTTATTTAATGTAAAATATCTAAAGAGACGAGTTTTTTTAGTCCAATGGAATGGAGAATTTGAATAAAAGTTAAATAGGTATAATCGCAAAGGAAATGACGTAAGAATTTTAGGACTCAGAAGATAATCATCATTAGCAAAGGCGTAGTCATAATGACCGGTTGTTAAAATTGAGCTGAAAATTATCAGAGCCTGATTAAAAAAAAAAAACAAGGTAATATGAACACTTCTGATCCTGGCAGGGTCGCCAGATGTCTAAAATCAGGAACTGTCTAGGAAAGAACTGCGTTAAAATTGGTTGGGAAACCTAGGGAGATATTTTAGGCACAGTGTTTTACAGTCAAAAGCTGATATAATAATACTAACCTACTAGTACCTAAATTGAATAATTTGAAATAGATTTTTTTCTTTCGTCTTCCTTCTAGTAATACGTGGGCCGGTACTTGTCTATCTATGAAGGTATCATAACAATTATATGTCAAATGGGAAATTCAAGGAGTTGTACTAATCGTTTGCCTCCCCCTTTTTTGCTTCGAACTCTCGTCTTCAATTAATACTTCTCACATTTTTCAATCTGACCACTCTAAGGGGGTGGGGGGGGGGGGGGGGTAAGAGTTTAAAGATTATCCTAGTTTTGGGTAATTTTTGCGCACTTTAAATGCTCTAATTTAAGAACGGATTTAGATATCTAAAATCCGATTTCACCATCGTGTTCAGCGTGCAAAAACCTTTAAAATGAGGGGTCACTTGTTAGAAAATAACATTTTGGGGATTTTTGGGTAATTTTTGCGCACTTTAAATGCTCTAATTTGAGAACGGATCAAGATATCTAAAATCCGATTCCACCATCGTGTTCAGCGTGCAAAAACCTTTAAAATGAGGGGTCACTTGTTGGAAAATAACATTTTGGGGATTTTTGGGTAATTTTTGCGCACTTTAAATGCGCCAAAACCCTCCTTAGAGTAGGCCAATTTCGCCCATCTTCGAACTTAGCCTTTCGATTGCCAAGATAGATTTTTTGTGCAAATTTGAGCTGTTTATCTCAATTCTATCGAGAGTTATCGTCTGGAGTGACACATATATATATAAATATATATATACATTTCAAAAAGTGTTAAATTTCAGGAATCGTTTTAGAATGGTCTGAAACGGATTTCTATGAAGAAAATTTCCAAAAATTTATATTATTTAAATTTCGAAGCCATTGCAATAGCTTCATTTTCTTTGAAAATTCGCTAATGACAGCAAATAAAACTGTACAATATTAAATAAAATTTACAGTGATTAAAATTTCAATACAGATTCAATACAGATTAATTTCCCTGGACTATCAACACTTTTTCGAGGTTTTCGACTGTGAAATTCCTCCGTCGGTCTGATAGTCATTTTCAGCGCGGAAAAGGATCTTTCAACGTCGCAGCTGACAACAGGAAGGAATTTTAACTTGGCAATTTCTCCAGGAGTGAGTCTGTTGAGGTCAATTCCAGTAGGTGTACCTTCCTTCTTTAATATAACTGTGACAGTTTTAATTGTGGTCCATTCAGCTTCTCTCTCACTTTTTCGCCGATATGTCCAGGCCAACTCTTACTCAATTTGAGAAGCCCTTCGATGATTTCCACAGCCTGCCAAAGTGGCATCTCCTACTTCTCCAGGGATGTTATGGTTGCAGGAAGCTCACCGAAATCGGTCGGGGAAAACCCGGTCAACTACCCGGAGAGATCGAAAGGGCAGTCATACAAAGGCACGTATAAGACCTTTCACATGACCGGAGACCGGAAATTTTAGTGTAGGTACGCAGATATTTATTAGAAATATGCCATTTACATGCAAAACTCTGTAACATATGCAGATGCATATAATATGCAAAAAACAGCAAAATATGCACGAATATACTATTTTAAATTCAATTTTAAATGTCCAAAACATCCAAATACCTTAATTCGGATAAGTATGACACTTTCTATTGAAAAAACCTGATATGCAAAATATGCAAAATCCGAACTCTAGTAATCACACCCATCATTAGGAGAACGGAGGGTCATGAGAAGTTCGGAAAAATAAAATGCTTGGTTTATTATTCAGTGAATAATACACCTATGTATTCGCTCAGCAAAAAATTTTTATATCACCCCCTCAAAATTTTTTCTTTTACGTTTCAAGGTGCGTAGATTCCAAAAATGCAATGTCGGTCCTCCGTCTCATCCATATTACTTTATTTTCGATCTAAAAAAATTCGTTCTTTCGCACACAGGCTCCATTTGGATCCTAGTTGTGTTCCGAAACTTTGCAGCCCGATCGGAATACATCCAGGGGTGTTATGGGTGCAAAAATAGGGTTTTTTGGTGTTTTATTAACATGAGCTTGAGAGGTATGTATAGTTTTTCATGTTTTTTTTTTGGATGAGGAGACCGAACATGAAGTCGATTTTGACCTAAGTGTGGAAAATTGAGGTTCTAACGAAGTTTCAGCCTTAAATTTAAGTTCAATTTTGGTCAAAAATCGTCGTTTTTCCGCACACAGTTTGGGAACACAATCTGGGTCCTAGCTGTGCCCCGTAGCTCAGCAGCCCGATTGGAATTTATTTATTCATTTATTTAAAACTCTGTACATAGGGACTTTTGTCCCCTCCTTGTGTACAACTAACTATAATTACATGAATGAATATAAAGTAGGCAAATAATGAACATGGGCTTTAAGAATCGAAATGAAAGCTCAAGTCAGCTAGGAAAGTGAGCCTCGGCAAGTACTGGGGGGGGGGGGGAGAAAGAAGTGGGGGTGAATATAAAGGAGTAAGAGATACAGGCGAAAGAAATGATGGCTATGGAGGCTGACTATCAATGAACTTCCTGACATGAGATTTGAAGGAACCCAAGGTAGGTAGCGTCCTTAGATTTAAGGGTAAACTATTCCACAATTTGACACCCACCACACTGAAAGAAGATTTGAATTTGGCACAGTTGGCTCTCATCAGTCTGACTGTGTTGAGTCTAGGAGATGGTCCGAATTGGAATAGGCCGGAAAAGTACTGTGGATTATCAAAGGTGGAGGGGTGGAGGAGTTTGAAGATCCTAGAACCCTAGTTTTAATATACGTGAAGAAAGTGCAACCTAATATTTGGGAGGAGTGTGCAGAAATATGCCCTCTGGGCTTGAGCCCATACACGTACCATGTGCAGTTATTGAACGCGACCGTTAATTTCCTGCTAGATGAGCAGTCCATTGAAAGAGTGAATAGGATTTCGCCATATGTCATAACAGGGAGAATTAGGGACTTGAAAAGACGGAGTTTAAGGTACAATGGGGCAAAATGTGAGAGTTTTTTAATAGGATGGAGTGCACTATATACTTTACGACATAAAGCATTATATGCGGCTCCCATGATAAGTTGTAGTGCAACAGGACACCTAGGTTCTTCACGGTCGAGCTAAATGGAAGGGTGACCGAATTCAAGACGAATTTAGGAGTGCAATCTAGGTCAAGATTTGATTTGATTTGATGGAATCCACCCAGAAGTGTTATGGGGGAAAATGGGTGTAAAAATAGGTGGTTTTCGAGGGTTTGGTTGAGGTTTTAGTGAACATTAGCTTGAGAGGTACCGTTTTCCATGTCTTTTGGGGCCAGAAGACAAAATATGAAGTTGATTTTGACCAAAGAGTGAAGAATTGAGGTTGTAACGAAGGTTCAGCTCCCAAAATTCCTTTTTTATCATAAATTTTGTAAAGCATTTCCAAGTAAAATTCAACCTTTTCCAAACCGAATTCAACCTTTTCCAAACCAAATTCAACTTTTTCCAAAGCAAATTCAGCATTCAACATCTCCCATTTCAAATTCAACCTTCCCCTACTTCAGCAAAAATATAAAGTTTAATAAAGTTTAATAAACTGAATTTGTGAACCCCATTACTAACTTTTTGTTGCAGACAGCGACTGCAAACTCCCTCGCTACTTCGTATGACGTCAGATGAGGCGCGTTCGAAGGTTTGATGGGCAACGAAACAGACATTAAAGAAGTAAACAAGAAGAATTTGCAAACACCGAAGTTATGTTCCTTACTTCAGTTGAAGGTTCACAAAAGGAAAATTTTAAATTGTAATGAAAAAAAAACACCTAGTACCTGCACTGAGCCTTAAATAATGTAACGAATAGTTAGTAAATGGTGTTCACAGTTCAGTTTATTAAAATTTACATTTTTTGCTGAAGTAGGGGGATGTTGAATTTGTCATGGAAAAACTTGAATTTGACTTGGAAAAGTTGAATTTGGTTTGGAAAAGGTTGTATCATTAGGGGACAAGGCAGTTAAATACTATCAATGATCAAAGATGATCTGTAAAAAAAGGTGCTTATATCGTGTTTTTGGGGGGCCAAAATTGGTGGAAACCATCAAAAATAGCTATTTCAATTACTGCACACGAAAGAAACAATAAATGAACAGCCAACATTCCTGTAGTCCAATATAATAATAAACCCATGTGACAAGGAATTTGCTGCGTTTTTACTATCATGCGTCAGTAGGTACGTAGGTACTATCTTCTAACCTTCTCTACATTTTCTTTCTTTCTCTCCTCCTTCCCCTGTCATATTTTCATCGCTCTTAGCGAATTTTCGAAGAAAAGGAAGCTATTGTTCTCGGTCCAAAATTTTTAAAACTCGAATTTCCGAAAGATTTTTATACCAAAATCCGTTTCAGACCATCCTGAATTCACTGCCGAAAGACACCAAAAATTATATATATATATATTTATATATGTATGTGTCATTCCAGACGATAACTCTCGAAAGAATTGAGATAAAAAGTTCAAATTTGCACGAAAAATCTGTCTTGGCAATCGACAGGCTAAGTTCGAAGATGGGCAGAATCGGGTCACTCTAAGGGGGAGTTTTGGGGAGTTTTAGGGGGGGGAAATTACCCATAAATTCCCAAAATGAAAAAGTCTGACAAGTGACACCTCATTTTAAAGGTTTTTGTACGCTGAACACGATGGTGAAATCAGAATTGCGATATCTCATTCCATTCTCAAACTGGAACACTTTGAAGATGAAGGAACGTGGTTATTTCTTGAGATGTTCTTCCTGGTTCGTCTGCTCTAATCTGATAACGGAATGGGATATCGCAATTCTGACTTCACCATCGTGTTCAGCGTTGGAAAATCTACAAACCGAGGTGTTACTCGGCAAAAAATGGAACAAAAAAATTTGTTACGTATCCATTACCTACTCTTCTGGTATTCAAAACATTTTTGATTTCCCCCTCCCCATCCTTCCACCGCAAATTTTACTTTGCGTAAAACTACTCCTGTTTTAATATTGTATGGTATCAAGTTGGGAAAACATTGGCCGAAAATTAATTTTCAGAAAATTTTAGGCGGAGGAGGAAGATGCCGAAAACTTCGAAAATTCGCTCTTATAGCCATGCTGCATGACTGTGGTTTTTATTTTTCTTTCCCCTTTTTGTTTCTTTTGGTTTATTATTCAATGAATAATACACCTATGTATTCGCTCGGCAAAAAAATTTTATAACACCCCCTCAAACTTTTTTCTTTTCCGTTTCAAGGTGCATAGATTCCAAAAACGCTGCAAAGTCCTCGTCACATGGGTTTATTATTCTACTGGACATACCTACAGAAATGTTGGCTGTTCATTTATTGTTCCTTTCATATAAAATAATTTAAATTGCTATTTCAGGTGGTTTCCACCCATTTTGGCCCCCAAAACACGAATTAGGTACCTGCGCTCCTTTTTTTTCAAATTATCTGATCATTGGTAGTGCCATTTAATCGTCTTGATCCACTTGTTGACACTTTTTCAAGTGTTATTGTACAAACTGATGGTGATTTCATACAATTTCCAAGGTATTTCACTCATAAAAAATCAATTTTGGGAGCTGAACCTTTGGTAAAACCTCAATTTCCGCGTCTTTGGTCAAAATAGACTTCATATTCGGCCTTCTTGTCCCCAAAAACATGGAAAACGATATCTCAGAAGCTCATGTTGCCAACATGTTGCTAAAACGCAAAAAGTACCTATTTTTACACACATTTTCACTCATAACACCCCTGGGTATATTCCGATCGGGCTGAAAAGTTGCGGGGCACAACTAGGGCCCAAATGAAGCATGTGTGCGAAAGAACGGATTTTTTAGACCGAAAATGAAGCCGGTACACGTGATACGGCGGACGGCGGACGGACATTGCATTTTTGGAATCTACGCACCTTGAAACGGAAAAGAAAAAAGTATGAGGGGGTGTTATAAAAATTTTTTGCTGAGCGAATACATAGGTGTATTATTCACAGAATAATAAACCGAAATGTTTATAACACCCCCTCAACATTTTTTCTTTTCCGTTTCAAGGTGCGTAGATTGCTAAAATGCAATGTCCGTCCGCCGTACGCCGTCCGCCGTACGCCGTATCACGTGTACAGGCTTCATTTTCGGTCTAAAGAAGTCGTTCTTTCGCACACATGCTCCATTTGGGCCCTAGTTGTGTCCCGAAACTTTTCAGCCCGATCGGAATATACCCAGGGGAGTTATGAGTGAAAATGTGTATAAAAATAGGTACTTTTTGCGTTTCAACAACATGTTAGTAACATGAGCTTTTGAGGTATCTTTTTCCATGTTTTTGAGGACGAGAAGACCGAATATGAAGTCGATTTTGACCAAAGACGCGGAAATTGAGGTTTTACCAAAGGTTCAGCTCCCAAAATTGGTTTTTTATGAGTCAAAAACCTGGAAAACTGTCTGAAATCACCATCAATGTGTACAATAACATTGGAAAAAGTGTAAACAGGTGAATCAAGACCATTAAATGCCACTACCAATGATCAAAGATGATCTTAAAAAAAAAAGAGAAAAAAAAGTGTACCTATTTCATGTTTTGGGGGCCAAAATTGGTGGAAATCATCAGGAATAGCTAATTCAATCATTCCACATGCAAGAAACAATACATTTAACTGCCAACAAGAATCTCTAGAACTCCAATAGAATAATAAACCCATGTGACAAGGACTTTGCAGCGTTTTTTTTTTTTTTTAACTATCTTTGATCATTGGTAGTGCCATTCAATCGTCTTGATCCACATGTGACCCTTTTTTCAGTGTTATTATACAAACTGATGGTGATTTCAGACTATTTCCCAGGTTTTTCACTCATAAAAAATCAATTTCTGGAGCTGAACATTTGGTAGAACTCAATTTTCCACTCTTTGGTCAAAATCGACTTCATATTCGGTCTTCTCGTCCCCAAAAACATGGAAAACGAAATCTCAGAAGCTCATGTTACTAACATGTTGCTAAAACGCAAAAAGTACCTATTTTTACACACATTTTCACCCATAACACCCCTGGGTATATTCCGATCGAGCTGAAAAGTTTCGGGACACAACTAGGGCCCAAATGGAGCATGTGTGCGAAAGAAAGATTTTTTTAGACCGAAAATGAGGCCTGTACACGTGATACGGCGTACGGCGGACGGCGTACGGCGTACGGTGGACGGCGGACGGACATTGCATTTTTGGATTCTAATCACCTTGAAACGGAAAAGAAAAAAGTTTGAGGGGGTGTTATAAAAATTTTTTGCTGAGCGAATACAATGGTGTGTTATTCACAGAATAATAAACCAAAAAAACGCTGCAAAGTCCTTGTCACATGGGTTTATTATTCTCTTGGACATAATGAATTGCCTTCAGACGATTTCCCAGGTTTTTCACTCATAAAAAATCAATATTGGGAGCTGAACATTTCGTAGATCTCAATTTTCCACTCTTCGGTCGAAATCGACTCCATATTCGGTCTTCTCGTCCTCAAAAACATGGAAAACGATACCTCAAAAGCTCATGTTTCTAACATGTTACTAAAACACAAAAACGCTGCAAAGTCCTTGTCACATGGGTTTATTATTCTATTGGAGTTCTAGAGATTTTTTTTGGCTGTTAAATGTATTGTTTCTTTCATGTGGAATGATTGAAATAGCTATTTCTGATGATTTCCACCAATTTTGGCCCCCAAAACATGAAATAGGTAGGTACGCTTTTTTTGGTTTATTATTCTCTGAATAATACACCTATGTATTCGCTCAGCAAAAAATTTTTATAACACCCCCTCAAAATTTTTTCTTTTCCGTTTCAAGGTGCGTAGATTCCAAAAATTCAATGTCCGTCCGCCGTCCGCCGTACGCCGTATCACGTGTACAGGCTTCATTTTCGGTCTAAAAAAGTCGTTCTTTCGCACACATGCTCCATTTGGGCCCTAGTTGTGTCCCGAAACGTTTCAGCCCGATCGGAATATACCCAGGGGTGTTATGAGTGAATATGTGTATAAAAATAGGTACTTTTTGCGTTTTAACAACATGTTAGTAACATGAGCTTTTGAGGTATCTTTTTCCATGTTTTTGAGGACGAGAAGACCGAATATGAAGTTGATTTTGACCAAAGACCCGGAAATTGAGGTTTTACCAAATGTTCAGCTCCAAAAATTGGTTTTTTATGAGTCAAAAACCTGGAAAACTGTCTGAAATCACCATCAATGTGTACAATAACATTGGAAAAAGTGTAAACAGGTGAATCAAGACCATTAAATGCCACTACCAATGATCAAAGATGATCTTAAAAAAAAAGAGAAAAAAAAGTGTACCTATTTCATGTTTTGGGGGCCAAAATTGGTGGAAATCATCAGAAATAGCTATTTCAATCATTCCACATGAAAGAAACAATACATTTAACAGCCAACAAAAATATCTAGAACTCCAATAGAATAATAAACCCATGTGACAAGGACTTTGCAGCGTTTTTTAAGATCATCTTTGATCATTGGTAGTGGCATTTAATGTCTTGATTCACCTGTTTACACTTTTTCCAATGTTATTGTACACATTTATGGTGATTTCAGACAGTTTTCCATGCAGGTTTTTGACTCATAAAAAACCAATTTTGGGAGCTGAACCTTTGGTAAAACCTCAATTTCCGTGTCTTTGGTCAAAATCGACTTCATATTCGGTCTTCTCGTCCTCAAAAACATGGAAAAAGATACCTCAAAAGCTCATGTTACTAACATGTTGTTAAAACGCAAAAAGTACCTATTTTTACACACATTTTCACTCATAACTCCCCTGGATATATTCCGATCGGGCTGAAAAGTTTCGGGACACAACTAGGGCCCAAATGGAGCATGTGTGCGAAAGAACGACTTTTTTAGACCGAAAATGAAGCCTGTACACGTGATACGGCGTACGGCGTACGGCGTACGGCGGACGGCGGACGGCGGACGGACATTGCATTTTTGGAATCTACGCACCTTGAAACGGAAAAGAAAAAATTTTGAGGGGGTGTTATAAAAATTTTTTGCTGAGTGAATCCATAGGTGTATTATTCACAGAATAATAAACCAAAAGTACATTTTTATACACATTTTCACTCATAACAGCCCTGGGTATATTTCGATCGGGCTGCAAAGTTTCGGGACACAACTAGGGCCCAAATGGAGCATGTGTGCGAAACAAAGAAGTTTTTAGACCAAAAATGAAGCCGGTAGACGTGATACGGCGGACGGCGGACGGACATTGCATTTTGGTTTATTATTCTGTGAATGTATTCTGTGAATGTATGGTTTATGTATTCGCTCAGCAAAAAATTTTTAAAACACCCCCTCATACTTTTTTCTTTTCCATTTCAAGGTGCGTAGATTCCAAAAATGCAATGTCCGTACGCCGTACGCCGTACGCCGTCCGCCGTATCACGTGTACAGGCTTCATTTTCGGTCTAAAAAAATCGTTCTTTCGCACACATGCTCCATTTGGGCCCTAGTTGTGTCCCGAAACGTTTCAGCCCGATCGGAATATACCCAGGGGTGTTATGAGTGAAAATGTGTGTAAAAATAGGTACTTTTTGCGTTTTAGCAACATGTTGGTAACATGAGCTTTTGAGGTATCGTTTTCCATGTTTTTGGGGACGAGAAGATCGAATATGAGGTCGATTTTGGCCAAGGAGTGGAAAATTGAGGTTCTACGAAATGTTCAGCTCCCAAAATTGATTATTTATGAGTCAAAAATCTGGGAAATCGTCTGAAATCACCATCAGTGTGTATGATAACACTAGAAAAAGTGTCAACACGTGGATCAAGAAGATTAAATGGCACTACCAATGATCAAAGATATTTAAAAAAAAAATTCGTTCCTAATTTGTGTTTTGTGGGCCAACATTGGTGGATACCATCATAAATAGCTATTTCAATTATTTCACATGAAAGAAACAATAAATAAACAGCCAACATTTCTGTAGGTGTGTCCAGTAGAAAAATAAACCCATGTGACTTGGGCTTTGCAGCGTTTTTACATTTTACTTAGTAGAACATTGCCCTGCTACATTACCATGAATACATTATTACGATTACATTGTTATGAATACGTGATTGCGGTGTAGGATTCGTCTTCTAGATGGTCAGAAATGGGCTTCAGCCGCTTTTGGTCCGATGTTGGTTTATTATGATAAGCCTTTAGCGATTGTGCAAGCGTGCATTCTTCGAAAACATTACCTAAAAACGCTGCAAAGTCCTTGTCACATGGGTTTATTATTCTATTGGAGTTCTAGAGATTTTTGTTGGCTGTTAAATGTATTGTTTCTTTCATGTGGAATGATTGAAATAGCTATTTCTGATGATTTCCACCAATTTTGGCCCCCAAAACATGAAATAGGTAGGTACGCTTTTTTTTAAAGATCATCTTTGATCATTGGTAGTGGCATTTAATGGTCTTGATTCACCTGTTTACACTTTTTCCAATGTTATTGTACAAATTGATGGTGATTTCAGACAGTTTTCCAGGTTTTTGACTCATAAAAAACCAATTTTGGGAGCCGAACCTTTGGTAAAACCTCAATTTCCGCGTCTTTGGTCAAAATCGACTTCATATTCGGTCTTCTCGTCCTCAAAAACATGGAAAAAGATACCTCAAAAGCTCATGTTACTAACATGTTGTTAAAACGCAAAAAGTACCTATTTTTATACACATTTTCACTCATAACACCCCTGGGTATATTCCGATCGGGCTGAAAAGTTTCGGGACACAACTAGGGCCCAAATGGAGCATGTGTGCGAAAGAACGAATTTTTTAGACCGAAAATGAAGCCTGTAGACGTGATACGGCGTACGGACATTGCATTTTTGGAATCTACGCACCTTGAAACGGAAAAGAAAAAATTTTGAGGGGTTGTTATAAAAATTTTTTGCTGAGCGAATACATAGGAGTATTATTCACAGAATAATAAACCAAAAGAGGAGTGTATAGGTAGGTACCTAATTTGTGTTTTGGGGGCCAAAATGGGTGGAAACCATCAAAAATAGCTATTTTAATTATTTCACATGATAGGTACAATAAATGAACAGCCAACATTTCTGTAGGTATGTCCAATAGAATAATAAACCCATGTGACAAGGATTTCCTTATATGGGGTACAACATGAGTGATGCAAAACCTCTCTCCCACGTGTTCTGCATCTAATTTCCGACCAAAAGTGTCCTATAACACTTTTTTTTCCTCCGCATAAAACCCCACTTTTTTCACTTTTAAGATTTTTCTTGAGTTTCCGACCTCGTCTCACTAAAGCAACTATAATTTCCTTAATTTAAAGAGTAAATTCAAATTTAGAGATACCTCTGGAAAGTATACAGGGTGTAACATGAGTGATTCTAAACCTCTCTCCCACGTGTTCTACATCTAATTTCCGACCAAACCTATCACTTTTTTTTTACTCCGCTTAATACCCCACTTTTTTCACTTTTAACATTTTTTTCGAGTTTCCGACCTCGTCTCACTAAAGCAGCTATAATTTCCTTAATTATAAAGTAAATTCAAATTTAGAGATACCGCTGGAAAGAGCGTTTAATTTCCTGTCTCTCTAATGTCTAACAAAATTTTTTTAGGAGGATTTGAGGAGTGAAAATGGAGTTTGTAAAGTGAATTTCGCCAAAATCTTAAAATCCTCTGTTTTTTCAAACGCTTGGTGCTTTTGATTCCAAGGAACTACTTAATCAAAAAGTTTTTTGGAATTGATTTCAAGAGAGAAAATTAGGTTTAATACGAAAAACGCTGCAAAGTCCTTGTCACATGGGTTTATTATTCTATTGGACTTACCTACAGAGAGGTTGGCTGTTCATTAATTGTTTCTTTCATGCGTAATAATCGAAATAGCTACTTCTGATGGTTTCCATTAATTTTGGCCCCCAAAACACAAATTAGGTACGCTCTTTTTTTTCTTTTTTTTTTTAACTATCTTTGATCAGTGGTAGTGCCATTTAATCGTCCTGAACCACGTCTTGACACTTTTTCCAGTGTTATTATACAAAATGATGGTGATTTCAGACGATTTCCCAGGTTTTTCACTCATAAAAAATCAATTCTGGGAGCTGAACACTTGGTAGAACTCAATTTTCCACTCTTTGGTCAAAATCGAACTCATATTCGGTCTTCTCGTCCCCAAAAACATAGAAAACGATATCTCAGAAGCTCATGTTACCAATATGTTGCTAAAACGCAAAAAGTACCTATTTTTACACACATTTTCACTCACAACACCCCTGGGTATATTCCGATCGGGCTGAAAAGTTTCGGGACACAACTAGGGCCCAAATGGAGCATGTGTGCGAAAGAACGACTTTTTTAGACCGAAAATGAAGCCTGTACACGTGATACGGCGGACGGCGTACGGCGGACGGCGGATGGCGTACGGCGGACGGACATTGCATTTTTGGAATCTATGCACCTTGAAACGTACAAGAAAAAAGTTTGAGGGGGTGTTATAAAAATTTTTTGCTGAGCGAATACATAGGTGTATTATTCACGGAATAATAAACCAAAACACTGCAAATCCTTGCACAACGGTTTATTATTTTGTATAGAATACCCTTCTGTTACAGATCACAGTTCTCTGTATAGATAACCCGTCTATATAACATAATAAATACTATTCTATACATATTATGCAGATCACAGAACCTCAGTAGGTTAGTACCTAACCCCGTACTCGTTACTAGGTACCTACCTAAATCACGAATTAAATGTTGCTAAAATAATTCTGTTGATGACAAACATTACCTAAAATGGCAAAAAGAAACGCAAATGATGAAGTTCTGAAGTGAAAATGTTGATGTGGAGTGAAAAAAGTTGCAAACGTACCTATCTACCAACAAACTCCAGTCCCTTCTACGTAGATGGTATAATGGACAGTTGTGTAATAATTTACCGTTGTGTAATAATTTATCATTGTGTAATAATTTGCCCATCAATAATACTTCAACGTTTGTTCAAGTTTCACTACCTACCTACCAACTAACTCCAAAAGAGCGGACGGCGGACGGACATTGCATTTTTGGAATCTACGCACCTTGAAACGGAAAAGAAAAAATTTTGAGGGGGTGTTATAAAAATTTTTTGCTGAGCGAATACATAGGTGTATTATTCACAGAATAATAAACAAAAAGTACATTTTTATACACATTTTCACTCATAACACCCCTGGGTATATTCCGATCGGGCTGCAAAGTTTCGGGACACAACTAGGGCCCAAATAATGGAGCAAGTGTGCGAAACAAAGAAGTTTTTAGACCGAAAATGAAGCCGGTAGACGTGATACGGCGGACGGCGGACGGACATTGCATTTTGGTTTATTATTCTGTGAATGTATTCTGTGAATGTATGGTTTATGTATTCGCTCAGCAAAAAATTTTTAAAACACCCCCTCAAACTTTTTTCTTTTCCGTTTCAAGGTGCGTAGATTCAAAAAATGCAATGTCCGTCCGCCGTACGCCGTATCACGTGTACAGGCTTCATTTTCGGTCTAAAAAAGTCGTTCTTTCGCACACATGCTCCATTTGGGCCCTAGTTGTGTCCCGAAACTTTTCAGCCCGATCGGAATATATCCAGGGGAGTTATGAGTGAAAATGTGTATAAAAATAGGTACTTTTGCGTTTTAGCAACATGTTGGTAACATGAGCTTTTGAGGTATCGTTTTCCATGTTTTTGGGGACGAGAAGATCGAATATGAAGTCGATTTTGGCCAAGGAGTGGAAAATTGAGGTTGTACCAGATGTTCAGCTCCCAAAATTGATTTTGTATGAGTCAAAAACCTGTGAAATCGTCTGAAATCACCATCAGTTTGTTGAATAACACTAGAAAAAGTGTCAACACGTGGATCAAGACGATTAAATGGCACTACCAATGATCAAAGTTAATTTGAAAAAAAAAAAAGATCGTACCTACCTAATTTGTGTTTTGGGGGCCAAAATTGGTGGAAACCATCAGAAATAGCTATTTAAATTATTTCACATGAAACAAACAATAAATGTACAGCCAACATTTCTGTAGAATAATAAACCCCATGTGACAAGGACTTTGCAGCGTTTTTCGTATTGAAACCTCATTTTGGTTTATTATTCTCTGAATAATACACCTATGTATTCGCTCAGCAAAAAATTTTTATAACACCCCCTCAAAATTTTTTCTTTTCCGTTTCAAGGTGCGTAGATTCCAAAAATGCAATGTCCGTCCGCCGTCCACCGTCCGCCGTCCGCCGTATGCCGTCCGCCGTCCGCCGTATCACGTGTACAGGCTTCATTTTCGATCTAAAAAAGTCGTTCTTTCGCACACATGCTCCATTTGGGCCCTAGTTGTGTCCCGAAACTTTTCAGCCCGATCGGAATATACCCAGGGGTGTTATGAGTGAAAATGTGTGTAAAAATAGGTACTTCTTGCGTTTTAGCAACATGTTGGTAACATGAGCTTTTAAGGTATCGTTTTCATGTTTTTCGGGTTGAGAAGACCGAATATGAAGTCGATTTTGACCAAAGAATAGAAAATTGAGGCTCTACCAGATGTTCAGCTCCCGAAATTGATTTTTTATGTGCCAAAAACCTGGGAAATCGTCTGAAATCACCATCAGTTTGTAGAATAACACTGGAAAAGGTGTCAACAGGTGGATCAAGACGATTAAATGGTACTATCAATGATCGAAGATAATTTATTAAAAAAAAAGAGGAGCTTACCTTATTCATGTTTTGGGGGCCACAGTTGGTGGAAACCACCAGAGATAGCTATTTCAATATTATTTTATATGAAAGAAACAGTAAATAAACAGCCAACATCTCTGTAGGTATGTCCAATAGAATAATAAACCCATGTGACAAGGACTTTGCAGCGTTTTTTCTCTTGAAATCAATTCCAAAAAACGTTTTGATTAGTTCCTTGGAAAGCTGACGTTTTGGCGCATTTTTTAGCTTACCTTCACCATTCTGCTACAAGAATTAATAGGATCACCAAGCGTTTGAAAAAACAGAGGATTTTAAGATTTTGGCAAAATTCACTTTTCAAACTCCATTTTCACTCCTCAAATCCTCCTAAAAAAATTTTGTTAGGCATTAGAGAGACAGGAAATTAAACGCTCTTTCCAGTGGTATCTCTAAATTTGAATTTACTTTATAATTAAGGAAATTATAGCTGCTTTAGTGAGACGAGGTCGGAAACTCGAAAAAAATTTTAAAAGTGAAAAAAGTGGGGTATTAAGCGGAGTAAAAAAAAAGTGATAGGTTTGTTCGGAAATTAGATGTAGAACACGTGGGAGAGAGGTTTTGAATCACTCATGTTACACCCTGTATACTGGTATAGTTTGCTGTATGTGCACGAGGTAGGACTACATGATGCCCTTTGCACAATAATAAAAATAAATAGGTAAATAAATAAAAATATACGGAATTTATTGACGGTAGACGAGAGGAAAATTGTCGGTAAGTGGTTGGTCAGACTGCGCGCAAGGCCCACTTTATCACAAGTCTCCCACCGTTTCCATCGCGTATCGGATCCCGTTCCGTTTTGTGAATCGTGAGTGACACAACTAAATACAAAACGCGTCGGAGAATATTTCCCCGCGCACGTCGTCATTGTCGGGATTATCGTCGACGTCGGAACAACCGCAGCGTAACCTCCTCGACGTCGTCGTCGACACGGGGAAAAGTCTTCCAGGATTCACGCCCAAGGAGGCGATGGTTTGACCCAGACTCAGCCACCTAACAGGGGACGGGGCCTCGCTCGATCCGTTCCGTTCGCTTTTTTTCCCCGCAGTTCGTTTCGTTTACTTGTTACCGCGAATCAAAGTGTTTCCTCGCGTTTTGCCTCGGGCGCGACGAGTTTCCCTCGGCCTTTTCCACCGGAGTTCGCTCGAGAGTTTTTCGCAGTTTTTTTTCCCGGGGGGGATCCCCCATGGACCCCTGATGCTGGTCTCGGATCGTCGATAAAGACGACCAGGCAACTCGCAACCCTCTCGTTACACCGGTTCGATAACTCGTCAGTGACTTTCAAAATGTGATCCCATCGCCCGAAATCCCCCGAAAAAACTTTTTTTTTAACGCATTTATTTATTTATTTTTTTCATTCCGTTATTTTCTATTTTGAATATTCGCGTTGACCTCGGATCTCAGAATGAATCGCTTGTGTAGTGCGTCAACTGTGACCAGTGGATAAGTAAATAATTCCTGTAAGTAGTGTTGTGTTTCGTATTCCGGTTGAATTTCTTGACCCCGAATCGAGATGGCAGATCTGGAGGCTGTGCTGGCGGACGTGAGCTACCTTATGGCTATGGAGAAGTCCAAGTGCACTCCTGCGGCCAGGGCTAGCAAGAAAATTGTTCTTCCAGATCCGAGGTGAATAATGTTTTCATCAATCGTTAAAGTAAAATACGTACAAAAACGCTGCTACTGGTCACATGGGTTTATTATTCTATCGGACATACCTACCTACAGAAATGTTGCTGTTCATTTATTGTTTCTTTCATGTGTGCAATAATTGAAACAGTTATTTTAGATGGTTTCCACCAATTTGGCCCCCAAAAGCACGAATTAGGCTCGGATTTTTTTTACAGATTGTTTCTGATCATTGATAGCACCATATAATTGTCTTGATTCACCTCTCGATACTACATATAGCGTTATTATAAAAATTTATCGTGATTTCAGACAATTTCCCAGGTTTTTGACTCATTAAAAATTAATTTCGGGGGCTGTACAGTCGTTACAACCTCAATTCTTCACTCTTTGGTCAAAATGAACTTCATATTCGGTCTTCATGCCCTAAAAAATATGGGAAACGATACCTCAAAACCTCATGTTCACTAAAACCTCGAAAACAGCTATTTTTAAACCCATTTGTCTCCCATGACACCCCTGGGTGTATTCCGATCGGGCTGCCGAGCTTTGGAGCACAACTAGGACCCAAATGTGTTCCCAAATGGGGGCCCAAACTGTGTGCGGAAGAACGACCATTTTATACCGACATTTATCGTAAATTTAAGGCTGAAACTTCAGATTCGGTCTTGTCGTCCTAATAAACATGTAAAACGATACCGCCAAAGCTCATGTTCACTAAAACACAAAAATCACAAAAGATACCTATGGTGAATTTATGTTGGTTTAAAATTCACCATGAGAGGTGGAGGTAGTTTGGATAATGGATGTTGGAATAAGGTTGAATTTAAATGTTGTAAAATGTTGGAGTAAAATTTGGCGTGTGTGTTTTGATGTTGTTGCGGTTAAGGGCGGACCTCCACCGAGCGTGTAGTGATGATAAATTTGGAGAATTTGATATGATGTGTGTTTGTGATGTGGTTGCGGTTAAGGGCGGACCTCCACCGAGTGTGTAATAAATTTTGCCAGTTTGGTTAAGGGCGAAACCTCCACCATATTCTGACTAAATTTGTGTGTGAGTGAATTTAGGGTGAATGTGTTGGTGCGGTTAAGGGCGAACCTCCACCGAGCGTTTAGTGTATTTCATCAGTTTTGGTTAAGGGCGAAACCTCCACCATGTTCTGATGATATGTTTGTGTGTGAATTTAGTAGTGAATTTGTAAGGAGTGTGTGAGCGGTTAAGGGCGGACCTCCACCGGGTGTTTAGTGTATTTCATCAGTTTTGGTTAAGGGCGAGACCTCCACCATGTTCTGATGAAATATGTGTGTGTGAATTTACTGTGTGAATGAAAGATGTGAGATTTTGTGGTTATTTGAGAGTTGAATTTAGAGAGAGGAGGTGAGGATAGAGAGAGAGTAGCCAGCAGCTAGAGGAAGCGTAGAATGGCGAAAATGGCGCAGGATCCGGGGTTATATAGACCCTGAAGCCACCACCAGGGTAGTGGGGCTCCAGGTTGTGCCGGGTCCTGCGTCTCTTGCCCCACTCTTACTGTTTATTCGCCGGAACTTAATTTTACATGTTGTTTTTGGCGAGGACTTAAATGCTAGGGAGTTGTAGTTCCGGGAGGGACTCACGACAATACCTATTTTATACCCATTTTTCACCCATAACACCCCTGGGTATATTCTGGTCGGGCTCCAAAGTTTCGGGACACAACTAGGGCCCGAATGGAGCATGCACCTTGAAACGTAAAAAAAAAACGGGCGGTAGACCTATGGTTCTACCGATAGGTAGATCATTTAATAATGATTAATTTCACGACATTGTTGTCCTCAAACAAATTTTGAAGTCAGATATCGTTTCGCTCTTTCGGCAGCTGTTCGCAAAACAAATGGAAACGTCCTGTTGTTAATCATTCCTATTAAATGATAAAATTTGCAGTTCAATAATGCTTCAAAAGTTGTAAACGTTTTGGTTTCACCTCCCATCAATTTCCTAATGCTATTTGAACTATAATAGGACCGAGTCACCTGATTTGCATATGACATCTTTCTTTTTGATCGTCAAAAAATCTGACAAATTTGTTTTCAACCAGAAGATCCAATTCTTCATTTCTAAATGGATAAAACAGAAGCACGACTTCTCGCTTGTAATCGAGACTTTCTGTAGAGATATCGTAGTTTCTCCAACGCAGGATGTGCGGTAATTTTCTCGAAATGTAAGTCTTGCTCTTTGTGGAGAGGAAATAGTATGCCGCAAATTTGGCTAAAGACACGCTATCCAAATTAACTGGACGAGACTCGTATTTCGAGACCAAATCGCTTTTCCACACGTCTGTCGATTCGTCGAGTTCTTCTTCCAACTCTTTCGCAGTTTTGCGAACTTTAGTTCTCTGATGAGGCCAGACCGTAGGGATGTACTTCACTTGTCGACTCGTCACGCACATCGGAAGTCGCAGCAAGAACCAAGCGGCTTCCTGAGCACACATTTCTACCGCGTTCAGAACTCTCGTGCCTAAAGATTTCAACATTTCTGCGTAGTCCAAATCGGGACGTTCTTCGGACAATTTGATCAGCTCTTTTTGCAAATCACTGACACCTCGATTTGTTTTGTTTTCGTAGAGTGAATAGCATAGAAATTAGCTTTAGGTGCCACTCAGCTGATCCGAGGCCTGGGCAGTGTCAAGTTAAAGTCCTAAGGAGCCCACATACCAAATTACAGCTTCGTAGAGTGAATAGCATAGAAATTAGCTTTAGGAGCCACTCAGCTGATCCGGGGCCTGGGCAGCGTCAAGTTAAAGTCCTAAGGAGCCCACATACCAAATTACAGCTTCGTAGAGTGAATAGCATAGAAATTAGCTTTTGGTGCCACTCAGCTGATCCGAGGCCTGGGCAGTGTCAAGTTAAAGTCCTAAGGAGCCCACATACCAAATTACAGCTTCGTAGAGTGAATAGCATAGAAATTAGCTTTAGGAGCCACTCAGCTATCCGAGGCCTGGGCAGTGTCAAGTTAAAGTCCTAAGGAGCCCACATACCAAATTACAGCTTCGTAGAGTGAATAGCATAGAAATTAGCTGTAGGTGCCACTCAGCTGATCCGAGGCCTGGGCAGTGTCAAGTTAAAGTCCTAAGGAGCCCACATACCAAATTACAGCTTCGTAGAGTGAATAGCATAGAAATTAGCTTTAGGAGCCACTCAGCTGATCCGGGGCCTGGGCAGCGTCAAGTTAAAGTCCTAAGGAGCCCACATACCAAATTACAGCTTCGTAGAGTGAATAGCATAGAAATTAGCTTTTGGTGCCACTCAGCTGATCCGAGGCCTGGGCAGTGTCAAGTTAAAGTCCTAAGGAGCCCACATACCAAATTACAGCTTCGTAGAGTGAATAGCATAGAAATTAGCTTTAGGAGCCACTCAGCTGATCCGAGGCCTGGGCAGTGTCAAGTTAAAGTCCTAAGGAGCCCACATACCAAATTACAGCTTCGTAGAGTGAATAGCATAGAAATTAGCTGTAGGTGCCGTGACGTGACGTGACTCCAAAACAAATGGAAACGTCCTGTTAATCATTATTAAATTTTTGTGTCGAAACGTTGTAACAGATTGAGTATAGAGATGTATTTGAAGACTCATTCAACTCCTCCACCTCTTGAGCCTTTTTCCTAGCTCGTAAGGTGCCCACATACCAAATTACAGCTTCATAGAGTGAATAGCATATAAATTAGCTGTAGGAGCAACTCTGCTGATCCGGGGCCTGGGCAGCATCAAGTTAAAGTCCTAAGGTGCCCACATACCACACTGCAGCTTCGTAGAGTGAATAGCATAGAAATTAGCTTTAGGTGCCACTCAACTGATCCGAGGCCTGGGCAGTGTCAAGTTAAAGTCCTAAGGAGCCCACATACCAAATTACAGCTTCGTAGAGTGAATAACATAGAAATTAGCTTTAGGAGCCACTCAGCTGATCCGGGGCCTGGGCAGCGTCAAGTTAAAGTCCTAAGGAGCCCGCATACCAAATTACAGCTTCGTAGAGTGAATAGCATAGAAATTAGCTTTAGGTGCCACTCAGCTGATCCGAGGCCTGGGCAGTGTCAAGTTAAAGTCCTAAGGAGCCCACATACCAAATTACAGCTTCGTAGAGTGAATAGCATAGAAATTAGCTTTAGGAGCCACTCAGCTGATCCGGGGCCTGGGCAGCGTCAAGTTAAAGTCCTAAGGAGCCCACATACCAAATTACAGCTAAGTAGAGTGAATAGCATAGAAATTAGCTTTAGGTGCCACTCAGCTGATCCGAGGCCTGGGCAGCGTCAAGTTAAAGTCCTAAGGAGCCCACATACCAAATTACAGCTTCGTAGAGTGAATAGCATAGAAATTAGCTTTAGGTGCCACTCAGCTGATCCGAGGCCTGGGCAGTGTCAAGTTAAAGTCCTAAGGAGCCCACATACCAAATTACAGCTTCGTAGAGTGAATAGCATAGAAATTAGCTTTAGGAGCCACTCAGCTGATCCGGGGCCTGGGCAGCGTCAAGTTAAAGTCCTAAGGAGCCCACATACCAAATTACAGCTTCGTAGGGTGAATAGCATAGAAATTAGCTTTAGGTGCCACTCAGCTGATCCGAGGCCTGGGCAGTGTCAAGTTAAAGTCCTAAGGAGCCCACATACCAAATTACAGCTTCGTAGAGTGAATAGCATAGAAATTAGCTTTAGGAGCCACTCAGCTGATCCGGGGCCTGGGCAGCGTCAAGTTAAAGTCCTAAGGAGCCCACATACCAAATTACAGCTTCGTAGGGTGAATAGCATAGAAATTAGCTTTAGGTGCCACTCAGCTGATCCGAGGCCTGGGCAGTGTCAAGTTAAAGTCCTAAGGAGCCCACATACCAAATTACAGCTTCGTAGAGTGAATAGCATAGAAATTAGCTTTAGGAGCCACTCAGCTGATCCGGGGCCTGGGCAGCGTCAAGTTAAAGTCCTAAGGAGCCCACATACCAAATTACAGCTTCGTAGAGTGAATAGCATAGAAATTAGCTTTTGGTGCCACTCAGCTGATCCGAGGCCTGGGCAGTGTCAAGTTAAAGTCCTAAGGAGCCCACATACCAAATTACAGCTTCGTAGAGTGAATAGCATAGAAATTAGCTTTAGGAGCCACTCAGCTGATCCGAGGCCTGGGCAGTGTCAAGTTAAAGTCCTAAGGAGCCCACATACCAAATTACAGCTTCGTAGAGTGAATAGCATAGAAATTAGCTGTAGGTGCCGTGACGTGACGTGACTCCAAAACAAATGGAAACGTCCTGTTAATCATTATTAAATTTTTGTGTCGAAACGTTGTAACAGATTGAGTATAGAGATGTATTTGAAGACTCTTTCAACTCCTCCACCTCTTGAGCCTTTTTCCTAGCTCGTAAGGTGCCCACATACCAAATTACAGCTTCATAGAGTGAATAGCATATAAATTAGCTGTAGGAGCAACTCTGCTGATCCGGGGCCTGGGCAGCATCAAGTTAAAGTCCTAAGGTGCCCACATACCACACTGCAGCTTCGTAGAGTGAATAGCATAGAAATTAGCTTTAGGTGCCACTCAACTGATCCGAGGCCTGGGCAGTGTCAAGTTAAAGTCCTAAGGAGCCCACATACCAAATTACAGCTTCGTAGAGTGAATAGCATAGAAATTAGCTTTAGGAGCCACTCAGCTGATCCGGGGCCTGGGCAGCGTCAAGTTAAAGTCCTAAGGAGCCCACATACCAAATTACAGCTTCGTAGAGTGAATAGCATAGAAATTAGCTTTAGGTGCCACTCAGCTGATCCGAGGCCTGGGCAGTGTCAAGTTAAAGTCCTAAGGAGCCCACATACCAAATTACAGCTTCGTAGAGTGAATAGCATAGAAATTAGCTTTAGGTGCCACTCAGCTGATCCGAGGCCTGGGCAGCGTCAAGTTAAAGTCCTAAGGAGCCCACATACCAAATTACAGCTAAGTAGAGTGAATATCATAGAAATTAGCTTTAGGTGCCACTCAGCTGATCCGAGGCCTGGGCAGCGTCAAGTTAAAGTCCTAAGGAGCCCACATACCAAATTACAGCTTCGTAGAGTGAATAGCATAGAAATTAGCTTTAGGTGCCACTCACCTGATCCGAGGCCTGGGCAGTGTCAAGTTAAAGTCCTAAGGAGCCCACATACCAAATTACAGCTTCGTAGAGTGAATAGCATAGAAATTAGCTTTAGGAGCCACTCAGCTGATCCGGGGCCTGGGCAGCGTCAAGTTAAAGTCCTAAGGAGCCCACATACCAAATTACAGCTTCGTAGGGTGAATAGCATAGAAATTAGCTTTAGGTGCCACTCAGCTGATCCGAGGCCTGGGCAGTGTCAAGTTAAAATCCTAAGGAGCCCACATACCAAATTACAGCTTCGTAGAGTGAATAGCATAGAAATTAGCTTTAGGAGCCACTCAGCTGATCCGAGGCCTGGGCAGTGTCAAGTTAAAGTCCTAAGGAGCCCACATACCAAATTACAGCTTCGTAGAGTGAATAGCATAGAAATTAGCTTTAGGTGCCGTGACGTGACGTGACTCCAAAACAAATGGAAACGTCCTGTTAATCATTACTAAGGGCCGTATTCATAGTCCTCACTTTATTTAAAGTAAATGCTTAAGTGAACAAATAAGGAAGCATCGTCCACTTTGGCTATTCATAGTCAGTGATAAAGGAAATGCTTAAGTCGTCCTTTAGCATTTCCTTTATTCCTATTTCATAGACAATAAGTAAAGAAAAATCTTTACTTTTTGACCTAAATAAGTGGAAAAAACTGAGGTACGTCGAAAGGTACCTTAAGCATTTCCTTATTGATCGTTTGCACTGTTCTCTTTTCATTTCCGTCATCTTTTCAGTGTCATCGTTCTCGGCATTCTTGTTTCTTTTCCTAATTATTCGGGTTTTTTGTTTGTTTTGATACGATGGATTTCGAAATTTTGTTTGACTTCGATGAGTGGGATGACGAGTTCGATGTAACGGAGAGCATGCGGGTGATGCATACCGGCTTCATTTTCGGTCTAAAAAAGTCGTTCTTTCGCACACAGGCTCCATTTGGGCCCTAGTTGTGTCCCGAAACTTTGCAACCCGATCGGAATATACCCAGGGGTGTTATGAGCGAAAATGTGTATGAAAATAGGTATTTTTTGTGTTTTAAAGTAAAATGAGCTTTTCAGTATCGGTTTCCATGTTTTTGTGGGACGAGAAGAGACGAATATGAAGTCGATTTTGACCAGAGTGGAAAACTGAGCTTCTACCAAAGGTTCTGCTCCCAAAATTGATTTTTTATTAGCCAAAAACCTGGGAAACTGTCTGAAATCACCATCAGTTTGTATAATAGCACTAGAAGTGTCAGCAGGTGAATCAAGAAAATTAGATGGCACTGCCAATGATCAAAGATAATTTGAAAAAAAAGGAGCGTATTTAATTTGTGTTTTGGGGGCCAAAATTGGTGGAAACAAGTCAGAAATAGCTATTTCAATTATTTCACATTAAAGAAACAATAAATGAACAGCCAAAATTTCTGTAGGTAAGTCCAATAGAATTATAAACCCATGTGACAAGGACTTTGTTTATCAATTTCCTTTGCATTTTGTAAATATTCACTCTTCGAAGTAATCCCAACGTGAGCCGGGAGTTTGCCATCGATTTTGATAGTTCCTTGAAAATTGTTCCAAAAGTTTCCAATTTGTTCAGTATTGACTAACTTTTTATGACTTTGCCTACTATTAAGATTCTACCTGACCAAAAGTAGGATAAAACCCAATTATTTCCTTTTTCGAAGACCAGTACATATCTCATGACCATGTTGGTAGTTGATTCCACTGAAAAGGCAAACCAAGGAACTACAGTAAAAGCGCAATTTATATTTAAAAGGATAAGGAAAAAAGTAAAAGAGGGAGTAAAAATAAAACGGAAGAAGGAGTACCTAATACAGAAGGGAAACGGAGAAGTAAACGCACGTCAACACACCTAAACGCGAGCACCAAGTGTATAATAGAAATGCTTTCAAAATAAAACAAAGGTTGCTTGCTTCACTGATTACTTGTCCAGACACAGACGGGGTGGACATCGGCGTACAAAACAACGGAAAACCAACAGAATGGCACGGCTAATAGGCGAGGACATATAACTAAACAAACACACACACACCCTGCCAGAACTGCCAACTTAAGCTCAAACCAGAGAATTCGGAAAAATTTTGACTTAAATAAAGATTTTTCTTAATTTTATAAAGTAAAAGATTAAGTAAAGATTTTTCTTTACTTCGGTGAGTAATGTCTATGAAATCAAAATCAGATAAAGCATTTCCTTAAGAAATTATTTTACTTTCAGAAGTAAAGTATTATTTTTACTTAAGTCAGGACTATGAATACGGCCCTAAATGATAAAAAAATTTGAGGGGGTGTTATAAAAATTTTTTGCTGAGCGATTACATACATGTTTATTATTCACAGAATAATAAACCAAAATACATGTAATCTGCCACCGCCATTACAATCTCTACCAAAAAACTACAGGATAAAAATAAAATTGTCTATTTCCACGTACAATAGCAAAAACTGTAGACCGGTTTCGGTTGTTACACCATCGTCAGTACACTATAGAATGAAACTACTGGCTGTTGAGGCCAAGGAAGTGAAAAGGAGGTGGAGCCTGATTGGCTGGAATACAACGCTAGTGAAGGGTGGTACATTCTGATTGGAAAGGAGGTAGGACAAAAGGAAAAGGAAACAAACGCCATGAGGTGATACTAACCAAGCTTACAGAAATAAATCGATCAAAGGTGAATGATTTTGGAAATTTATTTCATTTACAGAAGAGCCTAACTTGTGGATTTTCAGTATTTCCAATCGTGCCAATGCATCCAGTTTCGAACCTTTATTACAAAGATCAACTATCTCAACTGATGAATTGTTCCTATCAATACTGAAGTTAAATCCATGACCCTCCTCCCTTAAATGATTAGCAAAAGCCGAATTACCAGAACCATCCCTAAAACATCGTTGGTGTTCCCTTAATCTTTCCCTATCAAATTGGAGGGGGGTGGACATAAATTCTCTGTATTTGGAATTCCACATATACTGATGTTGTTATTCATAATAGTTCAAATCATCCGCCATCTCACAAATTTGCTTCTTTTTATAGTATGATTCATAGAGCATTGTCGGTCCCTATGAACGATGTTGATTTTCAAAAAGAGAAAGATATTATTATGCAATAGCGGAGTCTAATGGTTATAAAAAACAGTCAATTGACAGAATATGGCGTAAAGTTTCAAATTGGCGTAAAGGGGCTGTTTCAAATTTAGTAAGAGGTAATGAGGAAATCAATAGAAAATGGGTTAGTTTGCCATATTATGGGGGGATATCACAGAAACTAGGAAATATAATTGAAAAGAGGGGGTTTAGGGTGGGGTTTTATTCTCAAAATTCTCTGAAGAAAATGGGTAGTGTAGAAGATAAAATCCCGTTAGAGTATAGGAGTGGGGTTTATCTTTTGAAATGTGATTGTGGAGTTAAATATTGTGGTCAAACGGGGCGTAAATTCACGGTGTTTTAGGGATGGTTCTGGTAATTCGGCTTTTGCTAATCATTTAAGGGTGGAGGGTCATGGATTTAACTTCAGTATTGATAGGAACAATTCATCAGTTGAGATAGTTAATCTTTGTAATAAAGGTTCGAAACTGGATGCATTGGAACGACTGGAAATACTGAAAATCCACAAGTTAGGCTCTTCTGTAAATGAAATAAATTTCCAAAATCATTCACCTTTGATCGATTTATTTCTGTAAGCTTGGTTAGTATCACCTCATGGCGTTTGTTTCCTTTTCCTTTTGTCCTACCTCCTTTCCAATCAGAATGTACCACCCTTCACTAGCGTTGTATTCCAGCCAATCAGGCTCCACCTCCCTTTCACTTCCTTGGCCTCAACAGCCAATGAGATTGCACTACCATTTGTATAAATAGGCGCTCAAGTTCCAGTAGTTTCATTCTATAGTGTACTGACGATGGTGTAACAACCGAAACCGGTCTACAGCTTTTGCTATTGTACGTGGAAATAGACTATTTTATTTTTATCCTGTAGTTTTTTGCTATGGATTTCCACTATTCCGCTGCGAGTGATTTAAGTTATAATCTCTACCAAATCGTTCGCGAGAAAATAACCAGAATTCGTTGATTTCCACGCAAATTTTGGCGAATGATGGAAAATTTAGGCTGTCTGATCTGTACATCTAGGCTGTACATTGAGGACAATAATACGAGTAGCCTACTATTTTTAGGTACTACCAAAGCCACTCATCCAAGCAAAATATTGCATCCATGCATAATTTAATATTTACTAAGGGTACATAACTTAAAATCAAAACTTCCCGTTCGCTGCGCCTTGTGATTTAGGAGAAGGTTCTTTCAGCGGGGTTATTATTATTCATTCACACGTCATGAATAAATTCAAAGTCTTTCGTTTCCACAAAACGAAATAGACAGACGTACAGTATCTAACACGTACTACTAGAACGAAGTACAAATTCGAGAAGGTTGAAGTATGGATTGATTGGATTTAAAATGGAATCATTGGAATGGGAATGGAATTAATGTGGAATCCTAACGGCAGTCAGTTGAGCAAAAGATTTTACTTGAACATTTTTTGAAGGTAGGAATTTTAAGTGCCTATATAAATGCCTATACATGATTGTTTCATTTTGAACTGAAAAGATCGGAAAGGGGGGAAAAGTTGCATTCATACAGCATGACCAAATGAGCGAAGTTTTGAATTGACGTATACCTACTACCTCAACTTCCGTTATCGATATTTTGTCCAAAATTTGAACACATGAGCTTGCGCCAAACGTTACTTCATTTGTTGTTGTGTCGAGTTAACCATCATCCCTCAATTTTATTAATTTTACTGAATTCAGGCTGAAGACTTAGTTTTTAGAGAAATAGGTAATAGTTGTGGGCTAGGGTTAACCGATGTGCAAAAAATTCATTGATCAGATTGGGATGCATTGATGCTAAATGCTGAGAGTGCTGGTACAGTTGTGGTCATACAAAAGAACACAACGATAATCTTGACAAATTCATGAAAACTGTTAGATCAATCAGTCGCTGAATTACGATAAAAATGTAAATTTTCAAAGACGTCCATCTCGTTCTTGTGCCACCTTCCAAGATCAGTGAGGACGTATGAGTCTAAAATTAACTCATTTATTCCTGGAATCGGGGTTTTGCTGTAAGTTGATGAGAAAAATTTGATCACGCGGAAGAAATAACGAATACAGCGGTTTCCAAAATTACGTTTGTTGTGGCCAAGTGATGTCACAGTGGAAATTCTTCTTCCTCCACACCGCAGTTAGTTTTGACCATGTTTGACCACTCATTGTGCAGAATAGAGGTAAGGTAACGTGAAACTTAAAGAAATGCATTTTATCGTTGAACCAATGTTAAAATATAGAACTGTTAATGGACATACTGCTTCAGCAAGGTTCAAAATGTTTATAAATTATTAGCAACAAACGCGTTTTCATAAAATACCAGTAGGACCATTCTTGAGTGGGTGTTTTTGGCAGTTTTAGTTCAGTATGACATTCAGTTGACGAAGTTGACATCAAACAATTATTCCATTCTGTTAATGGTGATTTTACCATTGTCTACTATTTAGCACTCTTTTCCCTTCTCTTCGAATTGACCACCATTGATTACCTATTGGGTCACCGTTCAATTGGCAACAAATAATTAGAACTGTTTTACTAAAGGTACCTGTCGTAAGCCTGGGCGTAGGCTTATGACATGGCGGGCGGAAGGTAGGGTTGGTTTGGTAGGAGTCTTTGCTAACGCCCCGCGGTTATCACCACAGCAGGTGTTAGTTGGAAGAGAAGACTAGCACCCCACTGTTATCACCCCGTTCCCCATCCATCAACGGCCGTTATGACCGTTGAGGGGCGATGGCGGTCGATGGAGGGGACCCTTCTCCTACTTCCCCTCATCGTCGCTCAGCTCGTCGTTCCTTCGTTATTTGGTTAAATCTATTACATAGGACTGGCAAATGTAGAATTCTGAGGGATACCACGACAGTACCTAATGTCGGTTGAAGGGTTGTTGTTACATACGTCGAAAATCCGCTGATATGGCCATGCTGCATGACTGAAATTTGTTAATATTCCAGGTAAATCAAGCGTTCCCTTGGAAGTTGAGCGTACATAATAATAATAATAATAATAACTTTATTTCCAAAATAGGAACAATGTTCCCGCCTAGCTTTGGAAAGCTCAAAGTATATCGTCGTACATAATATTATATCGTCTCTAATGAGGGTTGTGCGGGCTTCGGGCGTTTTCCTCTAAAATTCCGCGATCTTTCATTCCGTCTGTTTACAGCGTCAGCCCTCTCCAACCCGAGATTATAATTTTCGTTCTGCATGAAACCTCAATCGGTGCTGTCAACGCAAGTGGAAGGTGGATTTGACTTTGTCAACCACCGCACGGGGCGTAGGTATATATACATTATATACAGGGTGACCCAGTTCCTTCTGGAGAAACTCAGGGAATCTATTCTACTCTTCATTTGGAACAAAAAATGCTCAGTAGAAATTTTTCGAAAGTTCTTCGTTTTAAAGATATCCCAACTTTTCATTACCTTACCACATAAAAACGCTAATCAATTCGAAAATATTGAGACTGCAACAAATCCAATTACACCGTTTGAAAGAACGTTCAATTTCTTCAAATGGTCAGAGTTACTTAAAATATTGGCCAGTATTAGTTGGAACATTTGAAAATTTCAAAATTTTAAATTGTGAAAAAGATTGTGCGTTCTACTGAGGTTACAAAAAAAACCTACAACTTGTCAAATTTCACAAAAAGTTCTTCATCTAACAGGCTTTCCATTGATATACTTAGATTTAAAAATAATGTTGTAGTAGAGTTAAAAACGCTGCAAATCCCTGCACAACGGTTTATTATTTTGTATAGAATACCCTTCTGTTACAGATCACAGCTCTATGTATAGATAACCCGTCTATATAATATAATATGTACTATTCTATGCATATTATGTAGATCGCAGACCCTCCGTAGGTTAGTACCTAACCCCGTACTCGTTACTAGGTACCTACCTAAATCACGAGTTAAATGTTGCTAAAATAATTCTGCCGATGACAAACAGTACCTAACAAAAAGAAACAAACATAATGAAGTTCTGAAAAGAAATTGTTGATGAGGAGTGAAAAAAGTTGCAAAAGTAGGTACTTACCAACAAACTCCAGCCCCTTCTACGTAGATTATAATAATGAACCGTTGTGTAATAATTTACCGTTGAGTAATGATTTACCGTAGTAATAATTTACCCATCAATAATACTTCAACGTTTGTTCAAGTTTCACTACCTACCAACAAACTCCAATAGAGCCATCATTTTTCAAATTAAATAATATCACAGAACAACCAACTCGACTTCATACTCCGCCAATACATATAATCAGGTGATCCCTACCAATGATTGGCCGTATTCACAAATTCCTATTGTGGGCGCGTCTCTGGTTACGAGATTTGGTTTGGATTGTATACAATTTCATTCACACTGGAGTCGAAAATGCCTGTCGGTGCAAACTTCGGGGCCTTACTGTGAACGAACGGCTGGACGTACGATGCTCCGGATGGTCTTAAAAAACTCGCAAGTTCAAGAACTATTTAAAACCGTAAAAATCTTTACGTAAAAAAATGGTATAGGCGTTTTGAAAATTTCAACCCCTATTTTGAACCCCTTAGAGATGACTCACAGTAACGTCGAGCTTCGAGGACCAACTAGACGCCGAACGGAACCTATAACCCGAATTTCATCAATTTTTTTTCATGGTAACTAAGAAAAGTGGCCCGTACGGCGTACGGCGGACAGACAGAAATATTTTTATTGCAGTTTTGGATTCTACATACCTTGAAACGTAAACCATCAAATTTTGAGGGGGGGTAAGAATTTTTTTTTTCATGCTCGATTCCAATGGTTCATTATTGAAAATAATAAACCAAAATGATAACTGAACGTTTGAAAACATGAGCAAAGGTGAATTTGGGGGGTGGGGCTATTAGATGAAGAAGTTTTTGTGAAATTTGACAAGTTGTAGGTATTTTTTGTAACCTCAGTAGAACGTACAATCTTTTCACAATTTTAAATTTTGACATTTTCAAATGTTCCAGCTGATATTGGCCAACACTTGACTGACCATTGAAAACAGAAGAATCTTACAGGAAATGTCACGTTCTTTCAAAAGATGTAACTGTATTTGTTGTAGTCTCAATATTTCCGAATTTATTAGCGTTTTTATGTGGTAAGGTAATGAAACGTTTGAAAAACTCAAATTGCCGGATATCTTTAAAACGAGGAACTTTTCGAAAAATTTCCACTGATCCTTTTTTGTTCCAAATGAAGAGTGGAATCGATTCCCTGAATTTCTCCAGAAGGGACTGGGACGCCCTGTATATGCCAGTCCTCCCGATGGCATGTAAGCTGGACCGTTGTTCAAAAGCAAGGCGACACAAGGTAGGGATAGGGCGTTCCAGAATACTGATGGGTCATTCCATTATTGTTTGACCATTTGGCGTCTCCAAGGTTACCAGAAATCGAAATAATTAAGGTAGATTCTGTATGCTGAATTTGCCCGTGCTCTGACATTTGACCTGTACAGATAGGGAATATTGGGTATTGTCCAGTTGTCAGTTTTTGGGCTGTTTGTATTTTTTTCAAGTTTTTGAAAATAGCTCAACAACAGCTTGTTGTCAGGAGTGTTAACGTTAAAATGAACTGGAATATTGGGTAAATTCGATAACACTCACTATGAACAGATAATAAAATAATCAAGGTATGACTTTAAAAATAATTTATTTAGTCATTTCACATTTTTAAATTGAAGAATCGTTCAGTAAATCGTTGAGGCCCCGGAACCGGGATTCGAACATCTGATTTTAATTGTGTGCTCTGATTTAGAGCCCGACGCCTAGACCACTCCGCTACGGCAACCACCTGGCCGAGAGACAAGTGATGTGTGCTCTCAACCCAGCTTGATGCCTGCAGCATGCACGCTGCTCTTTAGGGTGCATTTTATGGCGACATCGTAGAATGATCCGGATGGTTTCAAAAATGCAGAAAAAAATTGAGCTATTTAAAAATGCGAGAAAACCCACGCCTCAAAATAAAATTTTCCGAGATGGAACAAACCGGGTATTTCAATCCCTATTTATCACCCCTTAGAGTTAAATGAAACCAACGCATAGCCTACTAGAGCCCAAACGGTACCCCATATACCGAATTTCGTGAATTTTGGTTCATGGGAACTAAGGAAAAAAGCCGGGGACGGGTTGAGGCGGACGGGAGGAAATTTTTTATTCGATATTCGTACGTCCCTTGAAACGTAAACCATGAAATTTTGAAGGGGAGGGGGGGGGGAGGTAAAAATGCCGTTGCCGAAGTTTGATTATTGAACATAATAAACCAAAAGAAGGTAGAGGTAGAAAATTACAAAATAATCTATGTTACAACGATATTACGATATAAAAATATAAATGCAATTAGCAGATAATCTCTAACAATTAGGTTAAACATTGTACACACTATAATGACGTTGGAAACTTGGAATAGGTACGTTATTATACGTTCGCCCATTTCCTCCATTCTCTTCTTTTCTTCCTTGCTTCTCGAGGCTCAGTTTCCGAAATTTTCTTTCTTCTCGCATTCCTGACTTTGTGCTTCCCCTTGTAAGTAAATGGCGTCACGATGGGCGTCCAACTTCCTTTTCCCTCTGTAGCGCCGCTGTTTTTCCACTGCTGATAGGGCCTGCATGAGGTAGAAGTCATTTAAAAAAAAAAAAAAAATTAGATACGTATCTCTATTGAAACGTTGCAAATTATTACACAAAGGTTTATTATTTACCCGTATAGATGCCCATTCTGCGTAGGTCACTGTTTTCTGTGATCAGTACCGTCGAGCTCCCCCCAGGAAAGCCCTAAATCGAGTACTGGAGCCAGCCCTTGAGTAAAAGTTTCATACAAATGCGCGAGATTCAATAATTCAATCATTAATTATGTGTAGTTAGTCATAAAGGGTAAGAAAAATAATTAACCGTTGTGTAATAATATAACTGCGTAGATAGTATAATAAACCTTGTGTAATAATTTACCGTTGTGTGATAATTTACCCAATAATACCAAGTATTAGCAGTCATACCAAGTATTTGATAAAAAGTAGTTCGGAACATACTATTTCAGAAAAATTCTGTTACAAATGTTTCCATGATCCAAACCGTTCCAGTTCAATAAAACGTTCCTTCTATAATACATACTTCAAGATCATGAATGAAGAAGTCACCATTCAGTTTTCCGAAGTATGTATTCTGTTTGCGTGTTCAGCTTATTTAACCCTGTAATAATGATTCTCGCTTTCCCATTTTTCAGTTTTGTAGTGTTAGTTCATTCATTATTTTGAATCAGTACCTACCGTTCGAACCTCCGTTGAGGAAACATCGCTCCGAAAAAATTAAACAATATGGCGAGTGCAGCTGGGATTTTCTCGTTCGGCATTATGTCCGTGGATAATGGCGGAGGATCACTCTGCAGATTCCTGACGAGAACGTCAACAAATCGCGGTGAGTTATACAGTGTAGTCAAATCTCTTTGTGAATGGTTGCGAATGTGGTGAAATGATCAGGGAGGAATCCAGAAAAGTCAATGAACTTGTGGAAGAGAACACCATATTAAAATTCAAGATTAATCTACTGTAGCAAAGGATTAGTAGGGAAAGTGATTACTCCAAAGATTAGGATATACTCGAACAGGAAACGAACTGGCAACAGAAGCAAAAGAGGAGAGAATACCATCACAATCTCCAAATCTAAACTCAGGAGTACTTACTGAAGTAAGCTAATTCAAGTTAAAATAAAAATGAAAGTCGAGATCCATCTAACGTTAATTACACAACTGATAAGGATGACCTGGCTAAGGAGACAGAATGGTTCCATAGAAAAATCAGAAAAGATCATATCACTCGAACCACAGAAAATAACAAAACTACACCTCTTACAGGAAGCAAATCATCAAATCCTAGTAAGGGGAAAGAAAGAAAGGAACACCCTCCTCAACCGATAACATTGACTGGAATTAGGATTATTCAGTTCCGTCAGCCGCTCTTAAAGAGGCTACTGATAAAATTAAAGGTCACAGCCCTAAATAATGATCATTGGAAGGTCATTGTTCCCGATGGCATCACCTACTTGTATCATTAAGGCTGAAAGAAAAAACTTCCATTGGTTCAGCTATGAAAATAAAAACACACGGGCCGTCAATGTGGTAGCTAGAGGAGGTCTACACCCAACATGCCAGACGGAGGACGTAATGGGTGATCTTGAAAAGCAGGGATTCAGATTATTCCTAGACGCAGTAAACCTAAAAAAAAGCGAGTCAGAAATGGGGATCAGGGTGTTAAAACTTCGTCTATGCTTAATCTTCTATTATTCATGCTGGCGTCTGACAACTCAGAAGACTTGGACAACATTAATCTTCTATTATTCATGCTGGCGTTTGACAGCTCAGAAGACTTGGACAACATTAAAACCTGCTTAAGGCTGCCCAGGCTAGGAGACCATCGGTGTCTCATGCAAGTATTGTAGCAGGGAAACGACAGGAAGCTGAAAGTACTTCTAATAAGACCCCAACTGTAGAGGAAACCCCAACTCTTGGGAAACTAATCAAATTCATGGAACTAATAAAATTCATGGAACGGAGAGATGCCACAAATAATGCTATGCTGGCGCGAATGGAAAAGATGGAACAAAGCTTATCTAAACAGCAACCTACTATACGTAGCAAGCTACTATACGTTGTGGAACATCAAACCTTCTGTATTGCAACCGGGAATGCCAATGGACTTCTGAATCATGTCTCTGAACTTGAAGCATTACTTGACGTGAACAGAATTGACATATATGGCTAATGTCAGAAACCCATTTCACGAAGCAGACATACTTGCCAATCAAGGCATGCTCTTTACCGTGCATTACACCCTATAATAAAGCTAGAGGCGGTTCAGCAGCGATAATAAAATGTTCTGTCAAACATCAGGAAAACTTTAAAATAGAAGTGGAAACAATGCAAGTTGTCTCTGTTAATATCCATTTTAAAGGAAAAGATTGTAACATTTCATCCATTTACAGTCCACCAAAACATATTTTGAAGAAAGCTGATTACGTAAATCTTTTCACCCAGTTAGGAGCCAATTTCATCGTTGCGGGCGATTTTAATACAAAACACACCTTATGGGGATCGAGGCTCACTACAACAAAAGATTGCGAGCTTTTTTCTGCCAGCACTGAGTACCACTGCGAATTTGTGTCCTCTGGTAAGGCCAACAGATGTGAACAAACAACCCGATATAATAGACTTCTTCGTTCTTAAGGGTATCTCTAGTAACTATGCTCAAGTTAACGAAAGTACTATGAGAAGACCACTCAGCCATTATCCTAACGCTGAGTGGTAGTGCCATAAAAATAGAACAAGCTCCTCGATTTGTCAACAAAAATTCAGGGCACATATTTCTAAACGCATGCGGTTGGAAACGCCACTGAGGGCAGCAGATCAACTAGGTAAAGAAGTGGAGGAGTTCACTGATCTGTTACAAGAAGCAGCGTGGGGTTACAAGTTACACCTGCAACTGATGGAATCTCACAGCCTGATAGTAACATCTACCCTTTAGTGGCATGGGAACTAGTAAGGGAAAAGCGCAGGGTAAGGAAAAAAAATGGTAGACCACTCGATTTCCTGGAGACAAGGCTGAACTAAATCGCCTTACCAAGGAATTAAGTTCTCTAATCAGAGAAATAGAACAGGAAACACTTGCTAGAAATATTCTATCAGCGGAACAATCCACAGATTACTCTTTATACAGAGCAGCAAAAGGATTGAGAAAACCTAAAATGCCAAATGGGCCAAAAGTGCAAAAGATAAAGCAACATTATTTGCGTATCGCCTGCATCAAACATTCTGTACTTTACCGCAGCAATCGAGTGAAGAACCCCTTCCTTGTAGTACCAGGGCGGACTCCATAGCCATCAAAGCTTCAGGAACTTATTGAATGCGTTAAGCATGAACTGAAAACCAAAAACGCTGCAAAGTCCTTTGTCGTGAGCCCCTCCGGGAACCACTCCAACGCAAAGATTAAGTTCTCGCTAACATTGTCCGCAAACTTTAGTATCTGTGAATAAACAGTACGAGTGGGGAGACAGGTCGCAGGACCCGAGTGCACAACCTGGCCAGAGATTGGAGGGAGAAGGCCTCCCTGGCTATAAAAACTCGAATCCTGCGCCCTGCTGGTCATTCGACACTTCCTCTAGCTTGCTCTCTCTCTTCCTACCTTGCTCCCTCCTTACACCTAAAAAGAACCTAGATGACGGTGGTGGTCAGCCCATAACCGCCTAGGCACACCTCCCAAAAGATTCCAGATGTCGGTGGTGATCCGCTCATAACCGCCTGGACACATCTTCCAAAAAGATCCTAGATGTCGGTGGTGATTCGCTCATAACCGCCTAGGCAAAACCTCCATCCAAAAAGATCCCAGACGTCGGTGGTGATTCGCTCATAACCGCCTGGGCATTTCCCTCACACCACCGTGATGCCAATTTTAAATTCATCACAGTGGTGAACCCGACGTTCACTCAACCTTCCTCCTTTTTCCCATTACATGTGTCAAACCCAGTCCAGTCACGTTTCTAATTCAGTCTATTAGCTCAAATGTCAAATTCAACCTGTTCAAATTTCAAATTGAGTTCAGTTTAAATTCACAGTTTCAAGTGCCCACTCGCCCGGAAACCACAGCCCTCTCGCATCTCAGCTCTGCCGCACCGCCCCTTCCGATTCTGCGAATTTCAAATTTGATATGTTAAATTGAAAATTTCGATTTTCAAGTTTCAGTTTGACACACCTGGACCATGGACTCTCCGCCACCTCCCGTCCTCAAGCCGGCAACACTCCAGGCCCCCGCCGCCGCAACATCGGACGCAACTACCGCTGTCGCCAACCCCTTCTCCACCCTCTCACCGCCCGGAACCCTCTCACTGACCATGCCCACTGCGACCGCCGCCGCCGACGTCATGACCGCCTCTGCGTCATTTCCCCTATCGCTACCCCCATTTTACTCACACGACCCTGCCTTATGGTTTTTCCAGGTTGACGCAGCGTTCTCGGCCGCCGGCATTTGCAGCCAGAAGACCCGCTACTCCCGCATCATCTCCCTGCTACCGTACGACATCCTCCTGCAGACATCGGACATCTCCCCCGACGCTGCCGCTGCGTATGACGACCTCCGCGGCCGCCTCATCTCGCTCTACCAACCGTCAAAAATCGCACGAGTCGCCGCCCTGTCGCAGCCCCAGCAACTCGGCGATATGAAGCCCTCCCACCTCTTCCGACGCCTGCGACATCAGCTGCAGGGAATAATGACCGCTGACATCGCCCGAACCTTCTGGCTGCGCGCGCTCCCCCACCCCATCCAGATGGCGCTAGCCAGCCACCTCGAGGGCCCGGACGAGGCCCTCCTCCGCCTTGCGGACACTGTGTACGCACCCCCCGTACCGCACCACCCCCTCGACAGCGCGACGCCTCCGCTGACCGCTGGCGCCCCCTCTCCACAGACCGCCGTCGCACCCCCTCCATGGAGCGCCGCCAGCCCCCCTCCACGGACCACCGGCGCCAGGCCTCCTCCGAGCGCCGTCCCGCCCCTCCCCAGGACCAACGGCGGGGAAATTCACCAGCCCGGCCTACCCCCACCGACACAACCCGCCGCAACAGACCGGCCTACCTCCCCGCCGATTCCCCCCACCGATGTTTCTATCATGTGAACTTCGGTGGGGTGGCCCGCAAGTGCCATCCCCCCTGCTCCTTCGCCTCCGGGCAGGGAAACGCCGACGCCCGCCGGTGAACCCGGCGGGCCCCCCTCCTCGCCAACAGGGGGGGGGGGGGGCACCATCACCCCCCGGCCAGCATCTACGCCATCACCACCACCAGAACCCCCCACTCCTCCTACGCCGCCGCCACGGCCGCCAACCTCTCGGCCGCGCCTCGCTGCGACGCCGCCACCCCCTCCAGGTCCACTCCCGTTCCCCCACCACGGAACGGCCCCTCCACTGACGCCGCCACGGCCGCCAACCTCTCCGCCACGGCTCGCTGCGCCGCCACACCCCCCTCCCGGACGTACCCCGTTCCCCCACCACGGAACGGCCCCTCCAACACCGCTGCCACGGCCACCAACCGCAACGCCGCGCCCCACTGCGCCGCCACAACCCCCACCCCGACGACGCCCGCTTCCCCCCCGAGGAACGGCAGGCAACCCCGCGTCTCCTTTGCGGGAGACGCCTCCCCACCTCCGCCACTACAACTCGCCCCCCCTACCACTGCTGCCACCCTGACACCGAGGACCTACGCTGAAGTTGCCCGAAAACCCCACTCCCCCGCTCCGACAGCCGCCATCTTACCTCACACCGCCCCTGCCCACCAGCGCCTATTTGTTAAGTGCCAGCGCACAAATATCCCCTTCCTCATAGACACAGGGGCGGCGCTCTCAATTTTCCCTAACTCCCTCCTCCGTCGTGAGGCGCGCTGCAGCCGCCAAACACTCTACGCCGCCGACGGTACCACCATCCCCTCGTATGGTAATTATCACTCCTCCATCCATCTTAACGGGCTCACCTACGAGTGGATCTTTACCGTGGCGGACGTAGAGAAGGCCATCCTGGGGGCCGATTTTCTCACATACTTCGGCCTCCAGGTGGACGTCAAGCAGGCGCGCCTGACCGACCCGTCCTCCACCAAGCCCAACCCGGGGTATATACACGCCATTTACGAACCCCCCAACAGATTCACAGCCCTACTCCACAACTACCGCCCCCAGCGCCGCCCCTCAGCCCACATTTCAACCATCCAACACTATATCGAAACCTCTGGCCCCCCGATAACCGCCAAAGCCCGCCGCCTACACCCGCACCAACTAACGCAGGCCCGACAACACTTCGATCGGCTAATAGCGGACGGGATCATCCGCCCCTCCAAGTCCCCTTGGGCTTCGCCCCTGCACATTGTGCAAAAGCCTAATGGGGACATCCGCCCCTGCGGTGACTATCGCCGCCTGAATTCGAAAACGACCCCCGACTTATACAACGTCCCCCACCTCCGGGACTTTTCGTCCCACCTCCACAACATGAAAGTATTCTCCACACTCGACATCGCACGAGCGTTTCATCACATAAATATCCACCCCCCCGACATACCGAAGACGGCCATCATCACCCCATTTGGCCTCTTCGAGTACGTGAAAATGGGATTCGGCCTCAGAAACGCTGCCCAGACGTGGCAGCGTTACATGGATAATATCTTACGTGGCCTCCCCTTTGTATTCTGTTTCCTAGACGATGTACTAGTCGCCTCTCGCACACCAGAGGAATATCTCGAACACCTGCGCCAAATTTTGGACATCTTCGCTGCCGAAGGACTCCAAATAAACACCGACAAGTGCGTACTCGCTCAACCTTCCGTACGCTGCCTCGGGCACCTCGTCTCAGCCGACGGAATCAAGCCTCTACCCGACAAAGTTCAAGCAATCACCGACTTCCCCCAACCCCATACCGTCACGGAACTCCGCCGTTTTTTAGGTATGTTAAATTTTTACCGCCGCCACATAAAACACTCCGCCCAGCACCAACAACCCCTCATAAATTCCATACCCCAACCAGCCAAAAAAAAATGACAACCGCCCAATCACTTGGTCCCCCGAACTAACAGCCTCCTTTCAAACTTGCAAACAAGACTTAGTAGCCGCCGCTCTACTAGCCCACCCCGACCCCCACGCCCCTCTCTCCATCACCACAGACGCAACCGACTGGGCAATCGGGGCAGTGCTCCATCAGCACACCGGCGCCACCCCCCAACCCCTTGGGTTTTTCTCTAAAACCCTTTCCCCCACACAAAAGAACTACTCTACGTTCGACAGAGAGCTCCTCGCCATTCACGAAGCCATAAAGCACTTTCGTGACTTCGTGGAGGGCAGGCAGTTCTCTGTCGTAACGGACCACAAACCCCTCACCCACGCCCTCCTCCAGAGTCGCAAATCCGCCTCGCCTCGTCGCCTCCGGCAACTCGAATTTATCGGACAATTCACGTCCGATATTCGTTACTTGCCGGGGGCCGACAACTGCGTGGCGGACACGCTCTCCCGCCCCACTCCCGCGCCGGTGGCGGAGCTACTGCCCTTCCCCTCCCCACAAATCCTCAAAACCCACCAACAACCCAATTCTGACCCGACCCTCTCCAACCTCATCTCCGCCTCCAAACTCCAACAGCTGCCGCCCCTTGAGCTCTGGTGTGACGTAATGGCCGACTCACCGCGCCCTTACGTCCCACCCGACCTCAGGCGGCAGCTATTCCTACATTACCACTCCCTCCATCATCCCGGCATCCGGGCGAGCCGGGACCTCATAAAAACACGGTACTTCTGGCCCCACTTGAACACAGATATTCGTAACTGGGTTCTGGGGTGCCAGAAGTGCCAAACATATAAGGTCTCGGCTCACCCCCATGTACCTCCTCAACCCATTCCCGACTCCCTCCCGTGGGAACACGTCCATCTTGATCTGGTCGGCCCCCTGCCCCCTCTGAGGGGAAGAAATACTGCCTCACCATGATCGACCGTGCAACAAATTGGGTGGAGTGTATTCCACTCGCCCATATTACCGCGGACGCCGTCGCCGCGGCCTTCCTTAACAATTGGATCAGCCGCTACGGTTGTCCGCGGACAATCACGGTCGATCAGGGGAGGCAGTTTGAGTCCGCCCACTTTTCAGATCTCCTCCGTTCCCTCGGGATTCAAAAAATTCACACCACCCCCTATCACCCTCAATCCAACGGGAAAGTAGAGCGGTGGCACTCTGTTCTTAAGCAAGCCATCTCCACTTCCTCCACATCCCCCTCATGGACCAAAACACTCCCCTACGTATTATTGAGCCTCAGAACTTCCGCCCGTCCTTCAGACAACACAAGTCCCGCACAAAACGCATTTAAAGACCCCCTCCGCTTACCAGCTGATATTTTCCCCACACATCACAACCCGTCAATTAATAGGGAACCGCTACACAATACAACACCCGTCAATGATACCGCTTACCCGAAACGGTTCTACACCGCCACTCACATGTACCTGATAGAGCCCGGCATCCATAAAACTTTTCAACCCCTTTACGCCGGGCCCTTTCAAGTCATCCGCTCCACACCAACCACCGCGACCCTGTTAATTGACGGGAAACCCCACACTGTTCCGTTAGCCCGGTGTAAACCCGCTCCTGTCCTTCCGCAACCACAGCTCCCTACCAGTCTCCCCCCGTCCGCGCACCATGCCACTTCGCCCCCGCCGACACCGCTTACCGTCACCTCCGTCGCAGTTTCCGACTCCACCCGTCCCGGCGGCCCGGACAGCCTGCCCCGACCGGAACAATCACAGCGGGGCATTGAGATGGCGGAATGCTGTCTGTGTCCCATTGACCCACACACAGCACCCCGCCTCTCGCCGCCCCGCCGCTACAACTCCAGACGCCCCCGCCGTACGCCGACACACCGACGGCGCCTCGGCGAAGCGGAAGATCCTCCTGACAGGTCTTTTTCTCTCCCTGTCAGGGGTTCTACCGCTCCACCGCGTAGCCTCCTCTCTTCGGCATCATCGCACCTCATATCATCCTCGCTTCCACACTCTTCACTACAGTCGCCTCACCACCCACCCACACCCCACCATCCCCACCACACACAATTCAATACCAACACTACCTAAAGAACGGCGGACTTCCGTGCACCCACCATATTGTAAACCCACCCCATCCGACTATGACTATTGTAAATACCATTGTACATAGCACTATTATTATAACTATTCTTGTAATACCTAAGTACCTTTTATTGTAAAACTCTTATAAATACCCATAGTTAAGCACTACTCTTCATCTACTCTCATCCACTATAAATATTCTCCCTCACCATCATTGTAAATACCTACCCCATCATTGTAAATACTCACCCTCATCATTGTCAATACTCGCCCTCATCGCTGTACATATCTTCAACCTCCACTAGCTCTAAGTCGCTCTCAGGCCCTCAGCCTTTTTTTTGTTCACTTCACCTATCTCCTCCTCGCCTAGTTTATCCACTCGCCATGTACCCTAGTTTTAAGCACCACACCTGCTGTAACCCCTTGCCTTCAGCACCACTCCTGTTTGCCTTGGCCCTCAGCCCCTGTAACCTTGCGCCTTCAGCACCCCTACTTGCTTCCATTGGCCCTCAGCCCCCTGTAACCTTGCGCCTTCAGCACCCCTTCCTGTTTGCTCTGGCCCTCAGCCCTCTGTAACCTTGCGCCTTCAGCTTGCCAAAATTTTGCTCGAACTGGGGGGACCTATGTCGTGAGCCCCTCCGGGAACCACTCCAACGCAAAGATTAAGTTCTCGCTAACATTGTCCGCAAACTTTAGTATCTGTGAATAAACAGTACGAGTGGGGAGACAGGTCGCAGGACCCGAGTGCACAACCTGGCCAGAGATTGGAGGGAGAAGGCCTCCCTGGCTATAAAAACTCGAATCCTGCGCCCTTCTGGTCATTCGACACTTCCTCTAGCTTGCTCTCTCTCTTCCTACCTTGCTCCCTCCTTACACCTAAAAAGAACCTAGATGACGGTGGTGGTCAGCCCATAACCGCCTAGGCACACCTCCCAAAAGATTCCAGATGTCGGTGGTGATCCGCTCATAACCGCCTGGACACATCTTCCAAAAAGATCCTAGATGTCGGTGGTGATTCGCTCATAACCGCCTAGGCAAAACCTCCATCCAAAAAGATCCCAGACGTCGGTGGTGATTCGCTCATAACCGCCTGGGCATTTCCCTCACACCACCGTGATGCCAATTTTAAATTCATCACATCCTTGTCACAGGGATTTATTATTCTAATGGCTGTTCATTTATTGTTTCTTTGTGACGGTGTGGCTGTTCTCGAGTCAAAATTGATTTTTTTTTAGTCAAAAACCTGGGAAATTGTCTGAAATCACCATAAACGTAATAACACTAGAAGTAGTGTCAGCAGGTGAATCAAGACCATTAAATGGCATTATCAATGATCAAACGCAATTTGAGAGAAAGAAGCCTAATTCATGTTTTTGGGGGCCAAAATTGTTGGAAACCGTCAGAAATAGCTATTTCAATTATTGCACATGAAGGAAACCATAAATGAACAGCCAGCATTTCTGTAGGTATGTCCAGTAGAATAATAAACCCATGTGACAAGGCCTTTGCAGCGTTTTACCCTATCCCCTCCTCCCCCCCCCCCCCCCGTAACACCCCTGGGTGTATTCCGATCTGGCTGCCGAGCTTCTGAGCACAACTAGGACCCAAATGGGGACCCGAACTGTGTACAGAAGAATGACAATTTTATACCAAAATTTAACGTAAATTATTGGATGCCCCTTCGTTAGAACCTCAGTTTTCCACTCTGATCAAAATCGACTTCATATTCGGTCTTCTCGCCCTAAAAAACGGCCCTAAAAAATTTTGGAGATATATTCGATATTTCCTGAAAACCATATCGAGCTATCGGCACCAAACTCCGCATGAAGTCACAGTAATATATATCGAGTACCCCATGTGAATTTGGTGAGTGGGAATTTGATGGAACCAATCAGCAATAAGGACATAGAATGCAAAAATGTCGATTTCGATAAATTTTGGAGATATATTCGATATTTCCTGAAAACAATATCGAGCTATCGGCACGAAACTCCGGATGAAGTCACAGTAATATATATCGAGTACCCCATGTGAATTTGGTGAGTGGGAATTTGATGGAACCAATCAGCCATAACGACTTTGTATGTAAATATGTCAATTTCGTGGTATTCTAGGGATATATTTGATATTTGCTCGAAACTATATCGAGCTATCGGCACAAAACTCCGGATGTAGTCACAGTAATATATTCAGAGTACCCCATGTGAATTTGGTGAGTGGGAATTCGATAGAACCAATCAGCCATAAGGACTTACAATGCAAAAATGTCGATTTCGTGAAATTTTGGAGATATATTCGATTCCTATTTCCTGAAAACTATATCGAGCTATCGGCTCCAAACTCTGGATGAAGTCACAGTAGTATATAGCGAGTACTCCATATTAATATGGTGAGTGGGAATGTGATAGAACCAATCAGCCATAGGGACTTAGTGTACAAAAATGTCGATTTCGATATTTTTGGAGATATATTCGATATTTCCTGAAAACTATATCGAGCTATCGGCACCAAACTCTGGATGAAGAAACAGTAATATATATAGAGTACCCCATGTGAATTTGGTGAGTGGAAATTTGATAGAACCAATCAGCCATAAGGACTTACAATGCAAAAATGTTGATTTCGTGAAATTTTGGAGATATATTCGATATTTCCTGAAAACTATATCGAGCTATCGGCTCCAAACTCTGGATGAAGTCACAGTAGTATATATCGAGTACCCCATATGAATTTGGTGAGTGGGAATGTGATAGAACCAATCAGCCATAGGGACTTAGTGTACAATAATTTCGATTTCGTGAAATTTAGGAGATATTGTCGATATTTCCTGAAAACTACATCGAGTTATCGGCACCAAACTCCGCATGAAGTCACAGTAATATATATCGAGTACCCCATGTGAATTTGGTGAGTGGGAATTTGATGGAACCAATCAGCCATAACGACTTTGTATGTAAATATGTCAATTTCGTGGTATTCTTGGGATATATTTGATATTTGCTCAAAACTATATCGAGCTATCGGCACGAAACTCCGGATGTAGTCACAGTAATATATTCAGAGTACCCCATGTGAATTTGGTGAGTGGAAATTTGATAGAACCAATCAGCCATAAGGACTTACAATGCAAAAATGTTGATTTCGTGAAATTTAGGAGATATTTTCGATATTTCCTGAAAACTATATCGAGCCATCGGCACCAAACTCCGGATGAAGTCACAGTAGTATATAGCGAGTACTCCATATTAATTTGGTGAGTGGGAATGTGATAGAAGCAAGCAGCCATAAGGACTTATTGTGCAAGAATGTCGATTTCGTGAAATTTTGGAGTTATATTCGATATTTCCTGAAAACTATATCAAGCTACCGGCACCAAAATCCGGATGAAGTCACAGTAATATATATCGAGTACCCCATATGAATTTGGTGAGTGGGAATGTGATAGAACCAATCAGCCATAGGGACTTAGTGTACAAAAATGTCGATTTCGTGAAATTTTGGAGATATTTTCGATATTTCCTGAAAACTATATCGAGCCATCGGCACCAAACTCCGGATGAAGTCACAGTAGTATATAGCGAGTACTCCATATTAATTTGGTGAGTGGGAATGTGATAGAAGCAAGCAGCCATAAGGACTTATTGTGCAAGAATGTCAATTTCGATATATTTTGGAGATATATTCGGTATTTCCTGAAAACTATATCGAGCTACCGGCACGAAACTCCGGATGAAGTCACAGTAGTATATATCGAGTACCCCATATGAATTTGGTGGGTGGGAATGTGATAGAACCAATCAGCCATAGGGACTTAGTGTACAAAAATGTCGATTTCGTGAAATTTTGGAGTTATATTCGATATTTGCTCAAAACTATATCGAGCTATCGGCACGAAACTCCGGACGTAGTCTGAGTAATATATAGCGAGTACCCCGTATGAATTTCGTGGGTGGGAATGTGATAGAACCAATCAGCCATAAGGACTTATTGTGCATGAATGTCAATTTCGTGAAATTTTGGAGATATATTCGGTATTTCTTGAAAACAATATCGAGCTACCGGCACGAAACTCCGGACGTAGTCAGAGTAATATATAGGTATTACCCTATATGAATTTGGTGAGTGGCAATGTCATAGAAACAATCAGCCTTAAGGACTTTGTATGTAAATATGTCAATTTCATGGTATTCTGGGGATATATTTGATATTTGCTCAAAACTATATCGAGCAATCGACACCAAACTCCGGATGTAGTCACAGTAATATATATCGAGTACCCCATATGAATTTGGTGAGTGGGAATGTGGTAGAACCAATCAGCCATAGGGACTTAGTGTACAAAAATGTCGATTTCGTGAAATTTTGGAGATATTTTCGATATTTCCTGAAAACTATATCGAGCCATCGGCACCATACTCCGGATGAAGTCACAGTAATATATATCGAGTACCCCATATGAATTTGGTGAGTGGGAATGTGATAGAGCCAATCAGCCATAGGGACTTAGTGTACAAAAATGTCGATTTCGTGAAATTTTGGAGTTATATTCGATATTTCCTGAAAACCATATCAAGCTACCGGCACCAAAATCCGGATGAAGTCACAGTAATATATATCGAGTACCCCATATGAATTTGGTGAGTGGGAATGTGATAGAACCAATCAGCCATAGGGACTTAGTGTACAAAAATGTCGATTTCGTGAAATTTTGGAGATATTTTCGATATTTCCTGAAAACTATATCGAGCCATCGGCACCAAACTCCGGATGAAGTCACAGTAGTATATAGCGAGTACTCCATATTAATTTGGTGAGTGGGAATGTGATAGAAGCAAGCAGCCATAAGGACTTATTGTGCAAGAATGTCAATTTCGATATATTTTGGAGATATATTCGGTATTTCCTGAAAACTATATCGAGCTACCGGCACGAAACTCCGGATGAAGTCACAGTAGTATATATCGAGTACCCCATATGAATTTGGTGGGTGGGAATGTGATAGAACCAATCAGCCATAGAGACTTAGTGTACAAAAATGTCGATTTCGTGAAATTTTGGAGTTATATTCGATATTTGCTCAAAACTATATCGAGCTATCGGCACGAAACTCCGGACGTAGTCTGAGTAATATATAGCGAGTACCCCGTATGAATTTCGTGGGTGGGAATGTGATAGAACCAATCAGCCATAAGGACTTATTGTGCATGAATGTCAATTTCGTGAAATTTTGGAGATATATTCGGTATTTCTTGAAAACAATATCGAGCTACCGGCACGAAACTCCGGACGTAGTCAGAGTAATATATAGGTATTACCCTATATGAATTTGGTGAGTGGCAACGTCATAGAAACAATCAGCCTTAAGGACTTTGTATGTAAATATGTCAATTTCATGGTATTCTGGGGATATATTTGATATTTGCTCAAAACTATATCGAGCAATCGACACCAAACTCCGGATGTAGTCACAGTAATATATATCGAGTACCCCATATGAATTTGGTGAGTGGGAATGTGGTAGAACCAATCAGCCATAGGGACTTAGTGTACAAAAATGTCGATTTCGTGAAATTTTGGAGATATTTTCGATATTTCCTGAAAACTATATCGAGCCATCGGCACCATACTCCGGATGAAGTCACAGTAATATATATCGAGTACCCCATATGAATTTGGTGAGTGGGAATGTGATAGAGCCAATCAGCCATAGGGACTTAGTGTACAAAAATGTCGATTTCGTGAAATTTTGGAGTTATATTCGATATTTCCTGAAAACTATATCAAGCTACCGGCACCAAAATCCGGATGAAGTCACAGTAATATATATCGAGTACCCCATATGAATTTGGTGAGTGGGAATGTGATAGAACCAATCAGCCATAGGGACTTAGTGTACAAAAATGTCGATTTCGTGAAATTTTGGAGATATTTTCGATATTTCCTGAAAACTATATCGAGCCATCGGCACCAAACTCCGGATGAAGTCACAGTAGTATATAGCGAGTACTCCATATTAATTTGGTGAGTGGGAATGTGATAGAAGCAAGCAGCCATAAGGACTTATTGTGCAAGAATGTCAATTTCGATATATTTTGGAGATATATTCGGTATTTCCTGAAAACTATATCGAGCTACCGGCACGAAACTCCGGATGAAGTCACAGTAGTATATATCGAGTACCCCATATGAATTTGGTGGGTGGGAATGTGATAGAACCAATCAGCCATAGGGACTTAGTGTTCAAAAATGTCGATTTCGTGAAATTTTGGAGTTATATTCGATATTTGCTCAAAACTATATCGAGCTATCGGCACGAAACTCCAGACGTAGTCTGAGTAATATATAGCGAGTACCCCGTATGAATTTCGTGGGTGGGAATGTGATAGAACCAATCAGCCATAAGGACTTATTGTGCATGAATGTCAATTTCGTGAAATTTTGGAGATATATTCGGTATTTCTTGAAAACAATATCGAGCTACCGGCACGAAACTCCGGACGTAGTCAGAGTAATATATAGGTATTACCCTATATGAATTTGGTGAGTGGCAATGTTATAGAAACAATCAGCCTTAAGGACTTTGTATGTAAATATGTGAATTTCATGGTATTCTGGGGATATATTTGATATTTGCTCAAAACTTTATCGAGCAATCGACACCAAACTCCGGATGTAGTCACAGTAATATATATCGAGTACCCCATATGAATTTGGTGAGTGGGAATGTGGTAGAACCAATCAGCCATAGGGACTTAGTGTACAAAAGTGTCGATTTCGTGAAATTTTGGAGATATTTTCGATATTTCCTGAAAACTATATCGAGCCATCGGCACCAAACTCCGGATGAAGTCACAGTAGTATATATCGAGTACCCCATATGAATTTGGTGGGTGGGAATGTGATAGAACCAATCAGCCATAGGGACTTAGTGTACAAAAATGTCGATAACGTGAAATTTTGGAGTTATATTCGATATTTGCTCAAAACTATATCGAGCTATCGGCACGAAACTCCGGACGTAGTCTGAGTAATATATAGCGAGTACCCCGTATGAATTTCGTGGGTGGGAATGTGATAGAACCAATCAGCCATAAGGACTTATTGTGCATGATAGTCAATTTCGTGAAATTTTGGAGATATATTCGGTATTTCCTGAAAACAATATCGAGCTACCGGCACGAAACTCCGGACGAAGTCAGAGTAATATATAGGTATTACCCTATATGAATTTGGTGAGTGGCAATGTCATAGAAACAATCAGCCTTAAGGACTTTGTATGTAAATATGTCAATTTCATGGTATTCTGGGGATATATTTGATATTTGCTCAAAACCATATCGAGCAATCGACACCAAACTCCGGATGTAGTCACAGTAATATATATCGAGTGCCCCATATGAATTTGGTGAGTGGGAATGTGATAGAACCAATCAGCCATAGGGACTTAGTGTACAATAATTTCGATTTCGTGAAATTTAGGAGATATTGTCGATATTTCCTGAAAACTATATCTAGCTATCGGCAGTAAACTCCGGATGAAGTCACAGTGTTATATCGCGAGTACCCCCTGTGAATTTGGTGAGTGGGAATGTGATAGAACCAATCAGCCATAACGACTTTGTATCGTCGTAATGCTGATTGAAAAAACGGGGTCGGCCCGGATACTGACGCCTTGCTTCGGTGTGTTGCGTGTTGCATGCTTTGCGCCCCGATTCTATGGCTGGGATTTCTATGGCTAATTTCACACTGGATACTATCAACTCCTAGTACCTAGTGTGTAGCAAAGGAACTATCATTCTGTGGATACTATAAACTCCTCAAGTGGTATTAATTCACCCCATCTGAATGACTTCTAATGAACTAAAGGAACCATCCTTCAGTGGATACTATCAACTCCTAGTGTATAGCAAAGGAACTGTCGTTCTGTGGATACTATAAACTCCTCAAGTGCTATTAATTCACCCCATCTGAATGACTTCTAATGAACTAAAGGAACCATCCTTCAGTGGATACTATCAACTCCTAGTGTGTAGCAAAGGAACTATCATTCTGTGGATACTATAGACTCCTCAAGTGGTATTAATTCACCCCATCTGAATGACTTCTGATGAACTAAAGGAACCATCCTTCAGTGAATACTATCAACTCCTAATGTGTAGCAAAGGAACTATCGTTCTGTGGATACTATAAACTCCTTAAGTAGTATCAATTCACCCCATCTGAACAACTAATGAACTGTCGTTCATTAGATACTGTCATTATGTGGATACTATAAACTCCTCAAGTAGTATGAATTCACCCCATCTGAATGTTTCCTAATGAACTAAAGGAACTATCGTTCAATGGATACTGTTGTCAACTCCTCATGTGGTAAAGGAACTATCATTCTGTGGATACTATAAACTCCTCGAGTAGTATGAATTCACCCCATCTGAATGACTCCTAATGAACTAAAGGAACTATCATTCAGTGGATACTGTCAACTCCTCATGTGGTAAAGAAACTATCATTCTGTGGATACTATAAACTCCTCGAGTTGTATGAATTGACCCCATCTGAATGACTCCTAATGAACTAAAGGAACCATCCTTCAGTGGATACTGTCAACTCCTCACGGTAAAGGAACTATCGTTCTGGGGATACTATAAACTCATTATTAATTCACCCCATCTGAATCTCCTAATGAACTAAAGGAACTATCGTTCAGTGGATACCATCAACTCCTCATGTAGTATCCGCCGTTCCTGTGAACTAAAGAACTAACTGAGTTGCCTAGTTCTTCAGTTCTTAGTTCATAATGCACAGAACTATTTCTTTACTCCCCCCTTCCTACATCCATTATCCATCTCTAGACACTGGGTCCTTGATTCTTTTACTCTGTGGTCCTGTCCTAGGGAACAAACGTTCAGTGAAGTGAACTAAGTCGAGGAGTAGTTCGGTCGGCGGAGTTAATTCTTCAAGAGTAGTTCAGTCAGGAACTACCCACCTCTACATGGAAGTCGGAAGATCAATATGTGCGCTGTGCAGTAATGAGTAGAAATTCACCAGTACTTAGCACACTACAGTTTCATTTTTCAACTTTCCATCTACCATCTCCCGCCACCAGAGAAGATAGTCGTTATTTATCTGTTCACATTTCGTTCTTTTAATCACTCATAATAATTGTCAATATGGGTGGAACTCAAAAAATTAGTGAGGCTCTAACTAGGGAGGGGCTCTAACTCCATTCTCACTGAATTAAAATAATTGATTTTCGATCTTCTATTGCCGTTAGCTTCCTCATTGAACCTTCGTGGTCTGGGGATGAGATATCTTGGATTCTATAGGATAGCGGCTTGTGATGAAAACAAAATCCGTTTTTACTCTCGAGATCATTTCACTCCATCGTCTCAACAAACACTTTGCTGTGCCTATTTAGAACGCCGCTTGTAAGAATAGTTTACAACAGTATATCCGGCAACGTCCAAAAATAAACCAACCGGTCCCAATTTTATCGATTCGCAAACTCAAACCTATGTATTTCGTATACGCAAAAAAATGTAAAATACATAGCGTAAAATACAAATGTAAAATATACGCAAACAAGTAAGATTCATGCGATGGTTTACGTTTACGTGGGAACTCATGTTCGTGACCATAGCTCAGCTAGTAAATGCTTGTCTGGGACTGTATAGGTATATTTATGTAGTAGTTTACCCTAAGTGGTGAAGACACGAGACATGAAATCAGTACCTACCTAATCAAAATGTGTGTCCTAAAACAAATGAGTCAAATTCGAGTGTTGAGGGTCATAAATCACTAAAAACGCTGCAAATTATTACACAGCGGTTTATTATTTACCTGTTATTCTGCGTAGGTCACTGTTTTCTGTGGTCAGTACCCTCGAGCTCCCTCCAGGAAAGCCCTAAATGAAGTACTGGCCCGGGAATTAAAGTTTCATACAAACGCGCGGGATTGAATAGTTAAATAATTAATTATTTGTAGTTATGAAGCATAAGGTAAATAATAAGCCGTTGTGTAATAATTTACCTGTATAGATGCCCCTTCTGCGTAGATAGTATAACAAACCATTGTGTAATAATTTCCCAAATAATAGTTCAACGTTTGTTCAAGTTGCGAAAGTACCTATCAACAAAATCCAAAACAGCCATCATTTTTCAAATGGAATAATATCGCAGAACAACCAACTCGACTTCATACAGCTATCCGTAATTACAATCAGGTGATCCCTAGCAATGATTATCTCTGGCCAATTCCCAATTGTTGCTGCGTCCCTAGCGATGATATCTGGGCTGAATCTTTACAATTTTATTCACCCTCCTGTTGATGAAGCCTGTCGGTGCAAATTTCGGGGCCTTACTGTGAACGAACGGCTGGACGTACAGTGCTCCGGGCGGGCTCAAAATACTCCCAAGTTCAAGAACTATTTAAAACCGTAAAAAAATTTCGAGGTAACGGCGTCCTGGAGATTTCAACCCCTATTTTTCACCCCTTAGAGATGACTGACATTAACGCCGAGCTTCACGGACCAGCTAGACCCCAAATGGGACCTACAAACCAAATTTCATAAATTTGGTTCATGGTAACTAAGGAAAGTGCGAAGTACGGCGTACGGCAGACGGACAGAAATTTTTTTATTGCTAAATAATTGCTAAATTTTTTTTTCATGCTCGATTCCAAAGGTTCATTATTGAACCAACCAAAATCGCAAAATAGGTTAGTCACCAGCTTCGAAAATTTGTTCATATGGTCATAGTACATCTTTTTTTATGTTATTATTTTGCTTGAGATACCTTAAAGAAAGGCAAAAAGCTCAATTGTGTTCCCAAAGTAGCTTTGGTATTGATGTTTTTTGCATAAAGGTTGAGTCTTCCAACAGCGATGATGCTCAATGAGGCGTATTATAATGTTCTGACGGCTGGGCTTGAGAACATTAACCAAATGGCCCCGATCCGTCGGGAACAGCAACAGACCCTCCCACAAGGAGAAAACAGACGCAAGGGCTTTCAGATACCCGCTTATCTGTCTGCGTTTTGTTCCTTTACCCTCCTGCCCGCTCTAGACATGGGACTGTCCCATCAGTAGGTACTAACAGCCGGGAGAGGAAACGATCTGCCGTTTTCGTGGTGAAATGACGGAGAAAAGGTGACGTAGAATGCCTCGTCGTTTTCTGCCTCGGTTGTGGCCGAAGTTGCGTCGATATTGACTTGACATTTCCTCTCCCGAGTGCTTTCTCTTGTATTGGTAAAAAATTCACATTTTCGTTGAGCAAGTTTTCTAAGAACATGTAACATGCGGTGAGGGGGAGGACCCAGTGGATGTATTACACTTCACAGTTTGGTCAATTGATGACGGTCCCACAAGTCAGTGTCTTCGTCGAATTTTTAAAGAACGAAATGTGTACACTATTGCAGTGGGTCCAAAAGTGTTGTTAACTGGAAGGAAACCCCGTTGTGATGAATGCAAAGGGCTGTAGAGCGGTAAGCATCGAAGAAAAGACACGAAAAATTCGCACTTGATAATGGCAGATTCACAAATTTCTCATAGCGACGATGAATCTTATCGCTACCCTGGAACCCATCCTGAAATGTTCAAGTCCGCTTCTAACAAAGCATCACCCCAGCCAAACCATTCTCAAGAATGAGCACTCAATTTCACCATCTTAATTTATTATGAATCACAGGACAGTAATGGTTCGTTCCAGCCACGCCCAGTTCATAAACTCGGGTTCGGATGAGTTCACCGACTGAGTTCGACTGGATTTGACGGAGTTGAAGTGGGTCCTGAGTTCATGAAACCGACGGCTGGAACGCCCAAAAGTGAAGGGATACAGAAAGGGATGCGCCTAAGAAGAGAAAACCGCCAAATACTGCCCAAACGTCTGTCAGGCGATGTCGGAAAAAAATGAAGCAGGTTATGATTTTGGGAGGGTTACGCCGAGGTTACCTGAAGGTGAACTGACTTCTCGATGGGTTCAGTTGAGTTCGTGAACTCGCCGAACTCGAGTTCATGAACTCAGGCGGTTGGAACAAAGTTCAACAAACCGAGTTCATGAACTCAAAACGGTTCGAACGCGTCATCTCGGCCATCTGCCCTGCGCATGGTTTCTGCGCCGAACTTCTTCATGAACTCGGCGCGGCTGGAACGAACCTTTAGGTAAGAGGCGATTCGGGCACATGAGGGCAACCACCTATCAACTACGCGATTATTATTATTCTGACGATGTAGTCAAAGCCTTCGAATAAATCCTGAAAGTTATGTCCCACAAAAATCGTTTTATTAAACCGCCGTGAAAACTTTATGGGTGAAAACAGCACGGTATATTATTCTGGTCAAATAGAAGTTCTGGAGGATCGAGTGACAGCCTAAAACCTGGCTCGGAACTCACTGATCAGAGTGATAGTATATTCATGAAATCAGTTAAGCCGCATGCCCCTGGTGCCGTCACACACCCACACACGCGCGCGCGCACACACCAGACCACTCGCGAATTATATAGGTGACAGGATTAGGGACTTACATGCATTTTCTACCAATTTATCCATGCGGTCAAGACCATTCCGAATACCTAGGATTTATCATTTTTTAGGCATGAAGTTTATGCCTAAGAAGCGAACTTTAAGCGAGCTTCATGTGAAGTTTATGCGATGCTCTTAGCTCAGCCCCACAAAGAATACCCTCCCCTCCCTAAGTGGAAATACAATAAATTGATTTGAAGTTTATTATGCATCACAAAAACATGGCATAGGCATGAAGTTTAAAATATGCTTCACAAAAAGCGAATCAAAAATAGTTGAAAGTTACAAAAAACTAGATGGTCACCAATTTTATTTCAAATTTACAGGACATGACCGCAAATATTTTTCTCTGAGGAGGTCAAAAAATTTTCATTTTATTTTTTATATTACTATGATATTGTTATTATTATTTATTTTGAATTGTCCAAAATTTGAAATGCATAACAAATTTGCAAACTTACAAGATGGGCGCTAGGACAAGAGGATCTAGACTCATATTCATGGCAGAAAACCCTGACCCAATAGACTGGAAAAAGAATAACGAAACGTTCCAATCTTGCAGCAAATTTTCCTAGTATCTGCTTGAATAATCGGCAATTATTATTGTCCATGGTTTTGTCCACAAATGGAAATATGAATGCTCGAGCATTTTCACTGTAACAACTATTACCAACTTCCCCCATTTTTTAAAGCTACTTTTAATGCTGCTATTTTTAATGAATTTCAAATTTTGGACAATTTAACAAATAAATAATTCTACCGAAAATATCAATGAAAACTGGTGTCGCAACGGATTTTTAGGGCGAATGTTTCACCTTCTTTCCTATTTATTATTATTATTATTTATTACTATAAATAACTAATAATAACAGTCCAATAGTAATATAACAGTAGCAGCATTAAAAGTAGCATTAAAAATGGGGGACGTTGGTAGTAGTCGCCACAGTAAAAATGCTCGAACATTCGTTTTTGCATTTGTAGACAAAACCATGGACAATAATAATTATCGATTGTTCAAGCAGATAGTACTAGGAAAATATGCTGCATGATTAGAAAGTTTCGTTATTCTTTTTCCAGTCTATTGGGTCAGGGTTTTCTGCCGTGAATTTGAGTCTACATCCTTTTGTGCTAGCGCCCATCTTGTAGGTTTGCAAATTTGGATTCAGAGGACTGTCATCGATGATAAGCACTCTGGAGGTTATAAGAATTATTGTTCGGCCTTCATTCTTTGACGTGGGTAGTCAATTAGTCATATCGTATTTTTGACGTTGTCTGACTCATTGTAGTCTGATACGAAACCTCCGTTTGCAAACATTGAGCCTGGTAGACCTCATTTGTTCCCTCAGCCTTGCGTTGAATTCGAGTTATCATTTACTATAGTTTGTCCATTTTAGCACTGGTAGCTGGTGGTGGTTGTAGATTTTTAGCTTTGATCAACAGCTTGGGGGTTGAATATTCATCTTCCAACTCCATAAAATGACTACATTTTTCCATTAGGAGCGTTCTTTTAAAATTGATGTTCTACAGTTTGTTCCACTGTTTGTAGGACTTTCCTTCATTTGACAAACTAAAGTAACTGTTTTCCTAGTCTGTGGTAGCTATTACAGAAATGAACGCAATAATGGAGAAAAACTTAAAGGAATTATCGTTCAGAGATCCACCTAACCTATCGCTCTTTGGAATTTTTCAAGTAAATCCAACATGCTCCCTTTGGGGCAGAAATGAAGAAAATCAACAAACTATCATAATAAAAAGTGAAGCTATGACTGGATTCATTCAAGTGACGTGCAAAGGCCGAATCACCCTTATTATCCCTGAAATATTTTTCATGTTCCTTCATCCTTTCTCTGGTTCTCCCCCTTTCCCCTTTCCATCCTACCTTCCTTTCACTTTCTGGCATTCACTTCCATGTCCAGTCAGAATCGACCCCCTTCACTTTGGTGCCTTCTCCTTTCATCTTCACAACCAGTTTCAATCGACCACATTTCCTTTTGGTTTATTCGCTGTATTCGAAAATTTTTATAACACCCCCTCAAAATTTTTTCTTTTGCGTTTCAAGTTGCGTAGATTCCAAAAATGCAATGTCCGTCCGCCGTACGCCGTCCGCCGTATCACGCATACCGGCTTCATTTTCTGTCTAAAAAACTGTTTTTAAGCACACGTGCTCCATTTGGGCCCTAGTTCCCAACTCCCGAAACTTTGCAGCCCGATCGGAATACAATCAGGGGTGTTATGGGTGAAGAATTGGTGTAAAAATAGGCTTTTTGGTGTTTTAGTAAAACGAGCTGTTGAGGTATAATTTTCATTGTTTTTTAGGGTGAGAAGACCGAATATGAAGTCGATTTTGACCAAAGATTGGAAAATTGATGTTCTAACGAAGTTTCAGCCTCAAATTTACGTTAAATTTTGGTCTAAAATCGTCTTTCTTCCGCACACAGTTTGGGTTCCCATTTGGATCCTAGTTTAGTTTTGCTCCAAAGCTCGGCACCGCGATCGGCATACACCCAGGGGTGTTATGGGAGAAAAGTGGGTGTAAAAATAGGGGTTTTCGAGGGATGTTTGAGGTTTTAGTTAACATGAGCTTGTGAGGTATCGTTTTCTGTGTTTTTTAGGACGATGATACCGAATATGAATTTGATTTTGACCGAATAGTGAAGAGTTGAGGTTGTAACCAAGGTGAAGCTCCCGAAATTAATTTTTTATGAGTCAAAAACATCGGAAATCGTCTGAAATCACCATACATTGGTATAATAACACTAGAAGTAGTATCAGCAGGTGAATCAATACAATTAAATGATTAAATGGTACTATCGATGATCAAAGATAATGTTTTTTTAAACCGAGCCTAATTAGTTTTTTTGGGGGCCAAACTTGGTGGAATCCATCAAAAATAGCCATTTCAATAATTGCACATGAGAGGTACAATAAATGAACAGCCAAAATTTTTGTAGGTATGTCCAGTAGAATAATAAACCCATGTGACAAGGACTTTGCAGCGTTTTTATTCTTTGAAATGGGTTTCCACGATTTCATGGCGAGTGATTTAGTTCGTACTACGGGAAGGTTGTATCTCAGATTTAGTGCAAATGTGATGCCTGAAGCTCTAGTTTTTCGCTTGTATTAATCACGATATCATCTCTGATTCTTCATTGGGGATCACTTCACTATGCTAGAGAGACCTAGGAGCTCCTCCAAAGAAGGCTGGAATACGTTTCATTCCAGAATGGTCAGGATTTGGGGACCTGAGGTGAACTAGTATTTGAACCCCCGACCAGTTTGTAGCAGTTCAGCTAAGGCGAAATGCGAGCGACGCATTGGATTCTACCTGTCTTGTCGTTCGTATCCTTAAAAAGTCGAAGGCATCCCGTTGTTCCATTCTGAAAGAGTCACGTTTCCCCCAAGTGGTGTACATGGAGCGGTCGTTGTGAACCGGGTCAGGAAAAGCGACGCAAATGAATTCTCAAGTGGGGCAGATTGCTTAATCCATGCGGCAAGAATTACTATTGCGCGATGCGTAGGCGGGAATTGGCAAAATTAACCATTATTAGCCTTAGATGGGGGTCGGATCCGACCTCAGGTCGTACCGCGTTTTGGCGAATTGTGCGTGCTGAAATCACCGCGGACTGCCCGCGGTTCCAAATTATTTTCACCTCATAAAAACGTCTGTCAATTCAAGTAGGCAGTACAGGTTCCTCACTTGAATCACATGAACTTATAAAGTGATAACTTATAAAGTGTAAAGTAGGTTCATTTTGATACGGGACCATCTGCGATCCAACCCGCGTGTACCCTCAAAATTTCAGCTCTGTAAGTACGACTATTTTTCGCGTAGTTAGAAGCGTTACAAGGAAACTGTCAACATTTCATGTTCGCGCAAGCGCATGAAATTCATATATTATGGAACTATCAAAGTATTATTCCTGATCGACCCTCCAAATCTGAACTCATTACAACGATATTTAAGGTAGTTATGGGCGTTTCAAGTATTTCACGTTGGCGCATGCGCAGACGGAACGATTTCCATAATTTTGAAGTAGGATCATCTGCGTTCCAATCCGCGGGTACCCTCAAAATATCAGCTCTCTTCGACTATTTTTCGCGTAGTTAGAAGCATTACAAAGAAATGGTCAACATTTCATGTTCGCGCATGCGCAGACGAAAGTGACATTACGATTCAAACGAAATTCATTTGGAAGTATCAAATTATTACTCCTGATCGACCCTCCATGTTTGAACTCGTTTGAACGATATTTAAGGTAATTATGGGCGTTTCAATTATTTCACATTTGCGCTTGCGCAGACGAAAGTTACCGTACTTTTTCAATGATTTTGGTATGGGACCATCTGTGACCAAACCCACACTTACCCTCCAAATTTCAACCCACTTCGACCATTATTTCGGGTAGTGATGGGCGTTACTAGGAATTACCACAGACAGACAGACACGGAACCAAAAACGTCCCACGATGTCTGAAACCCAAAATGGTAGTGGACTTGTTCATTTTGGAGGACGTAAATTTTTGGTTTATTATTTTCAATAATGAGCCATTGGAATCGAGCATGAAAAAAAAATCCTAACCCCCCCCCCCCTCCCCCCTCAAAATTTGATGGTTTACGTTTCAAGGTATGTAGAATCCGAAAATGCAATAAAAATATTTCTATCTGGCCGCCGTACGCCGTAAGGGCCACTTTTCTTAGTTACCATGAACAAAAATTAATGAAATTCGGGTTATAGGTCCCATTTGGGGTCCTCGAAGCTCGACGTTACTGTCAGTCATCTCTAAGGGGTTCAACGCCCATAACGCCCATAACTAGCCGAAATAATGGTTAAGTGGGCTGAAATGTGGAGGGTAGGTGCGGGTTGGGTCACAGATGGTCTCGTATCAAAATCATTGAAGATGGTCCAGTATTAAACGAACCTACCCAACTATTCTATACGTTCATGTGATTCTAGTGAGGAAGCTATACTGCTACTCGAGTTGGCAGACGTTTTTAATTTTTGTTGATCATACAAATCTTGGTTTCGCGGAATTTATTAAAAATATCTACGATTCGTAACTGTGCACACCAGGAAAGGACAGTGTTGTGAGGCCCACATAGAAAACATTTGTTTCAGGAATCTTTCCCCCTCCCCACTATTCCCATTCATTCATTATCTAAGCCTGCGTAGGTATTTCATTGAATCTTGAGGAAAAATCATCCACAACCACCGCGAATCAGATGTTATCTGACAGTTCCGGCTGCTGTGTTAGGTACTGCCTCGTAGCTCAATTCTATTCGTATTGTGAGTAAACTATTCACCGAATGGATTACCTGACGCATGCGCTGTGACAGTCCGTAATTTCTACTCGTTTTTCCTTTCGCTCGTTTCTTGAATGGACCTCCCGGCATGAATTCCGGCGAGCGACTCGTTAAGTGTGTAATTGTTATTTTATGCGGTTTATCAGTTAACACCTTTCAAGAGTTGGGCAGACTCCTGTTGTGACAGTCTTAATACAGTAAAGTGTGTGTTTGTTTACTGAGTGAGTAAATATCTTACGTATCAACAAGATCATTCCTCTCTTTGTTATCGCCTCAGTACCGTGCGGTGATCGGAACTGGGAAGTTATATTGTAATAAGATGGCCAGCGCTCGTGGCATAAAACGAAAATCTCTTTCGATCGAAGGCAAACTTCGAATTTTAAAGGCCTTAGACGAGAGGGGTGTAAAGACTATGAGAAATGTTGCGGAAGAATAGGGATTACCACCTACCTCTCTTGCAACAATATTGTAAAAAACTATGTACAGAGTCGATCGTGGATGACAGGGAACCTTTTTGAACAGTGGGTTCAACATTTGGATAGTGAGTTAATGTCACCATTGATGATGAGGTGACTACCAGCCAGACGCGAACAATTGAGGAAATCGTTAATGATAACGTGACGGTAGAAGCAACTTGTAACAGTGTGGACTTTTCTCGATACACATTTTCTTCCGGTGGAGACGGGATCGGTTTGGGGAAGCCTAGTGGATATCCCTTCTTAACCGGTGATAATCTCGCTGGTCTAGGAGGGGGACTCACGAGGGTCCACCCCCGCTGTTACACTCTTGAAGTTGTTCAGATGTCTTCCAGAACCAGAACTTCATACTACTTTTCATTCCCCCTTTTCCCTCTCGTACTTCTGCTACCCAGAAGTATGTCACGTGGGAAGTGTAACAGTGTGGGCTGTTCTCGATAAATTTTTTCTTCCGGTGGAGACAAGATCGGTGAGCGGAAGCACAGTTGATTTTAGCGAATTTTCAAAGAAAATGAAGCTATTGCAATGGCTTCGAAATTTAAATAATATAAATTTTTGGAAATTTTCTTCATAGAAATCCGTTTCAGACCATTCTAAAACGATTCCTGAAATTTAACACTTTTTTATATGTATATATATATTTATATATATATGTGTCACTCCAGACGATAACTCTCGATAGAATTGAGATAAACAGCTCAAATTTGCACAAAAAATCTATCTTGGCAATCGAAAGGCTAAGTTCGAAGATGGGCGAAATTGGCCTACTCTAAGGAGGGTTTTGGCGCATTTAAAGTGCGCAAAAATTACCCAAAAATCCCCAAAATGTTATTTTCCAACAAGTGACCCCTCATTTTAAAGGTTTTTGCACGCTGAACACGATGGTGGAATCGGATTTTAGATATCTTGATCCGTTCTCAAATTAGAGCATTTAAAGTGCGCAAAAATTACCCAAAAATCCCCAAAATGTTATTTTCTAACAAGTGACCCCTCATTTTAAAGGTTTTTGCACGCTGAACACGATGGTGAAATCGGATTTTAGATATCTAAATCCGTTCTTAAATTAGAGCATTTAAAGTGCGCAAAAATTACCCAAAACTAGGATAATCTTTAAACTCTTACCCCCCCCCCCCCCACCCCCTTAGAGTGGTCAGATTGAAAAATGTGAGAAGTATTAATTGAAGACTGTCGTGAGTCCCTCCCGGGAACACTCCACTAACAACTTTAAGCTCTCACCAATATCCTGATGTAAAACTTACTTTCCGCTAATAAACATCTGAGTGGGGAGACAGGCAACAGAATCCAGGGGACACAACCTGGGCCCCCCCCAAAACTCCCAACAGGGGAGTTGGAGGGAGAGGCCTCCAGTTCCTATATAACCCTGGATCCTGGAGCTTTAGCTTCATTCGACACTTCCTCTAACCAGCTCTCTCTTCTCTCTCTACCTTCCTCCTCCCAGATCCCTGGTGGTATCCGCCGCTCTGGGAATTCACCTCCTACCTTCTCCCCTTGTCTACATCGGTGGATATCCGCCGCCTAGACAAGCACCTTCCTTCACCTACATCGGTGGATTACCGCCGCCTAGGTGAATTTCCTTCCTCTCGCCTACATCGGTGGATTACCGCCGCCTAGACGAGATTCCTTCCACTCACCTACATCGGTGGATTACCGCCGCCTAGGTGAACTTCCTTCCTCTCACCTACATCGGTGGATTACCGCCGCCTAGGTGAAATTCCCTCGCTCTCATCTATTCACTCCTTCACGCCACCGTGATGATAAATTTAAATTCATCACAGTGGTGAACCCGACGTTCATCCAACCTTCTACCCTTCCTCCCTTCTTACCACCTCATGTGTCGCCCCCAGTCTAGTTCGGTGTCCCCAATTTTAAATTCAAATGCAGCTTAAACAGTCAGTATAAATTCGCAATTTTTGGCCCACCCACAACCGCTCACACAGCTCTCAACTCTCCGCCACAAGCACCTCCGCTACCGCAAATTGCGAATTTAAAATTCAAACCTCACCCAATTTGAATTTTGATTACAGACCTCAACCATGGACCCGAACTCGCCGACGCCGCCGCTCCTCCGGCCATCCCTGCTGCAGCCGCCGACCGCTGCGACAACTAACGCAGCCGAAAACCCCTTCACCACCCTCGCACCGCCCGGCTCCGCCGCATCAACCGCCGCCGCCGCCGCCGCCGCTGCAGGCGCAGCACACGCCGCCGCCGACGTCATATACACCTCCTATGCCGCCGCCACCACCGCTGCGGCCGCAGCACACGCCGCCGCCGACGTCACATGCACCTCCTCTGCCTAGCCGACAGGGTGCACGACCTCGCCGCCTGCGCCGGCGAAATACGCAACCCCCGCACCACATCCCCTCCACGACAACACGCCTCGACGTCCCGCGGCGGGCCCCCCTCCTCGCCAAAACGGGGGGGACCGCCCCCCTTTTCCCCCCGCCCGCATCAACTACACCACCGCCACCAAGGCCTCCTACACCTCCTATGCCGCCTCCACGGCCGCCAACCTCCCACCAGCAACTCGCTGCGCCACAAAACCCCTTCCCCGGACGCACAACGTTCCCCCACCCGGGAACGGCAAAACCCCCACCTCCCCCACGGCCGCACCTCCCTGCGCCGCCGCCAACCCCCGTCCCCGACCACACACCGTTCCCCCACCCAGGAACGGCAAAACCCCCACCTCCCCCACGGCCGCACCTCCCTGCGCCGCCACCAACCCCCGTCCCCGGACACACACCGTTCCCCCACCCAGGAACGGCAAAACCCCCACCTCCCCCACGGCCGCACCTCCCTGCGCCGTCACCAACCCCCGTCCCCGACCACACACCGTTCCCCCACCCAGGAACGGCAAAACCCCCACCTCCCCCACGGCCGCACCTCCCTGCGCCGCCACCAACCCCCGTCCCCGGACACACACCGTTCCCCCACCCAGGAACGGCAAAACCCCCACCTCCCCCACGGCCGCACCTCCCTGCGCCGCCCCCACACAACACTACCCCTCCTACGCCGCCGCCACGGCCGCCTGCCCTCCAACCGCACCTAGCTGCGCAGCCACACCCCTCACCCCACCATCAACCGTTCCAATCTAACTACCAACCTTGTAAATTTTTGTAAATACCCTGTACATATTGCTCTACTCACCATCATCAGCCTCATCACCATTGTACATATTGTCCCTTCATCAATTTTTGTCATTTCTCATCACCATCATTATCCTCATCACCATTGTACATCTTCCTCCACTACTTGTCACTTCATCTATTTTTGCCATACTATCATCCTACTTACTGATTCTTACTATTTCCTATATACTCTATGTCACACCTACGTTTAAGTCACCTAGGATTAAGTCAACCCTAGGATTAAGTCACCACCGGTCACACTTCTGCCTTCAGCACCTCAATTGTTTGCTTCAGCCTTCAGCTTCTGTCAACTTGCGCCTTCAGCTCCCCTCTTGTTTCCGCAGCCCTCAGCCCCTGTCAACTTGAGCCTTCAGCTACCTCAAACATTGGTTCGAACTGGGGGGACCTCTGTCGTGAGTCCCTCCCGGGAACACTCCACTAACAACTTTAAGCTCTCACCAATATCCTGATGTAAAACTTACTTTCCGCTAATAAACATCTGAGTGGGGAGACAGGCAACAGAATCCAGGGGACACAACCTGGGCCCCCCCCAAAACTCCCAACAGGGGAGTTGGAGGGAGAGGCCTCCAGTTCCTATATAACCCTGGATCCTGGAGCTTTAGCTTCATTCGACACTTCCTCTAACCAGCTCTCTCTTCTCTCTCTACCTTCCTCCTCCCAGATGCCTGGTGGTATCCGCCGCTATGGGAATTCACCTCCTACCTTCTCCCCTTGTCTACATCGGTGGATATCCGCCGCCTAGACAAGCACCTTCCTTCACCTACATCGGTGGATTACCGCCGCCTAGGTGAATTTCCTTCCTCTCGCCTACATCGGTGGATTACCGCCGCCTAGACGAGATTCCTTCCACTCACCTACATCGGTGGATTACCGCCGCCTAGGTGAACTTCCTTCCTCTCACCTACATCGGTGGATTACCGCCGCCTAGGTGAAATTCCCTCGCTCTCATCTATTCACTCCTTCACGCCACCGTGATGATAAATTTAAATTCATCACAAAGACGAGAGTTCGAAGCAAAAAAGGCGATTACGAAGCAACTCTTAACGAACGACCCCTAACCTACGTGGCAGACGACCCCGATTTCATACCCCTCACCCCAGCTTCATTTTTGCGTGATATTACATCGGGTGACGTCACTGATCTCGACTTGGTCGAAGGAGAGTTCCTGAAGAAGAGAATGGCCCACCTACAAAAACTGAGAGAAAATTTAAGAACCCGCTTCAAGAAGGAGTATCTGGCGCTTCTCATACACAAAGGAAAGCGGAAAAACCAAGATGTGGGTATTGGTGACATCGTTCTGATTGGATCAGACAACGTAAAACGCGTGAACTGGCCGATCGGGAAAGTCATCGAGACACTACCTGGGCCAGATGGACACACGAGAGTGGCTAGATTGAAGACTGCCACTGGAGAACTCATTCGCCCTCTTCAGCGCCTATATCCTCTGGAAGTGAGGAAGAAAGAAGATCTTCACCCCCAACCAGGGACCCAGGAAGGCCGGCCCGAGCTCGATGTACCCTCAAGAGATGATCCTGCTCCTCAAGATGATCCTGCACCTCAAGGTGATCCTGCACCTCAAGATGATCCTCTGAAGGCTCCAACTATTACCCGGCGTGGCCGAGTGGTGAAGAAGCCGAAAATGTTGAACTTATGATTGCAATGCGAACATTGCAAGGTGGGAGGATGTCAGAAATCGCTTCACTCGGTGCAGTAGGTACTGCACATCTCCAGCCACTACAGTGCTACCGCCTGCTCGATCCAACCGATGGGCAATTGTTTTAGATTGGACTGCCGTGGTTTTTTCCCAAAAAAGACTCGTTTTATAGTATTATTATATCAGCTTTTGACTGTAAAACACTGTGCCTAAAATATCTCCCTAGGTTTCCCAACCAATTTTAACGCAGTTCTTTCCTAGACAGTTCCTGATTTTAGACATCTGGCGACCCTGCCAGGATCAGAAGTGTTCATATTACCTTGTTTTTTTTTTTTATCAGGCTCTGATAATTTTCAGCTCAATTTTAACAACCGGTCATTATGACTACGCCTTTGCTAATGATGATTATCTTCTGAGTCCTAAAATTCTTACGTCATTTCCTTTGCGATTATACCTATTTAACTTTTATTCAAATTCTCCATTCCATTGGACTAAAAAAACTCGTCTCTTTAGATATTTTACATTAAATAAAGAGTAAGGTGACTCAGTAGAGGGGACTCAATGAGCAAAGGTAGGCTTTCAGTTAATTCAACTCAAAGTAGGCAGGTGATCTACCGGTATACAAATGAGAAACGACCCCCATAGCAATACGTCCATGGTTCAATGAAGAAACCAGAGTATCAATGTGCAGAAAAATCATCACACAGTCTTACTTCTCTTATAATTTAGGTTGGACGACCAACTTTTGTATTTCTACAAAACAATATGGAAATCACATGAGAGGTGCTTAGGTACCGATCCGAATTATACTGCACCATTGGTCCTGTTTACATCGTGAACCATAACGTGGAATGGAAAGTTGCGATGTATCCGTACAGGCAACTTTCGATTCCAATAATTCTCAAGCAGTTTCAGGTCCACTCAATGTTGAATACTAGAATAGAACAATATTTCAACGTAGCACCCACATGTTCTTCCAAGTGATCCTTCCAGAAACCACATCCTTCCTTCATAGTTTATTTCAAGATTGAGCCTGCATGAAAAACAACCTGCACTTGAAGCACTCATGATTTTCTATAACAACTCCTTTACCTACTGCACTCTCTTGAGTAGGTAAGTCAAAAGTCCTAACTACCCTATCCTACCTAATATGAACCCACAGCGATCAAATAAATAAGCACTTAGTACAATTACGTAATAAACAAACGGTAGAATCAGGATGGACAAAACGTACAAATTAAAATAAATACGAAGAGAATATACATAGAAAACCAAATTTTAGACCGAAGTTTTCCTTTATTCAAAACCATAGCCATTAATTCGAATATTTCTTTGAAAATTCGCTCATTAAGTCATGCTGCATGACTGGTTTTTTTCACATTTCCCGTGTAAGGCGTGTCGTGGTATCCTCCCAGAACCACTCCTTGTAAACCTGCAAATATTAGATCTCGCAAATAAACTCGCAGAAGTGGGGATGAAAGACGGAGGAGCACCGAGGAACCCAGTGGGGGAACACCATCATCCACTAGCTGGAGGATGGAGGGAGACAGCCCTCAGGGGCTATAAAAACTCGCCTCCTTCGCCTTTCTAGCCATTCTCTAGCCATTCTACGCTCTCCTCTAGTCACTGACTACTCTCTCACCTCGCTCCTCCTCTCTCTCCTTAACCTAAAAGATCTTGGAATAGGTGACAGCCTGAAGTGTTGGAACCTGCCAGGCAAATGCTCCCGAAAAGATCCCGTTGAATTGGTGACAGCCTTTAGTGTTGGAATCCAGCCGGGCACAACCTCACCTCCTAAAAGATCCCAGAAATATGGTGACAGCGTTTAGTGTTGGAACCAGGCTGGGCACAACCTCATACCGCCCGTAGTGAATTATCGCTATACCTATTCACTACAAGGCGTATTCCCGCTTAAGTCGTATTTTTGTCTGAGTCCCTTGAAATATGTCTTAAGTGGGTTTTACTGTTAATTTATGTGAGAGTGCCACCGAGTGACGGGGCACGTCCCGTTTTCGTCAATCACCTCCCGTTTAACTCTTCGTTGTTGGAATCAATTTTTCAACTCGGGTCCTCGGGAAGCTGTGAAAAACCCGCTCGTGGTACAAGTATGTTATAGCCCCGCCAATATCGATTGTATCGATTATCTCAAATACATCGATCCGTGTGGTATCGATGACGTGTATCGTTCCGCTGCTCGCATTGTCAAGCGATCTGGATGCTCGCTAGCGCTCGCATCTCAAAAAAGATAAACAATCCCAGAAACTATCCCGTGAATGAGCAGGTTGTTTGGGACTTCTGAATAGATGGTACAAGTATGTTATAGTCACTCTTATTTTTTGGTGTCCTTACAATGGTCTTCCCGTATTCATTTTGAAAGTTGATATCGGCACCCGGGATGTAGGCATCGGGACGCCATATTGAGCCGTCATCGATACCACAAGGATCGATGTATTTGAGATAATCGATACAATCGATATTGGCGGGGCTATAACATACTTGTACCCCGCTCGTTAGCACATTACCATCAGCGTCTCCCACTTTACCGTCACTGTCCGCCTCTCTGCTGCACCGTCCCAAACCATTCTCGTAGTTCTGTTGACAAACTCGCGTCAACAGCGTTAACGAGAGCGGGTTTCTTGAGTTGGACGACACGTTTCAGTTTCACATCTCCCGAGTCCTTCGGAGTTCGGATTGACGTATTGTAACCGGAATTCGTGAGACGGTAATTTGCGGGTTTCCTTGAAGTATTCAGGTAGTCCTGTTGTGAGCGAGGTGGCGCGAGGAATGAGTAAAATGTTAGGTCAGGCCCACAACGACCCAGCGATGCCGGGTACGTTTCAAACTGCACATACATACCAAAGAAATTGAAAGACTATTGGAATAGAACCTCAAGGGCCGGTTTATCAAGACCGATTAAAGTCTGACTAAGTCAAATCTCTGATTCTCTCGCATACTCGTTTGTCAATTCACTTTAGCAGCTGATTATCGCTAATCAGTGACTGACTATAACTGGAGATAGAAGCTACTTAAAAATGTAACTGTCCAGTCAAAGTCCGATTAGCGGGCAGCCATATTGCATTTTCGTTTTTTCTGTTCCTATTTGTGCTCAGACTTGAATTGTAGCGAGTGTTTTCATTCGTTTTTTCATGGATTCTAATATAGAAATGGATGATTAGGATTTCTCCGACGGAGAAATGAACTTGTACGTCTACCTTGAATGGATACGAAATAATTGGTTCGGCAGGGAAAATACCGTATTTTGAGACATAGGGTGATATGGATTTCCGCTCCAGTTTCCGCTATCTAAAGAAACTACTTTTTTTCTTTTATTACTATTTATTTTGTTCGTTATTGGAAACTATCAACACTTAACAATTGAAGGAATATTTTTTCGCGCACCATTACAATTTGAAAAACAAAAAGCCGCAATCTGCGTGGGTCACTGTTTTCTGTGGTCAACGCCTACCCTCGAGCTCCCCCCAGGAAAGCATAGGAAGCCGGGCCCGGGAATTCATAAAAATACGAGGGATTCAATAATTCGATCATTAATAAATTATTTATTTGTTGTTATTCATTAAGCGTAACGTTTCTTCAAGTTGCAAAAGTACCTATTGACAAAATCCAAAATCCATTCTTCAAGTGAACTAGTATCACAGAGCAACCAACAGAACATATTATAATCAGGCGTTCCCTAGCAGTGATACCTGGGCCGAATTCATACCATTTCATTACCACTTTTTCCACTCTTTGGTCAAAATCGGCTTCATATTCGGTATCCTTGTTTTTTTTAGCGTTTTATATCCCGAATAACACCACAAGGAATCTCAAATTGAAGAACATCTCGAAATAAACGTAGGGAATTTAAGTCTGTGTCGAATGAAATCAAATTCAATCTTTGAGCCATATATGCTGTTTAATTTTTACTTCATACAACCTAACGGGTATAATAAAAAATGTTCAATGGAAAACTAGAAAATTGGAATTCATCATTTTTTCAGGAGGGAAAATCATCACCAGACGGTCCCTTAAATGTCCTGGATTCTATTTCTAATAGCTATAATCCTTACATAGTTTCCCGTTACATATTTTTTGGTGAAATTATAAATCTTGTATCTCGTGTCCAGGGTCAGATACCGTCCGGAGTGACACGATTATATAATATATGAATACATATAAAAATTTGTGGTAGTTTTATTATGACTAGGTAGGTAGTTAGGATAACGGAGGTGAATGTATGTTCAATCTAGTCGTTTTTTCGTTTTTTGTATATTATTTATTTCACGACGTTCGGTCCTGGAACAGCACCCTAACCATGTGGACAGCCCACAGAAGAAAAATTAAAGAAATGGCGTATGTTCTTAAACACGCTAATAACATAAATTGCAAAATAGATGTAAAAGGTTTATCAACAACCTACCGCAGAATCCTAACATAAACAAAACCAATATCCCCCATTCATCAACCACCCCTGTTTTCAAAATTAAATCCCCATCTTTGGTTTTCTCCAACACCATCCACTCAATATCCTACCAAACATAAATATCACACCTTCCACTATCCAACAACCAACCAACAAACCACCATCCTTTCAGTACCAATGCCGCATTAATTTCCATTTACTTATCCACGTTATCAGTGTTGTTTCACCTGTTCTGTATCACTATATAGCTATCATAAAAGGTGCAATTTTGTTGCAATGTTTGCGCATTTTGTGCAAGAACCAATGAAATATCCAGGATAACCCTACTGTAAGTTACAACTTTCATCATTTCTAAGTTTGAATAGTTACAGTGTTCCATATTAATAACTAACTTCAACTTTGATTCTTCTGTAGGCTCTCCATATGATTAGGGTCCTAATAATATACAAAAAAAAAACCACAGTCATGCAGCGTGGCTATAAGAGCGAATTTTCGAAGAAATAACTGATTTTATGTAAAAATGTTTCTCAAGAAATAACCCGTTCCTTCATCTTCAAAGTGCTCCAGTTTGAGAACGGAATGAGATATCGCAATTCTGATTTCACCATCGTGTTCAGCGTACAAAAACCTTTAAAATGAGGTGTCACTTGTCAGACTGTTTCATTTTGGGAATTTATGGGTAATTCCCCCCCCCCCCCCCCCCCAAAACTCCCCCTTAGAGTGACCCGATTCTGCCCATCCACGAACTTAGCCTGTCGATTGCCAAGACAGATTTTTCGTGCAAATTTGAACTTTTTATCTCAATTCTTTCGAGAGTTATCGTCTGGAATGACACACACACACACACACACACACACACACACACACACACACACACACACACACACACACACACACACACACACACACACACACACACACACACACACACACACACACACACACACACACACACACACACACACACACACACACACATACATATATATATATATATATATATATATATATATATATATATATATATATATATTTGGTGTCTTTCGGCAGTTAATTCAGGATGGTCTGAAACGGATTTTGGTATAAAAATCTTTCGGAAATTCGAGTTTTAAAAATTTTGGACCGAGAACAATAGCTTCCTTTTCTTCGAAAATTCGCTAAAACGCTGCAAAGTCCTTGTCACATGGGTTTATTATTCTCCTGGACATACCTACAGAAATGCTGGGGGCCTATTCACTAAAATAGATAGTGGAAAGAGATTATCTGTTGAAATCCCAATTCTACTTGGCCTACCAACTATCAGGTTTTCTGTGATGGTCAGCCTGACACCACATTACCATCGCCCGCTGTAATGCTTTTCTCTGCTCAGTCTAAATCGCCATCTTGTAAGAAAGTGTTCTCTAATTAAAAGTTCTCATCCGAATTCCGCTGCCTTATTTCTCCTTCAGGTTATGGGCCCAGGAGAATAGCGTCTAAAATTTTCTTTTGTTTAGTACGTGAGTGGTGAGTGTCAGTAATCCGAGTCGGGAAGTTTTTCTGTCGGGTTTGTCGTGTCGTTTTTGCGTTCGTCCTCGTGGTGTAGGTTGTCGTTACCTATTCGAGCCGAGGATGTCGTCAACTGCGTCACAGCCCGTGAACATCAGGCTTTTCGATGGAACCGGGTTTGATCCCTGGTTGTTCAGAGTTGAGAAGCTTTTACAACGGAACGGTGTCTTGGATAAGCTTCGCAGTACACCGCCGGATGATGATGAGCAGAAGTTAAGGGTTTGGAAGGCGGACGATGCCAAAGCCCAAGATCTAATCGTCCAGTGCATCTCGGACAACTGCCTTGAAATGATTAAAAAGGCGAAGACTGCAAATGCGATGATCGATATGCTCAGACATACCTACGTGAGAACCGGTACTGCGTCACGTGTAAGCATTCAGACCAAGTTGCGAAATATGAGTTTCGACGGTAAATCAAGCCTCACTGAGTACCTGATTGAGTATGACAAGACGATAAACGATCTGAAAGACAATGGGGGTAGAATGGATGATCGTGAGTACGTTTGTCAGCTCTTAGCGATGATGCCTGAAACCTATCACTCTGTCGTCACCGCCATCGATATTTTGTTCAGTTGTGAGGACAAAATTGATGTTCCGCCAACATTTGTAAAGAATAAGCTCCTCGCCGAAGAAGCAAGACTTCAAGAACTTAATGCTGCTACTAAAGAAGAATCGGCAAATGCATTTTCGGCTTCGCGAAATTCGAATTCGCGAGGATTTTCACGCAAGTTCGGTCGTGGAGGAGGTGGTAGTTGGAGGGGCGGAAGAGGTGCCGAGCGTGACGTCACACCAAGCTCGGGAAACCATCAGGCTCGCAGCAGTGATACCACCAGAACAAACTTTGTTTTCCGTGGATGCTGTCACAAGTGTGATGGGAGAGGGCACACTCGAGCAGATTGTCCATCTCGTGTCGCTCAGTCGAACATCGCTCAAGCAGAACGCGAAGAAGAAGAAGAAGAGGAAGAGGTTTCATTCTTATCAGACAAGGATGTCAATGTCAACAAACCTTCCGATTCAAATTCAAATGAAATCGCCCAGTGTTCAGTGGTAAATGATGTGTTCTTAAACTTTTGTGTTGATTCCGGCTGTTCACATCATCTAATTAAATCCGATTTTGAATCTTTTCTGACCACGTCTAAGAACATATGTCAGAAAATCGGCGTTGCTAAGCAAGGCGAGTGTATCACAGCTACTGCAGTTGGTGATCTGCAGCTTGAGACTGTTGACAACAAGAGCATGTTATGTCCCGGGGTTCGGGATCTGATATTTCCCCTTCTTCATACTCAGATGCCATGGGGAGACACAAGCAAAACACTCGCGATATGATTAAAAACTAATTTATTTTGATTCGGACTGTTAAAATGGGAAAACTCGATAGCACACTCCCCCTTGAAGGTACTCACAGTGGTACTTGTAACGTAAACTGATCGTAATACTTTGCGGTTATAAAAATGCGTCTAACAGAGCAACTACTCACAACAGACTGCGGAGTGGGGCTTCAGGGTGAGCGCTCTCCAGTTTTCAGTAGTTTGTTAAAGTACCTCGAGGGGATTTACGAGTGGCTAGTGGCGACACAATTGGTGTTTTCGAGTACTACGTTCCAAAAGCTCAGACAGTAGGCAGGCTAATTTCTCCATCACACGGCGATCCTGACATTGCTGCCGTCCTCGGGAGCACAAGTCACCTGAATATCATTCTCCATCACACGGCGATCCTGACCGTGCTGCCGTCCTCGGGAGCATAGAGAACCTGAAAGGCCAAACGCAACGCATTAGGCCTTACCAAAAAAACCCACCCCCGCCCCCAACAATGTGGGGAAAGGTACGGTATGCAAACAAAATCAAAAGTACGGAACCCAACAAACAACTGAGGCACAGAGGAGAGGCACCAAAAGTTCAGCCCTAAAATGTAAAATGTACAACCAACAAACGTATTGCGCAAGGGAACGGAAAAATTCACAAATCACAAAACTAGCCAGAGGCGCGTCCAGTGGCATAGCAGAGACGTGCAAATCACGTAGGAGATTTGCCCTACTCCCCTAAAAGAAGGTACAACTGTGACAACATAGTATGACACTCAAATAATAGAGAATCGTCTGACCAGCCACGCAGGCTGAAGCCGAACCAACCGGGAGGATCCACAGTCAATTGGGGCAGAGTCCACCATAAACAATAAGAATCATCCGACCAGCCACACAGGCTGAAGCCAAACCAACCGGGAGGATCTACAGTCAATTGGGGCAGAGTCCACCATAAACAATAAGTCATACTTCACACAGAAATGTCCCCATTATCAGGGAGAGGGCTTGTCCCATAAAAAACAGGAGCCTTGCGCAAACGTTCACGAGTTAACCCTGGTCCTCACCTCTGTCTGTGCAAAAACCAAATCGTTCTCCTGAAATCGTTTAACCTTCAATTTTCCACTGCCAAATCGACATTTACTTAGTTGAGCTTGTTTCTCAATCAATTGGGTAGCAGAGTCACGCAACTCATGGAGGCTAGAGGATGGCTGTTCAAAATTTACAACAGACAAACAAAATGCGCTAGGAGGTTCAAAATGAAAAATGTCGTGAGTTGGCCACAGGAGGGTCCAGTGGCTGAGGAACTGAGGTCAAGGTAAAGCCAGAGGCGAGTCCAGTGGCTGAGGGACATATGTCATGTTAAAGCCAGAGGCGGGTCCAGTGGCTGAGGAACTGAGGTCAAGGTAAAGCCAGAGGCGAGTCCAGTGGCTGAGGAACTTATGTCATGGTAAAGCCAGAGGCGGGTCCAGTGGCTGAGGAACTGAGGTCAAGGTAAAGCCAGAGGCGAGTCCAGTGGCTGAGGAACTTATGTCATGGTAAAGCCAGAGGCGAGTCCAGTGGCTGAGGAACATATGTCATGTTAAAGCCAGAGGCGGGTCCAGTGGCTGAGGAACCTATGTCATGTGAAAGCCAGAGGCAGGTCCAGTGGCTGAGGAACTGAGGTCAAGGTAAAGCCAGAGGCAGGTCCAGTGGCTGAGGAACTGAGGTCAAGGTAAAGCCAGAGGCAGGTCCAGTGGCTGAGGAACTGAGGTCAAGGTAAAGCCAGAGGCAGGTCCAGTGGCTGAGGAACTGAGGTCAAGGTAAAGCCAGAGGCAGGTCCAGTGGCTGAGGAACTGAGGTCAAGGTAAAGCCAGAGGCAGGTCCAGTGGCTGAGGAACTGAGGTGTCAGTTGACAGTTAATAGGAAGAAAAAGGAATAGTCCCGAACCTACTTGTACTTGACAGTTACCCTATCAGAAAAGAAGTAACCGCATGACGAAGTCAGTGCAAAGGGTAGGACGAAGACGGAGGGTCCTACCATGACAAAGAGCATCGCAGGGGTGCCAAGCAAGCTAGGGATTTAGGAAGTTCAGTATGTCATTCAATATGAACAAACAGGAAGGGTCCCGAACCTTCTTGGGCTTGACAGTTACCCTATCGGAAAAGAAGTAACTGCAGGACGAAGTCAGTGCAAAGGGTAGGACGAAGACAGAGGGTCCCACCATGACAAAGAGCATCGCAGGGGTGCCAAGAAAGCTAGGGATTCCGACCAAATTGCGAAGTTAGAAAACAGAGAAACTAGGAAAAAATATAGGAAATAAAAAACTTGATTACAACAAGCCTCTCAGGTTGAAGTCACAATAGACCGGGCTCGTCCACAGTCCAATTTGGACACACAGTCCATAAGCTAAGGTGGGATAGTCCACAAGCGCAATAACATTATTGCCAACCAGAATTCACTGTGAGAGGTTTCGACATCAGGGATAGGTTCAAGGGAAGGAGCTTTGCGCAAACGTTCATGAGGATATTTCAAGTGTTTCCCTCCAGAAACAGACTGCAACTTATATCGGTCATGTGGCAGCACTTTCATAATCTTATAGGGGCCTCTGTAGGCATTGTCCAATTTAACTCTGTTCCTCACCTCTGTCTGCACAAAAACCAAATCGTTTTCCTGGAATCGTTTAACAGTAGCTTTTCCACTGTCAAATCTAGTTTTACTAGTCTCAGCCTGTTTAGCAATCAATTGTGCGGCAGTGTCACGCAACTTTTGGAGGTCTGTGGAAGGTTGTTCAGTAAGGTGGTCAGTTACAGAAATTAATGGCAAGGGTCTAGAAACTCGTCCAAACATCAGCTGCATGGGCGATATTTTGGTAACACTGTGAGGTGTGGTATCAAGTGCCAGCTGAATATGCCCAACGCAAGACTGCCAAGTTTTATGTTCATCGGCTTCAGCAACCGTAAGCATGTTGCGCAAAGTGTTCATGAGACGCTCAACCTGCCCATTCCCACGTGACGCCCCAGCTAATTCAGCCATGGCACCAAGGTGAACAACCAGCACACTATGCCAAACCCAAACAGGCAGAGACTGGATAGAACACTTTTCTCAGCTCAGCCCCGGGGGAAAGACAAAGATGACGGAAGACAGTCAGGCAGCCAGGAGAAGTGAAGAATAGCTAAAAGGCCCCGCGGAAACAACAGCCCGAAGGCACCATCCAATAATCAAGGATAGAACACTTTTCCGCAACTAAGGACAAGTACCCCAAACCGAAGTGGCAATGACAGCCTCCTTCATCATAAAGAGGGGATAGAACACTTTTCCCCCCTCAGGGAATCAGGCGAGAACTGCCAAGCCAGGAAGGGCACCAAGTAGCAAGGAAAGACATCACCAGCCACCCAAATGGATGACTCTGCAGGTGGAGGTAAATCCACAAATGGAATAGTAACAGTGTGACCACCTAACATCTCACTGAACAGCACAACCTCATCCTCAGTACACTGATCTAGAGAGCACTGATCTGGCAAGGTATCAGAATAATCATTGGTGACATTACTAAATGTATTAACAGAATCAGAATGTTTGTCCTCCTTGGTACATTTGTCCAATAGATCTGAGTCAACTCTTAAGCAAGTTTGCTGAACTTCAACTTCTAAACAAACTTGTTTGGGTTCTACTTGGTTTGATGTGTCACAGGGGCTGGCAGGGTCCAGCAATTTACTGTCATCGGTAGTGGACAAAAGAGGAGGCTCGTCCTCCCTCAGCATGCACGATGACGAAGAAATCACCATATAAAAATTTGGCATCAGAATTTCTCGCCCCAAAACTATGGGCACTGGCAAAGTACAATCTGCCACAATGTGGAACAACACAAAGATATCATGACCGTTGATGGTTATCAAAACTTGTTTTTGGCATTTAGAGAGGGTTACTGCTGACCCTAATCCATGCAAATGGACAAGGTTATTAAAGGTAGTACCTTGGAATTTATCACTAATGGACATGCGAAGGAGAGAGCATTCTGATCCTGAATCGAAACAGTAATTGAATACATCACCTCGGTGGGTAAAGGTGCCTTCTGAATTGGCGACGTAAAGGCTGACCTGCCCCTCTGCTGGCTTGGTCGTCAGATTTCTGGTGTCTCCAGATCCTGGACGTGGTGATGACTGCTTCTTCTTGGGACAATTTGGTGCAATATGGCCTTTCTCATTGCAGGCAAAACATGAAGTGTTTTTGGATTGTTTGGGTAGCTGATTGGATGAGTTTTTTTTATTTATTTATTTATTTATTTTTTTTATTGGCATTGAAAAATACATACAGCCAGAAAATAAACAAAATAATCTTACACCTAAATGCTACAATTTACAAAATGGAATCTAACCACATATCTTTACAATTGAAATCAAATTTTTATGCCGTTGTCCTGTATAAACTTAAATAAAACCTTAAAAACACCAACATTTTCTTGGAGTAAACTCTTATAACAAAATGGTGCTTTCATGACCTTATATAGTTCATCAAACATTTGGTCCCTGGATACCCTATAGTTGTCGCACTCCATCACAATATGCTCTACTCCTCCATCTCCGCCACAATGGGGACACGAGTCATCGAACCCTTCACTTCCATTTCTCACTCTTGCCAAGTAAGTCGGGCATACCGCATGGTTGCTCCTCATTCTGCATACAACTCTAATAAATTTCCTGTTTGGCTCAACATTTGCAAACCACGGGTTGCTACGAATTCGTGGATTTATATCTTTGAAAAAACGCCCCTTGTCACTATCTATATACTTATTTTGCCATTCCATTCTAGTATTGGACTTGACTATGGCATAATAATCTTCTATAGGCAACACACATTGCACCACCTCCCCATTTGCTGCTGCCCTTTTCGCCGCTCTGTCCACTCTCTCATTATGAATCAGACCATTGTGTGATTTGACCCAAAGGAAATGTATATCCCTATTCAACCTCCTGCAGGCAGAGAGTAGTTCAATAATCCCAGCAACGCTATGATGATTGAATTTACTTAACTTATTACTGGCAATTGCTTTCAACACACTCTCTGAGTCTGTGCATATCAGTGTATGAGTATAGGAGTTTGTTTCTTCAACTACATATTATACAAACTGATGGTGATTTCAGACGATTTCCCAGGTTTTTCACTCATAAAAAATCAATTTTGGGAGCTGAACATTTGGTAGAACCTCAATTTTCTATTCATTGGTCAAAATCGACTTCATATTCGGTCTTCTCGTCCCCAAAAACATGAAAAACGATACCTCAAAAGCTCATGTTACCAACATGTTGCTAAAACGCAAAAAGTACCTATTTTTATACACATTTTCACTCATAACACCCCTGGGTATATTCCGATCGGGCTGAAAAGTTTCGGGACACAACTAGGGCCCAAATGGAGCATGTGTGCGAAAGAACGATTTTTTTAGACCGAAAATGAAGCCTGTACACGTGATACGGCGGACGGCGTACGGCGGACGGCGTGCGGCTGACGGACATTGCATTTTTGGAATCTATGCACCTTGAAACGTAAAAGAAAGAAGTTTGAGGGGGTGTTATAAAAATTTTTTGCTGAGCGATTACATAGGTGTAATAAACCAAAACGCTGCAAAGTCCTTGTCACATGGGGTTTATTATTCTACAGAAATGTTGGCTGTACATTTATTGTTTGTTTCATGTGAAATAATTGAAATAGCTATTTCTGATGGTTTCCACCAATTTTGGCCCCCAAAACACAAATTAGGTAGGTACGATCTTTTTTTTTTTTTTTCAAATTAACTTTGATCATTGGTAGTGCCATTTAATCGTCTTGATCCACGTGTTGACACTTTTTCTAGTGTTATTCTACAAACTGATGGTGATTTCAGACGATTTCACAGGTTTTTGACTCATACAAAATCAATTTTGGGAGCTGAACATCTGGTACAACCTCAATTTTCCACTCCTTGGCCAAAATCGACCTCATATTCGATCTTCTCGTCCCCAAAAACATGGAAAACGATACCTCAAAAGCTCATGTTACCAACATGTTGCTAAAACGCAAAAAGTACCTATTTTTACACACATTTTCACTCACAACACCCCTGGGTATATTCCGATCGGGCTGAAAAGTTTCGGGACACAACTAGGGCCCAAATGGAGCATGTGTGCGAAAGAACGACTTTTTTAGACCGAAAATGAAGCCTGTACACGAGATACGGCGGACGGCGTACGGCGGACGGCGGACGGACATTGCATTTTTTGAATCTACGCACCTTGAAACGGAAAAGAAAAAAGTTTGAGGGGGGGTTATAAAAATTTTTTGCTGAGCGATTACATAGGTGTATTATTCAGAGAATAATAAACCAAAAGTACCTATTTTTACACACATTTTCACTCATAACACCCCTGGGTATATTCCGATCGGGCTGAAAAGTTTCGGGACACAACTAGGGCCCAAATGGAGCATGTGTGCGAAAGAACGATTTTTTAGACCGAAAATGAAGCCTGTACACGTGATACGGCGGACGGCGTACGGCGGACGGCGTACGGCTGACGGACATTGCATTTTTGGAATCTATGCACCTTGAAACGTAAAAGAAAGAAGTTTGAGGGGGTGTTATAAAAATTTTTTGCTGAGCGAATACATAGGTGTATTATTCACAGAATAATAAACCAAAATGACAGGATTGGTCATACCTTCACCCCCTTTATAAAAATTTGTTTATCCTAGATTCTGAGTGCTTTGAAATGTATTTTTATCGATATAGGTATGTACTTTAAAAACGCTGCAAAGTCCTTGTCACATGGGTTTATTATTCTATTGGACATACCTACAGAAATCCTGGCTGTTCATTTATTGTTTCTTTCACGTGAAATAATTGAAAAGCCATTTCTGATGGTGTCCAAGAATTTTGGCCCCTAAAACACGAATTAGGTATGGTACGCTCCTTTTTTCTTTTTTTTTCTTCAAGGTTGTATCTTTGATCATTGGTAGTGCCAATTAATCGTCTTGATCCAAGCGTTGATACTACTTCCAGTGTTATTATACAAATTGATGGAGATTTCAGACGATTTCCCAGGTTTTTGACTCATAAAAAATAAATTTTGGGAGCTGAACAATTAGTAGAACCTCGATTTTCCACTCTTTGGTCAAAATCGACTTCGTATTCGGTCTTCTCGTCCCCAAAAACATGGAAAACGATACCTCAAAAGCTCATTTTACTAACATGTTACTAAAACACAAAAAGTACCTATTTTTATACACATTTTCACTCATAACACCCCTGGGTATATTCCGATCGGGCTGAAAAGTTTCGGGACACAACTAGGGCCCAAATGGAGCATGTGTGCGAAAGAACGACTTTTTTAGACCTAAAATGAAGCCGGTAGACGTGATACGGCGTATCGCGGACGGACATCGCATTTTTGGGATCTACGCACCTTGAAACGGAAAAGAAAAATTGTGAGGGGGTGTTATAAAAATGTTTTGCTGAGCGAATAGATAGGTGTATTATTCACAGAATAATAAACCAAAATGAATGTTCTATAAAATGTTTACTCGTTTCATTATATATCATATCTTATTCATTATAGCGTGATATAGATATATATCACGCTATTAAGATATGATATAGATATATATCATATCTTATTCATTATATATCATATCTTATTCATCATATCTTATTCACATATCTTATTCATTATAGCGTGGCGCGGAACTACCAGAAAGCCCCCCCCCCCCCCCCCCAAGACAAGCAACTTACCCTTGAGTATTTCCAACCTGAGAGAAATCTGCGAAACAGTCTAATTAGGAAATATTCTGCGATCGACCTAAAGATTTTGCTTCCTCACTATCGAAGGTAAGGAAGCCTTGGATTCGTGATTGAGTTAAAATCTGGTTACATCTGGTTAATCTGGCTACATCTGGCAGTTCTTGATGAATGAATGAATCAAGAGAGATTTATTCCAAATATTTACATAATCAAAAAAACATACATAACTTGTCACTGGAATTACCCCAAAACCATAGGAAAAATCCTGTGCGGTTTTGGGGAGTGATTTGGTAAGCACACGTATTATACTTCTTATACAATAATTATGTCCTTTCATGAAATAAGATGTTCTCTCTCGGAGCAATAATATGTAATAATTATGTTCTCTCATAAAAAAACAGTTATAGGATGCAGTATGAGTTTCCGTATGACTAAATTAACACAACAACTAAATAAATTACCAGAACACAGGAGTTAGGTACCTAACCCCAAGTAGGGAGGTACTCAAACTACATAAATACTAGACAAAATATATGTACAATTCAAACGATTCTGCCCAATCAACCAGATAAAAACTTTCTTCTTATACACGGATCGAGAATGATTACCAGGTGATTTCAGCTCCTCAGGTAGTGATCTAATAATATATGGCATTTTGAAATATATGTGTGGGCAGAACTGGTGAGATCACGGGACACCAGAGCCAGCACTGCATGGATCAGGAACCCGTCAGCAAGAATACACGGCTGGAAATCCCTAGGTCTGGTGAAGGTTCACTCTGGTTCTCTGCCCACCAGGATGAGGCGCTCAAGGGGTCAGCGTACCGGAACTACCCATCACTGACGAATGGGTTGTCTCAACATAAATGAAACGGCTGCTCATGTCCTCCAGGTCTGCCCCTTCATGGTGCGACCTAGGTGCGCCCGTCATAATGCTGCCCTGGACTTGTTGCATGTTTATGCACAACGCAAAGGATGGCCGGTGTGGCTTGAGCCCCACTTCAACCTGGTGGAGCGGAGTTATCGGCCAGATCTCTTGGTGGTGACACCGAGAGGGGCCTTCATCATTGACGTCTCTGTGGTCTCTGGCTCCCGATCCCTCGCTGACGTCAATACTGCCAAGATCCGTAAGTACCAGGTGGATGAGCTACTACAAGCAGCAGCAGGATTGGCAGACATCCCACCTGGCCAGATAAAGGTGATTGGCGCAACCATCACCGCGCGGTGTGTGGCATAGTGGGTCAGCAGCAGACCTCAAAAAGGTGGGCTACCCAGAGTTCATACTTGAATGGATGACCAAGCGAGTCCTAACAGGAGGAGCGTGTATATGGTCTACATTCAGGAGAACGGCTGCGCAGCGTGTGGCCGGCCGACCATGGGGGCGCCGTGGGGCCCGGAGCTGAACTCGAACCTACAATGGGGAGGAGAGAAGCCGCCTGACGGCACAGCCAGAAGAGGCCAAACCTCCTCCCTCCATCAACTGGGCGGCAAGTCAACTGAAGACCTGCCGCCCTCCCCATTGTCCGGGGTCGGATCTCGGACCACGGTTGCCAGTGCTGCTGGATGGATTCAACAGCACGATCCTCAAAGGGTGATGAAATGACTAGTGGTGAAGTATTTTTCCTATTACAATACCATCGTTGTAATGTTGATAATTATCATCCAAATAAAACATGTTAAATGATTGAGTTAAAATCTGGTTACATCTGGTTAATCTGGCTACATCTGGCAGTTCTTGATGAATGAATGAATGAAGAGAGATTTATTCCAAATATTTACATAATCAAAAAAACATACATATCTTGTCACTGGAATTACCCCAAAACCATAGGAAACGTATTATACTTCTTATACAATAATTATGTCCTTTCATGAAATAAGATGTTCTCTCTCGGAGCAATAATATGTAATAATTATGTTCTCTCATAAAAAAACAGTTATAGGATGCAATATGAGTTTCCGTATGACTAAATTAACACAACAACTAAATAAATTACCAGAACACAGGAGTTAGGTACCTAACCCCAAGTAGGGAGGTACTCAAACTACATAAATACTAGACAAAATATATGTAAAATTCAAACGATTCTGCCCAATCAACCAGGTAAAAACTTTCTTCTTATACACGGATCGAGAATGATTACCAGGTGATTTCAGCTCCTCAGGTAGTGATCTAATAATATATGGCATTTTGAAATATATGTGTCTTGATGTGCTCCATAATCGCGTTATAGGGGCAGGGATTACAGCTGAAGAGGTGAGGCGGATTAAATAGGGGTTGTTTCTAGGGTATTCAAACATCTGCGGGTGTTTATGACGGAATAAGAGAGCAGACTTCAAGTACAGGCCTGGGGTGGTTCAGGCTTTTGATAGAGTCTCTCATTTTGCCATCATGAACATAATAAAAGCCAGGCAATGGCCCAAGCAATTGGTGGAATACATTGAAGCAGCCGACCAAAATGGATCAACAAGAATTGGGGCAGGTCGGTGGCTGAGGAACGCGAGGGGAATTAGGCACGGTCATCCACCCTAATCAATGTGGTTATGGATCATGTCAGCGTACCGGAACTACCCATCACTGTCGAATGGGTTGTCACAACATAAATGAAACGATGTCCTCCAGGTCTGCCCCTCCATGGTGCGACCTAGGTGCGCCCGTCATAATGCTGCCCAGGACCTGTTGCATGTTTATGCACGATACAAAGGATGGCCGGTGTAGCTTGAGCCCCACTTCAACCTAGTGGAGCGGAGCTATCGGCCAGATCTCTTGGTGGTAACACCGAGAGGGGCCTTCATCATTGAAGTCTCTGTGGTCTCTGGCTCCCGATCCCTCGCTGACGTCAATACTGCCAAGATCCGTAAGTACCAGGTGGATGAGCTGCTACAAGCAGCAGCAGGACTGGCAGCCATCCAGCCACACCAGATAAAGGTGATTGGCGCAACCATCACCGCGCGGTGTGTGGCATAGTGGGTCAGCAGCAGACCTCAAAAAGGTGGGCTACCCAGAGTTCATACTTGAATGGATGACCAAGCGAGTCCTAACAGGAGGAGCGTGTATATGGTCTACATTCAGGAGAACGGCTGCGCAGCGCGTGGCTGGCCGACCATGGGGGCGCCGTGGGGCCCGGAGCTGAACTCGAACCTACAATGGGGAGGAGAGAAGCCTCCTCCCCTCCATCAACTGGGCAGCAAGTCAACTGATGACCTGCCGCCCTCCCCATTGTCCGGGGTCGGATCTGGGACCACGGTTGCCAGTGCTGCTGGATGGATTCAACAGCACGATCCTCAAAGGGTGGTAAAATGACTAGTGGTGAAGTACTATTCTTATTACAGTACCATCGTTGTAATGTTGATATTATTATCCAAATAAAACATGTTAAATGATTGAGTTAAAAAAAAAAAAAAAATATGTCCTCCAAAATGAAAATTTCCACTTCCATTTTGCGTTTCAGACATCGAGGAACATTTTTGGTTCGTGTCTGTCTGTCTGTGGTAATTCCTTGTAACGCCCATAACTACCCGAAATAATGGTCGAAATAGGCTGGAATTTGGAGGGTTGGTGCGGGTTGGGTCACAGATGGTCCCATACCAAAATCATTGAAAAACTACGGTAACTTTCGGCTGCGCGTGCGCAAACGTAAAATACTTGAAAAGCTCATAACTACCTTAAATATCGTTGAAATGAGTTCAAACTTAGAGGGTCAATCAGGAATAATACTTTGATAGTTCCAAATTAATTTCATTGGAATCTTACCGTAACTTTCGTCTGCGCATGCGCGGACATGAAATGTTGACCATTTCCTTGTAACGCTTCTAACTACGCGAAAAACAGTTGTGCAGAGCTGAAATTTTGAGGGTGCACGCGGGTTGGATAGCAAATCATCCCTTTTCAAAATCATGGAAATCGTTTCGTCTGCGCATGCGCAAACGTGAAATACTTTAAACGCCGTAACTACGAGTAGGTACTTTAAATATCGTTGAAATGAGCTCAGATTTAGAGGGTCGATCAAGAATAATGCTTTGATAGTTCCATGAGAATTTCATTCATCTGCGCATGCGCGAACATTAAATGTTGACTTTTTTTGCAACGCTTCTAACTAAGCGAAAAGTAGTCGTAGAGAGCTGCAATTTTGAGGGTACACGCAGGTTGGATCGCAGATGGTGCCGTATCAAAATGAACCTACCCAACTACTCTATACGTTCATGTGATTCAAGTGAGGAAGCTATATAGCTTAGTTGAATTGGCAGACGTTTTCATATCCAAAAGAAGATGAGAGTTTGACAATGAGAAGTGCGTCACTCGAAGTGGGTGACCCGCAATGCGCGCCGGATCCGAATCTTTGCGATGGTCCGTGAGCACTGAACGGCCCATCTCCGTTTGGTGGGGGTTCAATTAGATCTTGAACCTTGGGTTGGATTGAAGTCAGCGACAACACGCGAGGCAACCACCTGCCTTGTTCAAACCGTTCGCAATGCCGAGCTCGCTGCAAAGATTTCTTTACAGACGGATATCCATCAACTAGCGCAGAGAACGTGTGAATGTGAACTACTGGGAGACCGAAAAACTTTTGTCGAGAACAGAAATAATGGCGAGCGAGTGCGATGAGACCAAAATATGGAAAATCCGAATGGTTTTATGTAAGTTCGTGATGGACTGTCATTTACTCCGATGTGACATCCATAACTTCACCAATATCATTATTGCTTCCTCAACACCGAAGGTAGGGAAGCCTTGGGTTCGTGATTGAGTAAAAAAAAATTATGTCCTCCAAAATGAAGATTTCCACTACCATTTTGCGTTTCAGACATATCTAGGAACATTTAGCGAATTTTCAAAGAAAATGAAGCTATTGCAATGGCTTCGAAATTTAAATAATATAAATTTTTGGAAATTTTCTTCATAGAAATCCGTTTCAGACCATTCTAAAACGATTCCTGAAATTTAACACTTTTTTATATGTATATATATATTTATATATATATGTGTCACTCCAGACGATAACTCTCGATAGAATTGAGATAAACAGCTCAAATTTGCACAAAAAATCTATCTTGGCAATCGAAAGGCTAAGTTCGAAGATGGGCGAAATTGGCCTACTCTAAGGAGGGTTTTGGCGCATTTAAAGTGCGCAAAAATTACCCAAAAATCCCCAAAATGTTATTTTCCAACAAGTGACCCCTCATTTTAAAGGTTTTTGCACGCTGAACACGATGGTGGAATCGGATTTTAGATATCTTGATCCGTTCTCAAATTAGAGCATTTAAAGTGCGCAAAAATTACCCAAAAATCCCCAAAATGTTATTTTCTAACAAGTGACCCCTCATTTTAAAGGTTTTTGCACGCTGAACACGATGGTGAAATCGGATTTTAGATATCTAAATCCGTTCTTAAATTAGAGCATTTAAAGTGCGCAAAAATTACCCAAAACTAGGATAATCTTTAAACTCTTACCCCCCCCCCCCCCCCACCCCCTTAGAGTGGTCAGATTGAAAAATGTGAGAAGTATTTCTTTGAAAATTCGCTCATTAAGTCATGCTGCATGACTGGTTTTTTGGTTCCGTGTCTGTCTGTGGTAATTCATTGTAACGCCCATAACTACCCGAAATAATGGGCTGGAATTTCGAGGATAGGTGCGGGTTTGGTCACAGACGGTCCCATACCAAAATCATTAAAAAAGTACGGTAACTCGTCCGCGCATGCGCAAACGTGACATGAAAACTGAAAAGCCCGTAACTACCCTAAATTTCGTTGAAATGAGTGGAAACTTGGAGGGTTGATCAGGAATAATACTTTGATAGTTTAAAATAAATTTCATTTGAATCGTATCGTAACTTCCGTCTGCGCATGCGCGAACATGAAATGTTGACCATTTCCTTGTAACGCTTCTAACTACGCGAAAAACAGTTGTGCAGAGCTGAAATTTTGAAGGTACACGTGGGTTGGATCGCAGATGGTGCCATTTCAAAATCATGAAAATCGTTTCGTCTGCGCACGCGCAAATGTGAAATACTTGAAACGCCCATAACTACTTTAAATATCGTTAAAATAAGTTCAGATTTGGAGGGTCGATCAAGAATAATTCTTTGATAGTTCCGTATGAATTTCATTGAAATCGTACTGTAACTTTCGTCTGCGCATGTGCGGACATGAAATGTTGGCCGTTTCCTTGTAACGCTTCTAACTACGCGAAAAATAATCGTACAGAGCTGAAATTTTGAGGGTAGCCGTGGGTTGGATCGCAGATGGTCCCGTATCAAAATGAACCTACCCAACTATTCTATACGTTCATGTGGTTCAAGCGAGGAATCTATACTGCCTACTCGAATTGGCTGACGTTTCTTCCAATCGTTTGCTATGTTCTTCCATAATCTGCGTACTGGTTCAGCTTTACAAATACTAAAATTTCATAGATGTCCGTAAAACAATTCAATGAACAAAACACGAGATATGGACGAAACCTGAAAGATTCAGCGCCAATCCTGAAAGCGCTACCGCCAGACGGGAATTGTTGAGAACCCGACGGTCGTATAATACTGACGATGTAAAATCCACAGTATTTGAGTACAATGGTGATCCTTCGATATGAGAAAGGTTTGAAAACTCTCAAAGCCAAATATCATGTACCTAGGTATAAAGACCAGCAGGCTAGTGAAACAATCGATCAGTATTATATCGCATTGATTGAATCGCTCTCGAAAGATTGTGCTTTCAAGGCAGAAACTACTTCCATCATGGAATACACACGAGATGTTGCGGAATTACTTCGTCCATAAGTCCGCCAAAGCCTTTATCCATCTTACACTGGAAATAACCACCCCCATGTGAATCACAGATGTGACGGCACCTTCTAATTCCATTGTCTCCGGAATAACTTCGCCGAACGTCCCAAGACCAAATCCTCTGAGTTACAATGGGATCCCCGAGAATAATCGTCTCCCCTTCACCACTCATCTTCTTCCACCTTTTGTTCCTCTCATTTCGCATTGTCCTTCGATCATTGCCTTTGTTTTCCGCAAGTCTAAACATGAAGAAAAAGGAAGGGGGAAAAAAATAGATTTTTCAAGATGAGCATTGAGAATGGACAGGGAACCTCCACGGATGGGCTGGAGTGAGTCACCTCCTCACATCAAGAAAACGAGTTGATCTTCGAAGTATTATTCAACGCGTATCTACTGCTTCAATATCCCCACGTTCAATGCTACTGGTCCGCTCTTCTTCTTCTTCTTCATGTGCCACCTCCGTTAACGGAGGTTGGCGAAGATCTCCTGAAATAGGTCACGATCTTCCGTGAGGTGGAGATGTACCGCTTCATCATGTACTCCGATCCACTAATACACTCCACACGAATCCACTAGTAGCCCGCAATGGGTGATATCTGGGTAGCCAGGATTGTTAGTTACATTGATGGCGGGGGGGGGGGGGGGGGTTATCGGAAATAGAAAATGTAAGATTTGACTTTACAAACGATGCTGAATGTAAATTTAACATACACTAGATGCTACAGGTAACGTTAGGCAAGATAAACTGATGAAATAAAACATTTATTTGGCAACAATGTTAGCTCAACGAAAATGAAGCTATTGCCATGTGTCCAACATTTTTAGAACGTAAATTAAAAAAAATTTTTTTTTTAAAGGCAAATCTTTTTCAGAGCATCTTGATTTCATCCCTAGATTTTAACAAAAATTTATATGCATATTATCAATATTTATTTATTTATGTGTCACTCCAGACGGTATCTGATCTTGAGTACATCATAAAAATTCCAAATTTCGCTAAAATGTTCGTATTGCCAAAAGAATGAGTTCGAAGATGAGCAATTTTCAAAACTTCTAGCAACTTTGCGCTTTCTTTAGTTTCTTGACCCGAAATTAATGGAATTTGGTATGTGGGTCCATTTGGGGTCTCATTGGTCCTCGAAGCTCGGCGTTACTGTCAGTCATCTCTAAGAGGTGAAAAATAGGGGTTGAAATTTTCAGAACGCCGTAGCTCGAAAACTTTCAATAGAAGGTATGGTTTTTTAAAAATGTTTTTAAATTCATTTTGAACTAAAGAATTTTTTGAGACCACCCGGAGCATTGTACGACCAGCCGTCGAAAATAGCTGTTTCAATTATTGCACATGAATGAAACAATAAGTGAACATCCAACATTTCTGTAGGTACGTCCAGTTGACTAATAAACCCATGTGACAAGGACTTTGGAGGGTTTTCGGAAGGGGGAACATTGTAGCTTTTTTGAGGTTTTAGTGAACATGGGCTTGTGAAGTATCGATTTCTATGTGAGGGCGAGAAGACCGAATATGAAGTTTATTTTGACCAAAGAGTGAAGAATTGAGGTTGGATTCCGCTCCCAAAATCAAATTATAGTGAGTCAAAAACTTGGAAAATGGCTGAAATCGCCGTAACTTTGTATAATAACACAGGAGGTAGTATTAACAAGGGTATCAAGACTCAGTGATTTCAATGAACTTCACAACAGCAACTGTAAACTTCTCTGTTTTTATGAAACTGTAATTCCCGGGCCGGCTCCAGTACTTAATTTAGGGCTTTCCTGGGGGGGGGGGGGGGGGGGAAGCATTGACCACAGAAAACATCTACGCAGAAGGGGCCTGCGTAGATCTATACAGGCAAATAATAAACCATTGTGTAATAATTTGCAGTTTTTATTGTATTTCGTTTTTTCCTAAAACATGGGCAACGTCCGTTCAGAGATCCGCACATTCATTATCTGCGTCAAATTTCCTATAATCATTAGTTTGGCAGAGGACGTGTTTTATTTACTCCCTGCTTACTTAGAAACGTGAAATTACCTTTATTGTACCAATTTCCAATCGTTCCGTCCGAATTTTTGAAATAAACAACCAGTAAATTTCCCCCACGTCTCTCGTTTCCGATGCTGTAATGCTATCATCCGACAAACGCGAGTGAAGGGTTTGACAGAAATACCGTGGAAATATTGATTCTACGAGACAGGAGAAGTGGAAGGAATGGGAATAGAAGAAAAGGGACCGGGCAGAAAGTTATGGACTCCGGATCGGTGGTCTGCGGTCGGTAGTTTACGTCCTGTTTTTCCAAGTCAGGAAAAACTTTCTTGAATTTGATGTTACCGTCTTCTTTCATTGTCCAAATGAATCCGACTGGCCTAGGATGACGTGTTCGGTATATTGATAGCACTTGCGATGGGAATAATCTGAAAAGTTTGAAAGTTTTTTACAAGAACTGGGCCATGCTAGATGCTGCGCGTTCTCTTCTTTGGATTGTGTGTTCGTATATAGCATTTCCAAGTCGAATTCAACCTTTTCCAAACCAAATTCAACCATTTCCAAACCAAATTCAACTTTTTCCAAGTCAAATTCAACTTTTGGTTTATTATTTTCAATAATGAACCATTGGAATCGAGCATGAAAAAAAAAATTCTTACCCCCCCTCAAAATTTGATGGTTTACGTTTCAAGGTATGTAGAATCCAAAACTGCAATAAAAATATTTCTGTCTGTCCGCTGTACGGGCCACTTTTCTTAGTTACCATGAAAGAAAATTGATGAAATTCGGGTTATAGGTTCCGTTCGGGGTCTAGTTGGTCCTCGAAGCTCGACGTTACTGTGAGTCATCTCTAAGGGGTTCAAAATAGGGGTTGAAATTTTCAAAACGCCTATACCATTTTTTTACGTGAATATTTTTACGGTTTTAAATAGTTCTTGAACTTGCGAGTTTTTTAAGACCATCCGGAGCATCGCATGTCCAGCCGTTCGTTCACAGTAAGGCCCCGAAGTTTGCACCGACAGGCATTTTCGACTCCAGTGTGAATGAAATTGTATACAATTCAAACCAAATCTCGTAACCAGAGACGCGCCCACAATAGGAAAATTGGCGGAGATAAAATCATTGCTAGGGGCCACCTGATTATATTGGCGGAGTATGAAGTCGAGTTGGTTGTTCTGTGATATTATTTCATTTGAAAAATGATGGCTCTTTTGGAGTTTGTTGGTAGGTAGTGAAACTTGAACAAACGTTGAAGTATTATTGATGGGTAAATTATTACTACGGTAAATCATTACTCAACGGTAAATTATTACACAACGGTTCATTATACCATCTACGTAGAAGGGGCTGGAGTTTGATGGTAGGTACTTTTGCAACTTTTTTCACTCCTCATCAACAATTTCTTTTCAGAACTTCATTATGTGTGTTTCTTTTTGTTAGGTACTGTTTTTCATCGGCAGAATTATTTTAGCAACATTTAACTCGTGATTTAGGTAGGTACCTAGTAACGAGTACGGGGTTAGGTACTAACCTACGGAGGGTCTGCGATCTACATAATATGTATAGAATAGTACATATCATATTATATAGACGGGTTATCTATACATAGAGCTGTGATCTGTAACGGAAGGGTATTCTATACAAAATAATAAACCTTTGTGCAGGGATTTGCAGCGTTTTCCATTTAAAATTCAACTTTTTTCAAATTCAACTTTTTGCATTTCAAATTCAACCTTCCTCGGACTTCAGCAAAAAAATATAAATTTAAATAAACTGACTTGTGAACCCCATTACTAACTTTTTGTTGCATTATTAAGGCTTAAACTGAACAACACCAGTGGTTCAGTGCAGGTGCTAGGTATATGTGGTTTTTATTTTTATTTTTTTCATTACAATTTAAAATTTCTGTTTTGTGAACCTTCAATTGAAGTAAGGAACATCACTTTGGCGTTTGCAAATTCTTCATGTTGTACAAAGAAAATTACTACATTAATGCCTATTTCCATACCCATAAAACCTTCTGATTAAGGAACGCACCACATCTGATGGCATACCGTATGTGCAAAAATTAGGTTTTTTAAAATTTATATTTTTTGCTGAAGTTGGGGAATGTTGAATTTTAAATGGAAAACATTGAATTTTAAATAGAAAAAGTTGAATTTGACATGGAAAAAGTTGATTTGACTTGGGAAAGTTTAATTTGACTTGGAAAAAGTTTAATTTGACTTTCAAAAAGTTTGACTTCGAAAAGGTTGAATTTGGTTTGGAAAAGGTTTACTTTGGTTTGGAAAAGGTTGAATTTGACCTGGAAATGCTATATATGAAATACGAGTAACTATTTTGTCGATTTCGGTACTCTTCTACATTACAAAAATTCTAAACTACTTCTTACTATTGCCTACTTCTATCACCTGAAATCGATTTGCGGTTCGGAATTGTGTTGATAGGTATATATTGTTTCGTTCAACCCAGCCCTCATGGGGAGCGAATGGTCGATGTTCCGATGAGTCTACTTCGTTTCTAAAATTCGTAATCTATGTAAAATTGTAAGAAAAACCGCACTCATCATTTGAAAGTTTCAGCGTTTTGGAAGTATCAATACTTCCATTTCTCACCCCGTAGAAGACGAATGGTAAGCTTCGTGGGTCGGCTAGCCCTTTGTTATTTTCGCTCATTAGATCATGTTGCGTGTTTGGAACTTTTCCCTCTCTTCCCTTTGATTGACTTGATTACTTACACGAAAATTCCACGTCCTCTGCACTTGTTCGTAACTGATGAAACAGAAACAAAAACTCTGCAAAGTCCTTGTCACATGGGTTAATTATTCTACTGGACATACTTACATAAATTTTAGCTGTTCATTTATTGTTTCTTTCATGTGCAATTATTGAAATGGCTATTTTTGATGGTTTCCACCAATTTTGGCCCCCAAAAACACGAATTAAGCTCGGATTTTTTTTAACAGATTATTTTTGATCATTCATAGTACCATTTAATTTTCTTGATTCACTGTTTATACTACTTCTAGTGTTATTAGTGTGTTGGTGATTTCAGACAATTTCTCATTTTTTGACTAATAAAAAATGAATTTCGGGAGCTTAACCTTCGCTACAACCTCAATTCTTCACTCTTCGGTCAAAATCAACCTAATAATCGGTCTTCTCGCCCTAAAAAAACATGGAAAACGATACCTCAAAGCTCATGTTTACTAAAAACTCAAAATCCCTCGAAAACCCCTATTTTTACACCCATGTTTCTCCCATAGCACCCCTGGGTGTATGCCGATCGGGCTGCCGTGTTTCGGAGCACAACTAGGACCCAAATGTGTTTCCAAATGGGGATCCAAACTGTGTGCGGAAGAACGACGATTTTAGACCAAAATTTAACGTAAATTTAAGGCTGAAACTTCGTTAGAACCTCATTTTTCCACTCTTTGGTCAAAATCGACTTCATATTCGGTCTTCTCGTCCCAAAAACATGGAAAACGGTACCTCAAAAGCTCATGTTACTGAAACACAAAAAGTACAGATTTTCAACACCCCTGGGTATATTCCGATCTGACTGCAAAGTTTCGGGACACAACTTGGCCCAAATTGGGCATTTTTTAGACCGAAAATGAAGCCGGTATGCGTGATACGGCGGACGGCGTACGGACATTGCATTTTTGGAATCTACGCACCTTGAAACGTAAAAGAAAAAATTTTGAGGGGGTGTTATAAAAATTTTTTACTGAGCGATTACATAGGTGTATTATTCACTGAATAATAAACCAAAACATTTCCTGCTGCGGCTCTAACGTCAGTAACAGGTGGGAAACGTGACGCGAAAGGCCCCGTTGAGAAATCGATCGCCCTCATTTTCTCATTAAAATTGAAAACAGTTTCCCTTCGCCCTGTGAGAGGGGAGATAGCGAAAAGTCTCCTGCGACTCTCGTGGAGATACTTCTCGTCGGAATTCCCTGCAAGCACCATTGTCACCCAACATTATGGCAGTTGGAAGATACCGCGATGGGTCACACAGTACAACTGCGCTGGGAACACAACTCGGAACTGTCAGTTGCTGTCTCGTGGGAGAATGAAAAAAGAAAAACAAAACCCCGGAGTCAGTAACGGGCCTTTCAGACTGATGTTATGGGAGTGGGGTGGTGCGGTGGGGGGGGGATAAATAGAACTGATCGTCATCGATAAAAATTGCTAAATACTCCTATAATTTAATAGGTACCAGTGTAGTCAAGGTGATGAAGTGTTGGGGCGGTAGGTTTGTGATCTGAATGACGTATCGAGACAATATAACTATTTCAATAGGTAATTTACAAATATTTTACAGACAACAGGGGGTCGCATTGAATTTTCGTAAGTTTGAGCCGGTTTCACAAGTACTTCCTAACCATGGTTAAAATAGATCATTGTTTTATCGAATCGGAGACTTGAAGCGTAGGTTAAGGACAAGTGGATTTATCGAGTGTAATCAATGATTGTCATGTTTTCATAAAACGTTGTTTTCCGTTGTTTTTATAAACCGTCGGTGTGGTGATAGAAGTGTATGCCTGGGATAGGTGAGGCTATGATGGAACGTGAGGTATCGGAAGCTAGCACTCGAAAGGTTACACCTATAGCTAAGCCAGTGAGGTTCCCACCACTGGGAGTGCTAGAGGATGTGCTTGGGAAGGTTCCACCACACCGGTTGTACCCGAAGGCTTCATCAGGAAGGTTACACCACTGTACGAGGTCTTTCGGGAGTGTGTAGGAGGTGCTCGGAAGGTTCCACAATGCCAGTTATACCATAAAGGCCTCACCAGGCAGGTTCCACTACTACGAGATCTTTTCGAGGGAGAAGATAGAGAGTAACAAGATAGTAACAAGAGTAACAAGATAGAGAAGTCATCGACTCGAAGTGAATGCGTAGAATGAAGAGGCTTGGGCAGGAGCGCAGGTTTTATAGGGACTATTCCACCCTCCTCCGGCCCTCCGACAGTCGTTAGGGTCCGTTGGAGGGAGCAGGCTGTCCACGTTCTCCTGGTCACGTAGACCCTTCCTTCTACTTGCTTTATTGAGTATAATCTTATCATAAATATAGGTTTGAGTGGTTTAACTTTTAAAGGTCGATTTAGCTGTATCATGGAGGCGTTGACCCGCCAAAATGGAGGCATTGGGGGAGATTACGATTGATAACGTATTGCTGACATGCATTGTGAGGTTAGGTACCTACTTGTGCTCATTTGTTTTTTGGCGTTTAGTTTGTGTTTATGTTGTTGATTGTAATGTTACATTTATTTTTGAAAGAAACTTTGTTGACTCTCGAAATGACGGTAATGTGGATTCAGCATCGCGAAAACGAAAACGCGGACCGAAGTTCGAAGCCAGTGAAAAACAGAGTTTGGTTGACAAGTAGTTCAACATCACTGAGTGCAAAGCATCGTTCGCAGTGGAGTTCCGTACAGTTCTAACAAGTTCCGCGCAGGCGCCCTAGTGTTTACAGCGTTCGCAGAACAGGCGTTCGGAGTTCTAGTTTTGAGTTCGCTGTTCACAGTAATTTTTTCTCCAAGTCCCGAACACGTTCGGAACGCAGTTCTGGAGTTCGAGTTTTTTTCTCGAACTGTGGGGACAGCTACGCAAGAGCGCTCTGGTGAGAAGGAGGGAAATGGTTATCATAGCTAACCCCGCCAGATTTTTGGTTTATTACCTATTCTGTGAATAATACACCTATGTAATCGCTCAGCAAAAAATTTTTATAACACCCCCTCAAAATTTTTTCTTTTGCGTTTCAAGGTGCTTAGATTCAGAAAATGAATGTCCGTCCGCCGTATCATGCATAACTACTTCATTTTCGGTCTAAAAAATTCGTTCTTTCGCACACATCCTCCATTTGGGCCCTAGTTGTGTCCCAAAACTTTGCAGCCCGATCCGAGTATACCCAGGGTTGTTTTGAGTGAAAATGGCTATAAAAATAGGTATTTTTTGAGTTTTAGTAACATGAGCTTTTGAGGTATCGTTTTCCATGTTTTTTGGGATGAGAAGACCGAATATGAAGTCGATTTTGACCAAAGAGTGGAAAACTGAGGTTCTACCAAAGGTTCAGCTCCCAAAATTGATTTTATATGAGTCAAAAACCTGGGAAATCGTCTGAAATCACCATCAATTTGTATAATAACACTGGAAAAAGTGTCAACACGTGAATCAAGACTATTAAATGGCACTATCAATGATCAAAGATAATTTGAAAAAAAAAAAAAGGAGCGTACCTAATTCGTGTTTTTGGGGGCCAAAATTAGTGGAAACCACCAGAAATGGCTATTTCAATTATAACACATGAACAGCCAACATTTCTGAAGGTATGTTCAGTAGAATAATAAACCCATGACAAGGACTTTGCAGCGTTTTTTGTCTTTCATCCACGAAAGACGGAGGTTATCTTCTAGTAACGTTGACAGTTGCGGTGTCCGCAGTGTTGCGGAATTCGGAACCCCGTTCAGGACTTGCGGCGGCCATTTTCCAGAACTCCTCGAGTTCGGAACAGAGTCGCGATTTTTACTGCGAACGAACCTCAAGAAAGCCGTCGGTGCTTTATCTGTCGTTCCTGTTATAAAAGATAAAACGCTGCAAAGTCCTTGTCACATGGGTTTATTATTCTATTGGACATACCTGCAGAAACGCTGGCTGTTGATTTATTGTTTCTTTCATATAAAATAATTAAAATAGCTATCTCTGGTGGTTTCCACCAATTGTGGCCCCCAAAACACGAATAAGGTAAGCTCCTCTTTTTTTTTTTTTAAATTGTCGCTGATCACTGGTAGTGCCATTTAATCGTCTTGATCCACGTTTTCACACTTTTCCTAGTGTTATTCTACAAATTGATGGTGATTTCAGACGATTTCCCAGGTTTTTGACTCATAAAAAATCAATTTCGGGAGCTGAACATCTGGTAGAACCTCAATTTTCTATTCTTTGGTCAAAATCGACTTCATATTCGGTCTTCTCGTCCCCAAAAACATGAAAAACGATACCTTAAAAGCTCATGTTACCATCATGTTGCTAAAACGCAAAAAGTACCTATTTTTACACACATTTTCACTCATAACACCCCTGGGTATATTCCGATCGGACTGAAAAGTTTCGGGACACAACTAGGGCCCAAATGGAGCATGTGTGCGAAAGAACGATTTTTTTAGACCGAAAATGAAGCCTGTACACGTGATACGGCGGACGGTGGACGGCGGACGGTGGACGGCGGACGGACATTGCATTTTTGGAATCTACGCACCTTGAAACGGAAAAGAAAAAATGTTGAGGGGGTGTTATAAAAGTTTTTTGCTGAGCGAATACATAGGTGTATTATTCACAGAATAATAAACCAAAAGCAAAAACGTTGCAAGTTATTACACAGCGGTTTATTATTAACCTGTGTAGATCACTGTTTTCTGTGGTCAGTACCCTCGAGCTCCCCCCAGGAAAGCCCTAAATGGAGTAGGTACTTCAGCCGGCCCGGGAATTAAAGTTTCATGTAAATGCGCGGGATTCAATAATTCAGTCACTAATTATTCGTATTTATTCATGAAGCATAAGGTTAAATAATAAACCGTTTTGTAATAATTTACCAAATTATACCTACTTCAACATTTGTTCAAGTACCTATCAACAAAATTCAAAAGACCCATCATTTTTCAAATGAAATACTATCACAGAACAACCATACAGCCGTCCGTGATTATAATCGGGTGCTCCCTTGCGATGATATCTGTGCCGGATTTATACAGTTTGATTCACGATCATGTTGAAGCTTTCCGGTGCAAACGAATGGCTGCTCGTACAATGGTCCGGGTGGTCTCAAAAAATTCTATAGTTCAAAATCATTTAAAAACGTAAAAAAACCATGTACCCTTCTTGTCGTGGGTTCCTCCCAGAACCACAACATTGTATCATAGCAAACTTTAGTTCTCGCAAATAAACGGTACGAGTGGGGACAGAAGCCACAGGAGCTGGTGCACAACCTGGAGCCCCACCATCCTCTTCCAGCGAGAGGATGGTAGGAGAAGGCCTCCGGGCCTATATAACCCCGGCTCCTGCGTCTTCAAGCTCATTACGCTTCCACTAAGTCGCTGACTTATCTCTCTCTCTCCTCACCTCATCTCTCTCCTACACCCAAAAGAACCAGATCATGGTGGAGGTCCGCCCTTAACCAGCCTGGCACACTCTCCTAAAAGATTGGTGGAGGTCCGCCCTTAACCGCACACATCCAAAAAGATCCGGCTTACGGTGGAGGTCCGCCCTTAACCAGATGCCGGCAAATTCCCCCCTCGACAGCTCGTGGTGAATTTGCGCCATATTAAATTCATCACACTTCTATTGTAAGTTTTCGAGCTGCGGCGTTCTGAAAATTTCAACCCCTATTTTTCACCCCTTAGAGATGACTGACAGTAACGCCGAGCTTCGAGGACTAAATAGACCCCAAACGGGACCTACAAACCAAATTGTTTTGACGGACAGAATTTTTTTTTTTCAATTGCATTTTCGGATTCTACATACCTTGAAACGTAATAAACCTTCAAATTTTAAGGGGGGGTTAAAATTATTTTTTCATGCTCTATTCCAAAGGTTTTGAAAATAATAAACCAAAAATTAAAACCTGTAAAGCAGTTTGAGTGCATCTAACGAGTATATTATATTCCCTAAGACCCATTTGTAGGGCCGCATTTCGCGGAACAGGCATTGTGCCATGTCGTCTGGGTCTGATGTGAGCCTCTCTGACGGCTACCAGGACGAATCCCTTTTGAGAGACAAGTCTGTTATTCGCCATCTACACCGCGCATCGATAAGTAATGTGATTGTTCAATCTCCACCCCCGTCTCACTTGGTAGTTGATGTGTCTGAGGTTCACTCTGGTAGTTAACTCTGCTTCCTCTATAGTTCTGAGTTAATTTGCAGGTCTGTCCTGGGACGTCCCTTTAACTGATTTAATATAACCAGGTAATACAGGCCAGGTGTACCATAGCGTACACCTTACCTTACTAAACTCCTTTCATAAGAACCATTACAATACTTATATAACAATACATGATTGAAAGCCATTTTGGTTTATTATTTTCAATAGTGAACCTTTGGAATCCAGCATGAAAAAAAAAAAATTTTAACACCCCCCCTCCCCTCAAAATTTGATGGTTTCCGTTTCAAGGTATGTAGAATCCGAAAATGCAATAAAAAAAGCTCCTGTCCGTACGCCGTACTGAGCACTTTTCTTAGTTACCATGAACCAAAATTGACGAAATTCGGTTTATAGGTCCCATGTGGGGATGAGTTGATCCTCAAAGCTCGGCGTTAATGTCAGTCATCTCTAAGGGGTGAAAAATAGGGGTTGAAATCTCCAGGACGCCGTTATCGAATTTTTTACGGTTTTAAATAGTTATCGAACTTAGGAGTTTTTTAAGACCACCCGGAGCATTGTACGTCCAGCCGATCGTTCACAGTAAGGCCCAGAAGTTCGTACCGACAGGCTTTTTCAACAGGAGGGTGAATGAAATTGTATACATTCAGCCCAGATATCATTGCTAGGGACACCGCAACAATCGGGAATTGGCCCGAGATAATCACTGCTAGGGAGCACCTGTTTATATTCACGGAGTATGAAGTCGAGTTGGTTGTTCTGTGATATTATTTCATTTGAAAAACGCTGCAAATCCCTGCACAACGGTTTATTATTTTGTATAGAATACCCTTCCGTTACAGATCACAGCTCTATGTATAGATAACCCGTCTATATAATATGATATGTACTATTCTATACATATTATGTAGATCGCAGACCCTCCGTAGGTTAGTACCTAACCCCGTACTCGTTACTAGGTACCTACCTAAATCACGAGTTAAATGTTGCTAAAATAATTCTGCCGATGAAAAACAGTACCTAACAAAAAGAAACACACATAATGAAGTTCTGAAAAGAAATATTGTTGATGAGGAGTGAAAAAAGTTGCAAAAGTACCTACCAACAAACTCCAGCCCCTTCTACTTAGATGGTATAATGAACCGTTGTGTAATAATTTACCGTTGAGTAATGATTTACCGTAGTAATAATTTACCCATCAATAATACTTCAACGTTTGTTCAAGTTTCACTACCTACCAACAAACTCCAAAAGAGCCAAATGAAATAATATCACAGAACAACCAACTCGACTTCATACTCCGCCAATATAATCAGGTGATCCCTAGCAATGATTTTATCTCCGCCAAATTTCCTATTGTGGGCGCGTCTCTGGTTACGAGATTTGGTTTGAATTGTATACAATTTCATTCACACTGGAGTCGAAAATGCCTGTCGGTGCAAACTTCGGGGCCTTACTGTGAACGAACGGCTGGACGTACGATGCTCCGGATGGTCTTAAAAAACTCGCAAGTTCAAGAACTATTTAAAACCGTAAAAATATTCACGTAAAAAAATGGTATAGGCGTTTTGAAATTTTCAACCCCTATTTTGAACCCCTTAGAGATGACTGACAGTAACGTCGAGCTTCGAGGACCAACTAGACCCCGAACGGAACCTATAACCCGAATTTCATCAATTTTTTTTCATGGTAACTAAGAAAAGTGGCCCGTACGGCGTACGGCGGACAGACAGAAATATTTTTATTGCAGTTTTGGATTCTACATACCTTGAAACGTAAACCATAAAATTTTGTGGGGGGGTAAGAATTTTTTTTTCATGCTCGATTCCAATCAATGGTTCATTATTGAAAATAATAAACCAAAATGATGGCTCTTTTGGAGTTCGTTGATAGGTAGTGAAACTTGAACACACGTTGTAATAGCACGCTGCAACGGTAATTTATTGCACAACGGTTTATTATTTGTCTTTCGCTTCATGAATAACTACAAAATAATTAATGATTAATTTATTGAATCCCCCGCATTTGTAGGAAACTTCAGTTCTGGGGCCTGCTCCAGTACTCGATTTAGGGCTTTCCTGGGGGGAGCTCGAGGGTATTGATCACAGAAAACAGTGATCTACGCAGAAGGGGCATCTATGCAGGTAAATAACAAACCTTAGTGTAATAATTTGCAGCTTTTTAATTGATGGTGAGCCAATCTTTCAATTGAAGTTAATTTCTGCCTCCCACTGGGAATTAGTTTTTTTTAACCTTGAGACCCCGTGCTCACTACCACAATGTGTAATTTGAATGAAAAATAATGCAATCAGTGCTACTTCAGCCATGACGCGCTGATCATCTTTTAGCCTAAAACTATGACAAGTTTTCTTATTAATTCTCTCCTATTAATTTCTTTCCTTCCGACAGTCAGGTAGATATATATTGGTTTTTAGGACGTCCCTCAGTAGTAAGAGACGCCCTTATGCATTTGATCCGGTCAGAAGAGCACTCAGCCGGCAATGAAACGAACCACATTCAAATCCGTTGCAGACCATCCTGAATCCAAATCCATGGAAAAAAAGCTGCAAATGATTACACAACGGTTATTTACCAGATGCCCCTTCAGTGTAGATCACTGTTTTCTTTGGTCAGTGCCTGCCCTCGTGCTCCTCCCAGGAGACTCGTGAATCGAGTACTTGCCAGCCGGGCAATATAGCAATTTCATAAATATGCGCTGGATTCAAGAATTTTATCGTTAATAAATTATTTGTTGTTATTCATGAAGCATAACGTTTGTTGTTCAAGTTACAAAAGTACCTAACAACAAAATCCAGAAGAGCCATCAGTTTTCAAAATGAGATAATGTGACAGAACAGCCAACTCGATTCCATACCCTTCTGTTGAAAGTTTTCGAGCTACGGCGTTCTGAAAATTTCAACCCCTATTTTTCACCCCTTACAGATGACTCTCAGTAATGCAGACTTAAAGGACCAACTAGACCCCAAAATAATGGCCTGCAAACCAGTTATTTTGGTTCATGGTACTTAGATGATGGTCCCCAATATTGTGAATGAAGGGGGGGAGGGTACATAGTTTTCATTGGGACATAATATATTGCCACCGATTGAGGCCCCATGTCGAGGTTATTGGGCCCTTCACTGCAGACCCTGGCGCCTCCATTATCACTAAATCGTAATAACCTAAACGTAATAATCGTAATAAATCGTAATAACCTAACTAATCGTAATAACCATAATAAACATAATAATCGTAATAGCCTAACTAATAATAACCTAACTAATCGTAATAACCATAATAATCGTAATAACCTAATCATAATAATCGTAATGACCTAACTAATCGTAATACACGTAATAATCGTAATAAACGTAATAACCGTAATCGTAATAGCTAAATCGTAATAATCGTAATAACAATACTATCTGCTCGCTATTTATCCGATTTGTGGGACCTTCAGATTCGTAATTCTTTTTTTCTTTTTTTTAGTAGGTTGAGTACTCATTGTGGAAGATATGACAAATAAAAATGAAAAAAAGGGGTCATATCAATTCTACTTACTTAGGGTGTAGAAAAATATTTTCAGAACGAAAATCGGTTCAGCCGTTTAGGCACAAAACTAATAATCAATTTGCCCCCGGTAGTGCTGCAATCTCTTCTACCAGATCGTATCCCCGACGTTGATAGACTGTCATGCCGCGGGGCCCCCGTATTCCGACGGACAATTCTGTTATCGTCGAGCCAAAATTACATATCACCTTCATCTCTACCCCTATCTACACTCTACCTGCTGTTGAACTCGGAAAAGTCGAACTACTACATTTTCGGTTTTTACGAATAAATTTACGGATAAAAAAGTTGTCACTATAATCGAACAATAGCGAATTATGGAACGTGCATTTTCAAAATAGGTACATTGATGCACATACTAGAGCCGGTATATTCGTGGACCAGTGAATATGTTCCGGTTAAATAACGCGAAATTTCAACCATCAAACTCTCCACTTCGCACGAGGTTCGTTCCAGCCACGCCGAGTTCATGAAGAAGGTCGGCACAGAAACCACGCGCAGGGCAGATGGTCGAGGTGACGCATTCCAACCGTTTTGAGTTCATGAACTCAGTTCGATGAACTGTGTTCCAACCGCGTGAGTTCATGAACGAGTTCGGAGAGCTCATGAACTCAACTGAACCCAACGAGAAGTGAGTTCACCTCCTGGTAACCTCAGCATAACCCTACCGAATCATAATCTGCTTCATTTTTTCTGACATCGCCTGACAGATGTTTGGGCAGTATTTGGCGGTTTTCTCTTCTTTGGCTTGTCCCTTTCGGTGTCTCTTCACTTTTTGGCGTTCCATCATTCGGTTTCATGAACTCAGGACCCAACTCAACCCTGACGAACACGGTCGAACTCTGTCGGTGAACTCTCCCGAACCCGAGTTCATGAACCAACGATTACCAGTCAAATTTGAGAACCCACTGATGTTAAGAAACTGTAGTAGGTAATTCTAGTGATCTGTTATATGATAGAGGCCCCCGTAATGCTCGAATAACCCCGGGGACTAATTTGCTGTTGATTCAAATATAATGTGCAGTTGACTCAAACATGAGCTAACGGAGAAAATAAAATGCATTTTATTGGCAAGTGGCAAGTTCCATGTTTTCTGAGCTGTTGCTTCTCTTTGTTACAGCGTGCGGAGCGTGATGCACAAATACCTCGAGAAGAAGAACGAAGTTAATTTCGATAAAATATTCAACCAAGTTCTGGGTAAGTTTTCAGTCTCAAATCGAACACAATATGATGATATGAATTTTCAAGATTGGAAAATATGTGGAAAAGGTTAACAAAATAACTGAGGCTCCTGCGTCTGAGAGATAGGCACATAGACTATCTCAACCCCAACCTTGTTCAAACTAACTGTCTGGTCGTGTTGAGTATTATTTAAATACGTTAAAGGCTACCTACTGTACTTGTGAAAGGTGTTAAGGTGTTATTATAATTAAACGAGTTTGCCTACCTTTCGTACACCAAACGCTGAACAGTACGCTTAGCTTTTATAGTCCGTACTGGCCACGAACATATTCCACGCCGGAGTTTTTATTTACTCAATCTTGATTTAATTACAAGATCCCTCATAGGCTGAGAGAATTGACCATATCGTAGGAATATTATAGTAAATTAATGTATTGAAGATGTGAAACATGGGCACCCCTCCCTTTTATTTTTAATCAGTCAAAATTTCTGTGTTCAGGAATATTATGAAAGGCAATTATGGTATTCTATTTAGTTTCTAAATAGTTAAGCGCTTTATTAATTTTCTATGCCCAGTTATTGAATGTTGTTACTGTGAGAATCAGTCTTGATTTGATATGAAATTCAATTTTCCTTTCAGGGTTCCTACTTTTTAAAGACTACTGCGAGAACGTGTCCGAAGAACCCGTTCCTCAGCTGAAATTTTATGAAGAGGTCAGTACGTCAATTAGCATCCCTTTTCTCAGCTAAAATTCCTTGAAGTAGTAACCTCCTCGCCCTCTCTACATATTTGAACGTTTCATAGAATTTTCGGATATTATGGGTCAAAAATTCGATAAAAATGACTTCGACTTCCTTCTTGGGAAACATCCCGAAACAAATATACAGGAAGGTGACAGTGAGGCGCCCTGCAGGAAAAGAGGCTCAGCAGCATTGGAACAATATATCCAGTGGTTTAAAGGAGAACCCAGCCCACGGCTTACGTTCTCCCCTCTGTTGCAAGCAGACAGGGAAGGCCTCATAGGAGGCGACTGTAAACTCAGTCAGTGTCCTTGGATATGCCCAAGTTCCTGTTACACCTACAGGTGGAGGCGAGTGTTCTAGCTCACTTTACCAACTTAGCAGGTTGGTTCCCGAGTTTTTGGTTTCCCACAAAACTCACATGCCAGAGCCTACCCAATGAACCCATACAGTCCATGGGGAGGGGGGGGGGCGCCTCCCCACCACATCTGGATCAATTCCAGTGCTTGGGTAACAACCGCGACCACCACGAATCCAACCTCAACTGGGGGGGCAGACAGGTGGCACTTTGCCGAAGCGACGTGCCGGTTGCCTGGGGCTCCCCCCGCCCGTGGTACCGGTTTTGGTAAGAGCATGATCCCAGTTGCCTGGCTTTGCATCCCACCCAGAGGCCAGACCGGTCGCAGGCCCGCCATCAGAGAAGGTGACTCTGTAGCTACCACTCTATCCCCTATCTGCGAATCCGCAGCCCAAGCAATATGGGAGCAAGGGGAAGGGAGACACTAGGACTCCTCTCAGGGCCTTGATCCCTTCGATTCATGGTCCTATGTGTACGACGGCACCCTAGCAGCATTGGACCAGCAGGAGGAAAATGCGACTCCTGGTGGGGATGCTGACTGGGGGCATCGTTGCTTCTATAAATATCTGTGCTGAATTAGAACATACGCCCGTGACCCTGCATGCAGACTGCGTGGAGAAGAGGACTAAAGCGTCTCATCTCCTCTTTGAGTGCCGAGCACTGGAAGCTCGGCGATTCAGAATCTTTGGGTCCTTGGCACCAGAGGAAATTGTGTCGGTAAATAACCAAGTAGGGGGGGGGGGGGATCGTTAGTCTATTAGAGGGCGTAGACTGGTCCCAGAGTCCTTAGGCTGGCTCGCAGGGCAATGATCTGCACAATAAGCCAAGGTTTCGGTGCGGTGGAGGGGCCGTCTCCTTAGTCCTAGTCTTGGTCTTAGTCCTATCATTATTCCCTGTATTTAATCTAATCTAATCTAACCCCTCCCCCCTCCCTCACTCTATGTATTTGAAATGTTCATAGAATTTTCAATTATTGTAATGGGTCAAAAATTCACTAAAAATGACATCGACTTCCTTCTTGGGAAGAATAAATTTAACTTCCTCCTAAGGAAAAATAGAAATCGGTTAAAACAAACTCCAGGTATTGGCAAATATGTTTGTTAAAATCAGCTCTTTCTTTAAAACACGAGGCTCTGTAACTGGTCACAGTAACCGGTTAGACTGAACTGTTCGCACTATTTGTTATAACCGATGAGGGTTGGGGGTTAAAAAATAAATCTTCGAAATTAAACCTTTGTTCAAATAATTCACATAGTTCGCTGTAACCAGAGATCGTTATAGCGAATTCTACTGCAGGTACATATCGTGGTCTTCGCCAGGTGTGAGAGAGGACGGCATAAACGCTGAGCGACTCTTCGCAGATCTGATAACTTTTGTGTCACTCGCTCATCCACGATTTCACCCCCTCCACAACCCATCGTAGTCTTTTTACTCTGATTATCCCCACCCCCTTGTCCGTCCATTCCCGCCACAAACTGTCTATTGATTCCATCACACCCGTTTCACCCTGGCAACCCCGTCACTCCTACATCCCACCTTCCTTGTACTAAACCTTCTCCTTCTTACTATCAATCCACCCCTCCCCTAGCCATTTGTCGTTCCCTCTTTGCCCCCCTTATTGAAACTTCCTTAAAGAAGGAATAATTCGCGGTCACTGACCGAACCTGGCAGCAGTGTTGCCAAGCACACCTCTCAACTAGCGGGTTAGGTATGGGTTAAAGTTGAATTGTAAGTTAAATTTTTGTTAATTACTATTTAAAATATTACGAAACACATGGAAAAGAATTAAATTCTTCTGGTTCTTTTGATAATTTTTTTAATATATGAAAAAGTTGCAAATTACAGAACATGTAATAACAATAAAAATCCGCCTAATGTTTGAGCTTTGGGGGTCGGAGATTGGACAGAATAGGATGGCCCAGAAGCAGCATAAATTGCGTGAAATTTCGGAAGGGGAGAACTGTTTTGTTTATTTATGCGATACAATTAGGACCGTGAGGCCCTATCTCAAAATAATAAATCACAAAATCATAATGAACACCGTGTAATCAAGGCGTTGATTCGAAAAACGTAACACAACAAAAAAGATAAAAAAAATAAAAATTTGAAGTGTGGATAAGATGTGCTAAAAGCGGTTTACACTTTTCAAATTAAAAGTACTTGCATATGATTTGTAAGACTAAGAGAAAATTATTTGATAATTGAAGAGGGGGTATAGGATTCTCATCTGTTTATTTTCTACAAAAAAGTGTTAATATTTACATTTTACCGTTTTTATAAGGTTTAGTATTATTTTACAATAATCCTATTATATAATTCGCGAGTTTGTGTGTGTGTGTGTGTACATCTGGACCAAATGGCTGAACGGGTTTTCATGGGAACGAACATTATTCCCATGAACGAGCATTATTGTTGTCCTATGATCAACATTGTTCCCGGAATGTGATCCACAATACTGGATATTTCGCCGAACGGATCCAAACAACGAGGCTTCTTTGATGAACGTATAAAATAAAGGTAAACTCATATAAAGCAAAAAAGAACCACTCCACAAAAAAAGTATTTATGGACAATATTATACTTAAACACTAATGAACTTGTTGACGATCGAAAAGGTGGAGGAAATACCTTTCAAGAAATTCCGGAACGGGATTTGTCGGACGATTTTCTGAATTACAAGAACATTTTATACTTGACTCCGTTTTACTCAAAACCTGGAAATAGCCCTTGGTTCCCTTTTGCTAATACCTTCCACGTATACACACAAACTTTTAAATAAATCATTCATGAATATAAATAACAATACTATCGAGTTGGGTTAGCTTATATTGTACGATTAGAAACCAAAATAATGTACCTAGGTGTATTACAGATCATCCAACCGAAACGCTTCCTGCCAATATTGATGAGAGAGGAGGACGGTAATTGGATCATGGTAGAATGCTCCCGTAGGCAAATTGAAACAAAGTCTGGAATGTTACAGGATTTAAAACGAGCTATCACTCGCTCTGTGTGTATTCTTCTGCTCAGGCTATTTCAGTAGTGCCTTTGCTTCGTTTTCCGTGAACTGCGTATTTTTAAGAAAAGGGGGTATATCCAGTGAAACACTAGAAGAGAGTGAATCAGAAATTAAGAATCCTTTATCTGCTAATATTAAATCACCATCCACAAAATTGTTAATTATTCCGGATGCATTAAATATCACGCTGTCCGACACTGAACCAGGAAAGAGATTACTTATAAAAGTTATAGCCCCATGAGGCGAGGAAGCTTTGAGTGTGTTAAGATTTGTGTAGTGTGAATACGTTGTTGATGGTTTTTTCAAAATACTTCTTGGTACTGCTGTAATGTTCCTCGCGTTGATTTAAGGTAGGTACAGGTTGAGAAGTCATAAATCCCATACATAGAACGTTACACATCAACATCATCATACACCATCATCATATATCAATTTTATTGGGTTGCTAGATGGATAACATAACGGTATAAGGGAGAGTGAATCGCATACAAGGTGCTACGGCAGACTGAAACGGAGGGCGATGTCCTGAGGGGAGTTCGGGAAAACTGGGTCGAGCTGACCATAGCAGTTCCGTCGAACTGGCTCGTAACACTGCACACTGAATTTCTGTACAATCCACTATGCATCGACAGTTCGAGAAATTGTTGAATGCCGAAGACATAACAGCTCTGTACCATTTGTTTGGAGGAAGGTCTTTCGGAGACAATTATTGTCCACTACGATCCCATGAAGCCGATCGTCCTCAGTGGAAATGCGTCTCTGGTTGGGCTAGGAGCTGTCTTGACTCACCGTATGCCGGATGGATCGGAGTGGCCAATTGCATTTGCTTCACGCAATCTCTCTCCGCAATTACTCATGCCTAGACCGAGAAAGCCTTGGGATTAAGTGGGCTGTCCAGAAATGCTACCACTACCTTTATGGGCTTGGCTTCACATTATATAGGTACTGATCATCAGCCTCATTAAATTTAGGAAGAGAAACACACTTCGTGTCTTGTCTGCCACCCATCTTCTACACCACGCCCTCTTCCTTCAAAATTTTGAATTTTACATTGAGTTCCAAAAGTCTGGGGATCATGGTAATCCCGATGCACACCTACCTCTCACCTCTCCTCTGCGCCCAACTAACTGGAATTTCCTCATGCACCTATCTCAACTCCCTTCTCCCTTAGTTTAATTCAGCCATAATAAATAGCTGTTAGAACACATTTAGAAGAGATATCGGAGGTTGCATAACTTGTTCACGCACCAATAAGATTACCGACAGTTTTTTTAAAGCTTTATTTCCTTTTCTTCCATTGAACGCAAAATCTTAGTTTAATTCAGCCATAATAAATAGCTGTTAGAACACATTTAGAAGAGATATGGGAGGTTGCATAACTTGTTCACCCACCAATAAGATTACCAACAGTTTTTTTAAAGCTTTATTTCCTTTTCTTCCATTGAACGCAAAGCCTTAAGGTTCGTTCTTAGTGGGCGTTCTGACAGTTCTCGAACTCATAAGAACTGGGACGGAAAATCCCGGGGCGTTCCGGAACTTGAGGAACGGCGTTCTGCACTGCGAACGATTTCAGAACTGGAAGTGGAATAACCTGTGTGCGCATGCGTCACCTACGTTCTTGAGTTCCAGTTCTGACAGTTCCGAAAAAAATCGGGGACTGTCAGAACCGTTCGGAACTGGATTCGCAAAACACTGCGAACTCGGCGTTCTCGGTGTTCCGGAACTGGGCGTTCTGGCACTGCGAACGACAAAACTCGACTGCGCTTGCCCAGAACCGTTCGGAACTGGCAGAACGCACACTGAGAACGAAGCTCCAGTTTAATTTAGCCATAATAAATAGCTGTTAGAACACATTTAGAAGAGATATGGGAGGTTGCATAACTTGTTCACGCACCAATAAGATTACTAGCAGTTTTTTTAAAGCTTTATTTCCTTTTCCTCCATTGAACGCAAAGTTATTTTTGGATCGTTAAGGTCGTAATAAACCACTGAAATGAGACTGCTCACTATGGATACTACTCTTACGAGGCTGCTCACTATGGATACTACTCTTATTCGCTGGACGATGATGGTGGCACCTATGGGTAAGAAAAGAAATGTCAATAAAGTTAAAAAGCATAAGCCCTCTCAGCCCTCCATGTTACCTATAGGTCTCACAGCATAGGCTAGGCTTCTGTCTAATACTACACTAATCATGTTCTTTTTTAAAGAACCCTCACATTTACCAGAAAATATATCCATTCACTTATTCCATTCCTTATTCCATTCGAAACATGTAGACATTTTATATTGAATTTTTTCTCTTCCGTTTCCTCAGTGAGTGATATTCAAAGGCTTACTTCTCTCAACAGGAGTCATAGCCTGGCAGGCATCTCATGTAACTAACTCTTTTCTGCCTGAAATCGTAGTGTTTTACCCCGTTCAGTCTGTTACCTCTGGTTACTAGATGTACTTAACCAACGAATTTCAATGGTAATGTTACATGGCAGCCTCCGCCTCCGTTATATGATAACCCACACCACCCACTTGCTTGACACATTCCCTTAATTTAAATATTCAGAACTCATTCCCCTTCATCCCACACCAGACAGCTCGCTCTTTTTTAACTGTCGCCAGTTAAAGCTTCAGTTTCTCTACTATTTTTTTGGATCTGAAAAGCAAGCGCCCTTTTCCTCTCACTGCATGACACCCTCACGGCGTTGTACAGTACGCTGCCTATACCGACCCACACAGCTACACCGTCACCATCCCACACACTGAGGCGCTCCCTCCATTTTATTACGTACAATTCTCTTTTCCGCTACATTTCGCTCATATTTTCTTTTTCATTCAAACTAACCCCCCCCCCCCCCCCCCCGGCGCGCTTTCCAACAGCCTTTCAGCCTTGGCTTCTTGCTATAATTTTCTGACGGAAAAGTTAAACGACTGAGGGCCTTTTGTTAAGAAACCTCCTTCAGTCTCGCCCCGTTACCAGACCCTGCCGTCATTTCATTGGTGTCTTATTTCTCCGTGCTAACATCACTCCAATGCAATGCTATGTGATCGCAATGAGGAATTCCCACTTGATTCAAAGGTACAGATTGAACAAGTTATTACTTGGCTATATTTTGGGTTTTGGGGCTTGTAGGAGACGTTCGTTGTTATTTTATTAAAAATTCGTAAAGATTACATGACGTTACTTGATGCCACCTATGGATACTCTGCAGATATAATCCATGACTTGGTTGAGGCATAGTGTACCTATCCATGTCCTCCTCACTTCCATGATAGGGGCTATTTTTTATCAGAGGTAATAATTTTCACTGGCGTTGAATGAAGCAATGGTAGTTGAAACTAGCTTTCTTTTAAAATCCAAACTGCGCCCAACTAACTGGCATTTCCTCTTGCACCTATCTCAACTGTCATTTGTCAAAATAATGCGAGTAAGTAAGTACATTATGTGGTACCTATCTGTAATGCATACATCTACGAACGAGATTAGAAAAATTTGCTCGTATGGCCATACTGCATAACAGGAATTTATCCAAAAACACGATCAAATGGTTTATGAACAGAATGGCTTATAGCTTAACATGAGGACAGATAGATATTGCATAGTGTTCCTCTGAGTACGTACGGGTCTGTCATTGAATTATTACAGTTGTTGCCATATTGGTTAACGTGGTGTTTGTTCTCTAAATACTCGTTATTACTAATTATAATAATACCATGAATTCTTGGCTAATGAATAATTATATTAATCGATTGGTAATTCATGGTTTTAGATCAAGGAGTACGAGAAACTCGACAATCCAGAGGACAGGAGGAAGTCGGCCCGCCAAATCTACGACAAGTTTATCATGAAAGAGCTTCTCGCCCACGCACACGTACGTTCCATCCTTTACTCGTTGGGTCATTTCCTCGCCGGTTATCTCTATCCAGTCGCGTATATGTTATATCAGTGGCGAATCCTGCGGATACTAGCGTGGAGAGCATTCAAAAGAGCTAAGGATCATTGTTTTCTGAGTTCATTAACGTACTTTTGCTTCCTCACTACCCAAGGTAGGGAAGCCTTGGATTCGTGATTGAGTAAAAAAATGTATGTCCTCCAAAATTTAAATTTCCACTACCATTTTGCGTTTCAGACATCAAGGAACATTTTTGGTTCCGTGTCTGTCCGTCTGTTTGTGTTAATTCCTTGTAACGCCCATAACTACCCGAAATAATGGTCAAAGTTGGCTGACATTTGGAGGGTAGGTGCGGGTTAGGTCTCAGACGGTCCAATATCAAAATCATTGAAAAAGTACGGTAACTTTCGTCTGCGCATGCGCAAACGTGAAATACTTGAAACGCCCATAACTGCCTTAAATATCGTTGAAATGAGTTCAAACTTGGAGGGTCGATCAGGAATAATACGTTGTAGTTCCACATGAATTTCATTGGAATCATGATGTAACTTTCGTCTGCGCATGCGCGAACCTGAGATCTGACGGTTTTGTTGTAGCGCTTCTAACTATGCGAAAAATAGTCATAAAGAGCTGAAATTTCGAGGGTACACACGGGTTGGATCGCAGATGGTCCCGTATCAAAACGAACCTACCCAACTATTCTATACGTTCATGTGATTCAAGTGAGGAAGCTGTACTGCCTACTCGAATTGGCAGACTTTTTTTAGTGGTACCTATGCGTGAAAATCAAGTTTTCTGCTTATATTTGAACAATCGGTACTCACCATATACTACTCGAGTAGGTACCTACTTTCATGGCTAATGGTATGGGTATTGATGCTAACTGTTATAGTTCAAGAATGCTCTGTATTTACGAGGAGGAAGGATGAGAATCAGATCGGCAGTTTCTTTTGTACAAATAGTCACTGTTAGGACCCGCCAACCCGAATACGAGCCGGTTATGTGGAAATTGGGGAAATAGGGCTCAGAAAATGCATAAAAAATGACCTTCAAGTAGGAATCGAACCCAAATCTAGTGGTTGTCAAGACCAGCTCTGTCATACCCTCTGAGGACTTTGATGGAGAAAGCTAGGAATTGAGTCAACACCTCAGAGGCTCATTAATCTATATTTTATTACCTTTAATCACCTGTGTCGTTTGTGTACCGTGTGCCCTGTGACTGAATGATCAGTAAGGCCGGTTTCACGGAGAAAATGTGTCAGGTGGCAAATTAAATTCTAGAGGCAGAGTTGGTAATTGGTAGTTAGGTACATTTAACATTGATGACATTTTTATTCCAACAAAACAAGCACCAGTACAGACTTCGGTATACTGCAAAGCCTAAAAAGGCTTGTCTGCAGAAACGTTGTTATTGTAAAACTTTATCGGACGGATCAATGTAGTTATTTTGAAATAAAAAGACTTGTGCAACAGTCCCATTTTCCCATGGTTTGCAAAAGTATTTTTCTATCGAGCTACGTTTAGTCCACTACAATTTTACTTGTTACAAATACTTGTGTCAATGCTTATTTTGGGAGTTTCCTGGGACAAAACTATTCTCTAGAAACTGTCAGTTGATGATTTGGTCAAAGTAGAATTTGAGATGAAACAGCCCTTCCCCATCAAAGCCAGCCCCCTCTACTGCTTGGAAGTCAGCTCTTTTTTTTCTTGTACTCATTTACCATCCTAGTTTTCACAAGGTTGGGCGAGAATGGTTTGAGACAATAAATGCGTAGGTATCTTTAACAGTATTTGGAGAAAGTGGAAAACATAGCGAAACGGAAAAATCATCAGTAAACTGATGACGAGTATCTACACTGCATGCAGATACATCTGATCATGGATATGTCTGTTTTTAGCAGTAAGGGAGAAATAAAGTAATTTGCATAGAGTGATTGATGATTAAAGTCGTGAAAAAAAGTAAACTACACTGACAAAATATTATTGACATTTTTTGTCTTTACTTTGCTACATAAACTCGAAAATGTAACGCGGGACATGTAACGGAGAAGCGTCACGAAAATATTTCTGATGATTTTCGCTTACAACCGATTCGTTGCTACGGAACTTTATCTTCGCCAGTTATCATCGTACAAAAATCGTTAACCACTCGTTGGATAGCTCTCGATTTACCTAACCATATTACGTTAACCACTGCGGAGTGCGTGGCCGACAAGCTGCGGTATGAGCGTGATTGTTTAAATGAATGCGTATGAACTTCTCCGGTTATCATCGTATACAATTCGTTCACCACTCGTTGGAAAGCTCTCGATTTACCATTACATCGCAACCATCAACGAGCACAATCAAACGTAGTTATCATTGGTCTTATAAGACGGCACTCGTTGTAATAATCCAGTACGAAGTACGTGGTGTGGGTGCGGGAGGGGGCGCAAAGACATAAAATGTCCCTCGTGGTTGCGTACTTGTACGAAAGCTGTACCCACCGTTTGTGTTTTTTCTAAGGGGTTTTTATTCATTCTAACGATATGCACTACATGTAGGGATTGATACATCAGTAATGCCGAGTAAAGTTGTGGTATGAAAAATATGAAATGTAATTCCTAGTTTGTATATACTCGATGTGGCGTGTGAAAAAAGCATCAATACGCGTGTTACTCCTTGTTGTTGAAATTTCTGGATCGTTATTCAGTTCAAGGTTGAATGTTTCCTTCATAAACTCAAGAAACTTCACACGGTCACCGCTCTTGAGATCAATATTCAAATCTCCACATAGATATTGGAATAAAATGGTATTCATTTTCTCTGACAAACTCAAATACGCCATCATATTCAGTTCTTGGCACCAAATTACGGCTTCATACAGTGAATAGCATAGAAATGAGCTTCAGGTGCCACTCAGCTGATCCGGGTCCTGGGCAGTGTCAAGTTAAAGTCCTAAGGAGCCTACATACCAAATTACAGCTTCATAGAGTGAATTGCATAGAAATTAGCTTTAGGAGCAACTCAGCTGATCTGGGGCCTGGGCAGTGTCAAGTTAAAGTCCTAAGGAGGCTACATACCAAATTACAGCTTCATAGAGTGAATTGCATAGAAATTAGCTGTAGGAGCAACTCAGCTGTTCCGGGGCCTGGGCAGTGTCAAGTTAAAGTCCTAAGGAGGCTACATACCAAATTACAGCTTCATAGAGTGAATTGCATAGAAATTAGCTGTAGGAGCAACTCAGCTGTTCCGGGGCCTGGGCAGTGTCAAGTTAAAGTCCTAAGGAGGCTACATACCAAATTACAGCTTCATAGAGTGAATTGCATAGAAATTAGCTGTAGGAGCAACTCAGCTGATCTGGGGCCTGGGCAGTGTCAGGTTAAAGTCCTAAGGAGCCCACATACCAAATTACAGCTTCATAGAGTGAATTGCATAGAAATTAGCTGTAGGAGCAACTCAGCTGTTCCGGGGCCTGGGCAGTGTCAAGTTAAAGTCCTAAGGAGGCTACATACCAAATTACAGCTTCATAGAGTGAATTGCATAGAAATTAGCTGTAGGAGCAACTCAGCTGTTCCGGGGCCTGGGCAGTGTCAAGTTAAAGTCCTAAGGAGGCTACATACCAAATTACAGCTTCATAGAGTGAATTGCATAGAAATTAGCTGTAGGAGCAACTCAGCTGTTCCGGGGCCTGGGCAGTGTCAAGTTAAAGTCCTAAGGAGCCTACATACCAAATTACAGCTTCATAGAGTGAATAGCATAGAAATTAGCTGTAGGAGCAACTCAGCTGTTCCGGGGCCTGGGCAGTGTCAAGTTAAAGTCCTAAGGAGCCTACATACCAAATTACAGCTTCATAGAGTGAATTGCATAGAAATTAGCTTTAGGAGCAACTCAGCTGATCTGGGGCCTGGGCAGTGTCAGGTTAAAGTCCTAAGGAGGCTACATACCAAATTACAGCTTCATAGAGTGAATTGCATAGAAATTAGCTTTAGGAGCAACTCAGCTGATCTGGGGCCTGGGCAGTGTCAGGTTAAAGTCCTAAGGAGGCTACATACCAAATTACAGCTTCATAGAGTGAATTGCATAGAAATTAGCTTTAGGAGCAACTCAGCTGATCTGGGGCCTGGGCAGTGTCAAGTTAAAGTCCTAAGGAGGCTACATACCAAATTACAGCTTCATAGAGTGAATTGCATAGAAATTAGCTTCAGGTGCCACTCAGCTGATCCGGGTCCTGGGCAGTGTCAAGTTAAAGTCCTAAGGAGCCTACATACCAAATTACAGCTTCATAGAGTGAATTGCATAGAAATTAGCTTTAGGAGCAACTCAGCTGATCTGGGGCCTGGGCAGTGTCAAGTTAAAGTCCTAAGGAGGCTACATACCAAATTACAGCTTCATAGAGTGAATTGCATAGAAATTAGCTGTAGGAGCAACTCAGCTGATTCGGGGCCTGGGCAGTGTCAAGTTAAAGTCCTAAGGAGGCTACATACCAAATTACAGCTTCATAGAGTGAATTGCATAGAAATTAGCTGTAGGAGCAACTCAGCTGATCTGGGGCCTGGGCAGTGTCAAGTTAAAGTCCTAAGGAGGCTACATACCAAATTACAGCTTCGTAGAGTGAATTGCATAGAAATTAGCTTTAGGAGCAACTCAGCTGATCTGGGGCCTGGGCAGTGTCAAGTTAAAGTCCTAAGGAGGCTACATACCAAATTACAGCTTCATAGAGTGAATAGCATAGAAATTAGCTGTAGGAGCAACTCAGCTGTTCCGGGGCCTGGCAGTGTCAAGTTAAAGTCCTAAGGAGCCTACATACTAAATTACAGCTTCATAGCGTGAATAGCATAGAAATTAGCTTTAGGAGCCACTCAGCTGATCCCGGCCCTATGCTGCTTAAAGTGTAAGTCCTAAGGAGGCTTCCTACCAGATTACGGCTTCATACAGTGAATATTGTTACGGAGTTGTGTTGCCTCCAGGCGTTTCTACGAACATTGTGTGTTTCTACAACAAATTGTGGAATTTGTAATTAATATAACTTTTGACTTTCACGAGTGCGGTTGTATTTTTCAGTTCTACTCAGGAGTTAACACTGGTGTCAGAACACACAATGTTCGTAGAAACGCCTGGAGGCAACACAACTCCGTAACACTACTCCGTCCCTCTCATAGCAAACTCCCGTCCTTTACGTATGGAGCCAGCCGGTCATGGTGGACCACTCGCAATCGTCCCTTCGTTGTCCTGATCCTGAACACAACGTCATTTAACGCGGCTACAATCGTACAGGGACCTTCCCAACTTCTCTGCAGCTTTGGGAGAAGCCCCTTTCTTCTTCTTGGATTGTAAAACCAGACCTGGTCACCCCTCTGATACTCGTTCAGTTTGGCGCGAACATTGTAGCGTTTCCTCATCTCCTCAGCCTTTATTTTCAGACGCTCGCGGGCAACCGTATGAATTTCTGCCAACTTTTCCTTCAACTCTTCGACGTATTCGGCTCCAGTCGTCCCCTGGGGTCGCTCTCCAACCAGGAGATGAACTGGGAGGGTCAATTCTCGACCGAGCATCATTCTGGCGGGTGTAAATCCTGAAGTCGAGTGTTCAGACGCTCGGTATGCCAGGAGAGCGATGGGCAACATGTCGTCCCAGTCCTGTTGATGGTTGTCATCTACAATTTTTGATAAGAGTTGCCATAGCGTCCTGTTCAATCGTTCCACTAAACCATCGCTCTGTGGATAATTGTGGAATTTGTAATTAATATAACTTTTGACTTTCACGAGTGCGGTTGTATTTTTCAGTTCTACTCAGGAGTTAACAATATCATAGAAATTAGCTTCAGGAGCCACTCAGCTGATCCCGGCCCTATGCTGCTTAAAGTGTAAGTCCTAAGGAGGCGACATGCCAAATTTCAACTCTCTACCACCACGGGAATTGCGCCAAAAACGTTCACAGTATTCAGTAACTTCAGTAAACTGTATAAATGAAACTGAGTAAGAAATGATAACAATCAAATGTGATAAGAGCGCTAGTGTCACGTATTTCCTTGTATTAACAGCGTCATTCGGTCGTGTTGGAAATCGTTTATAGAACCTATGCATTCATGTTTCAGCCAAACGAAAATTTTGTTTATACCTAGTTCGATCAAATTAGTTTAGGAATGTAGCCAGGTGCGAAGGAGGGGGATGTTTGTAGCTTGAGATGTTTACATTTTTCACATAAATCAAGAGCTTTCCAACGAGTGGCGAACGATTTCTGTGCGATGAAAATTGCGGAAGTTACATTTACATACCAACGGGTTGGTTGTACGTGAAAATCGACCGAAATAGAAACGTTGCATTTTTTTGTGTGTCGCAAAATTTTGCAAGACCCCAGGACTAATCCATGTCAAAAAACAAAATTGAGCAAGAAATGTAAGGCGGTAAACAGTAGTAATATTTGAAAACGCTGCAGATCCCTGCACAACGGTTTATTATTTTGTATAGAATACCCTTCTGTTACAGATCACAGCTCTATGTATAGATAACCCGTCTATATAATATGATATGTACTATTCTATACATATTATGTAGATCGCAGACCCTCCGTAGGTTAGTACCTAACCCCGTACTCGTTACTAGGTACCTACCTAAATCACGAGTTAAATGTTGCTAAAATAATTCTGCCGATGACAAACAGTACCTAACAAAAAGAAACACACATAATGAAGTTCTGAAAAGAAATTGTTGATGAGGAGTGAAAAAAGTTGCAAAAGTACCTACCAACAAACTCCAGCCCCTTCTACGTAGATGGTATAATGAACCGTTGTGTAATAATTTACCGTTGAGTAATGATTTACCGTAGTAATAATTTACCCATCAATAATACTTCAACGTTTGTTCAAGTTTCACTACCTACCAACAAACTCCAAAAGAATTTAATTTTTCAAATTAAATAATATCACAGAACAACCAACTCGACTTCATACTCCGCCAATATAATCAGGTGATCCCTAGCAATGATTTTATCTCCGCCAAATTTCCTATTGTGGGCGCGTCTCTGGTTACGAGATTTGGTTTGAATTGTATACAATTTCATTCACACTGGAGTCGAAAATGCCTGTTGGTGCAAACTTCGGGGCCTTACTGTGAACGAACGGCTGGACGTACGATGCTCCGGATGGTCTTAAAAAACTCACAAGTTCAAGAACTATTTAAAACCGTAAAAATATTTACTTAAAAAAATGGTATAGGCGTTTTGAAAATTTCAACCCCTATTTTGAACCCCTTAGAGATGACTCACAGTAACGTCGAGCTTCGAGGACCAACTAGACGCCGAACGGAACCTATAACCCGAATTTAATCAATTTTGTTTCATGGTAACTAAGAAAAGTGGCCCGTACGGCGTACGGCGGACACGGACAGACAGAAATATTTTTATTGCAGTTTTGGATTCTACATACCTTGAAACGTAAACCATCAAATTTTGAGGGGGGGTAAGAATTTTTTTTTTCATGCTCGATTCCAATGGTTCATTATTGAAAATAATAAACCAAAATTAAAACCCCAGTAGGCGTTTCTGGTTCTGACTTGTGAAATCAGAGTCCACAACATGTCTAGCACGAATATGAATTTAGCGGCAGCAGGAGTGAAGGATATTTTGTACCAGCTTCACCCCTGGTGGAGCGTAAATGAAACTTCATTACCTGATGACTAATCATCCGCCAGGTGCTACTTATCCATGCGGACTCTCAAACTCGAAACCTCCGATCGGGTTATCTTTGGTTTATTATTTTAAATAATGAACCTTTGGAATCGAGCATGAAAAACTCGGCGCTGCGCGCCTCGCCTGAGTACTACTTAGAGCCCTTGGCTAAAATTACAAAACATGAATATGCTTTAGCCTCATGATGTGCTCCTCGCTGTTTCTCTGACCCAAAATGTGGGTATCATTATGTGAGGCTGCACATTTGTTTTCAATACTTCATCCAGTAATTATTCAACAAATTGAATCTTGGAAACGAGGAATTGTCGCCAATCTACTTTGCCCGATGGAGTCAGTACGAGTGAGAAGGAAGGGAAAAGGAGCAAAGAAAATAATGAAGGAGGAGGTTGATAGGAGTTCAACAACTGAACCGAAGGAGGCAACGGTAAGTTTTTACTGTTTCCAAAAATGCTGCAAGTGTAATAGGTACTTACCTAAGCTTTTTTTTGTGGTCATACAACTGGAACTCCTATGATTTTCGTATATAAGATCAACCACGCGTTCAAGGTCGAGTAAAAATCTGAATCTTATAATCACCGCGTCACAAATTATCGCAACAGTTACATAGTTCCGTATCATCGGTATCCATGTTGTCGTCCCACATTTTATGTCTTTGCGCCCCCTCCCGCACCCACACCACGTACCTCGTTAGTGAGAATGATCACCTGTGTGTAAACAATTATTTAAACAATCACGCTCATACCGCAGCTTGTCGGCCACGCACTCCGCAGTGGTTAACGTAATATGGTTAGGTAAATCGAGAGCTATCCAACGAGTGGTGAACGATTTTTGTACGATGATAACTGGCGAAGTTAAAGTTCCGTAGCAACGAATCGGTTGTACGTGAAAATCATTACAAATGTTGTCGTCCCAGATTTCGTTACGAAATTTCGTTACGAAATTGCTTTTTTGGCTAGTTAGGTCACGGCTAAAGAATATTCATGCTAAAAGTCTGCCGATTCGAGTAGGCAGTATAGCTTCCTCATTTGAATCATATGAACGTATAGAATAGTTGGGTGGGTTAGTTTTGATACGGGACCACCTGCGATCCAACCTGCGTGTACCCTCAACATGTCAGCTCTCTACGACTATTTTTCGCGTAGTTAGAAGCGTTAAAAATAAACAAATATGTTAGAAGGTTCTTGAGGGTCGGTCAGTTTCTAAAGATTTAAAAGAAAAAAACAAGGCCCGACCCTCAAGAACCTTCTAACATATTTGTTTGAAAACCTGCGGTCGAGAACCTCATCATCATTATTGTTAAAAATAAAGGTCGCCATTTCATGTTCGCGCATGCGCAGACGAAAGTTACAGTACGATTCCAATGAAATTCTTGTGGAACTGTCAAAGTATTATTCCTGATCGACCCTCCAAACCTGAACTCATTTCAGCGATATTTAAGGTAGTTATGGGCGTTTAAAGTATTTCACGTTTGCGCATGGGCAGACGAAACGATTTCCTTGATTTTGAAACGGGACCATCTGCGATCCAACCCACGTGTACCCCCAAAATTTCAGCTCTCTACGGCTGTTTTTCGCATAGGTAGTTAGAAGCGTTACAAGGAAATGGTCAACATTTCATGTTCGCGCATGTGTAGACGAAGGTTACTGTACGATTCCAATGAAATTCATGTGGAACTATCAAAGTATTATTCCTGATCGACCCTCCAAGTTTGAACTCATTTCAACGATAATTTAAGGTAGTTATGGACGTTCCAAATATTTCACGTTCGCGCATGCGCAGACGAAAGTTACAGTAATTTTTCAATGATTTTGGTATGGGACCATCTGTGACCTAACCCGCACCCTCCACATTTCAGCCCATTTCGACCGTTATTTCGGGTAATTATGGGCGTTACAAGGAATTGCCACAGACAGACAGACACGGAACTAAAAATGTTCCTCGATGTCCGAAACGCAAAATGTACTCAGTGGAAACTTTCATTTTGGAGGGCATAATTTTTTTTGCTCAATCACAAACCCAAGGCATAACAGTAATTCAATAATTATTGAATGATTTAATCCCGCCGATTTTTATGAAACTGTAATTCCCGGGCCAGCTCCGTTACTTGATTTAGGGCTCTCTGGGTGGGGGGAGGGGGTATTTGACCACAGAAAACATTTATCTGCGCAGACGGGTAGCTTTGCAAGTAAATAATAAACCGTTTTGTAATAATTTGGAGCTTTTTGTTGTTGAGTTGAAAAATTAATATTGGATAATGTAGAAGGTGCTGTTCGTCTGATTCTCGACGAACCGAAATTCATAACCTTTAAGGAGAATTAGAAGTCGGCCACTAATATATCTGACTTGGAAATTGAAGAATAAGAATGTGTAGAAGCAGGCCTTTAAAATTATTCTGCTGACAAAAACAATTGGGTGTAGCGTGGGATCAAATGAAAGGTCATTTAGCCAGTTGAAAATCGTCAACAGCGTTCTTAAGCTGTGATAGACGAACGGCTAAACACTTTTAACGCCTTTGACCTTTTAATGCTTAAATGCATCAGTTTCGGCTTGATTGTGAGAAAATGGAGCGAGCTGAGAGAGAAGGATTGATGACATTGGTTGAATCATTTGGGTGAATGGGAAGGGACTTGAAGCAGCCACCTCGGCACGGTAAGTCCTGTTCATGTTATGTACAATTTATGTTGAATTGCTGAGAGCTGCTGTTGAATTTTAACGGTTAGCCGTTCCTATGGGGGGGGGGGGGGGGGGGGGGGGAGTTAATTTTGTGTGTGAAAACGGTAGGAAAAAACGCTGCAAATTATTACACAACGGATTATTATTTACCAGTATCGATGCTCCTTCTGCGTAGGTCACTGTTTTCTGTGGTGAGTACCCTCGAGCTCCCCCGAGGAAAGCCCTAAATGGAGTACTGGAGCATTAAAGTTTCATACAAATACCCGGGATTCAACAATTCAATCATTCATCATTCCTCATTTTTTGTAGTTATTCATGAAGCATAAGGTAAATAATAAACCGTTGTGTAATAATTTACCTTTATAGATGCCCTAAATCTTGTATTGAGCCAGCCCGGGAATTAAATTTCATAATATTGTTGTTGTTCATGAAACATAACGTTTATTCAAGTTACAAAACCTACCTATCAACAAAATCCAAGAGAGCCACCATTTTTCAAATGAAATAATATCGCAGAACAATCAACTCAACTTCAAACTCCGTTATTATAATCAGGTGCTCCCTAGCAGTGATTATCTCGGGCCAGTTCCCAATTGTTGCCGCCTTCCTAGCAATCATATCTGGGCTGAATGTGTACAATTTCATTCACCATCCTGTTGAAGAAGCCTGTCGGTGCAAACTTCTGGGCCTTATGTGAACGAACAGCTGGACGTACTATGCTCCGAAAAAAACGTACAAAACTCCGATGTTCGAGAACTATTTAAAAACGTAACGTCCTGTTTAAAGTAACTATTTAAACTATTTAATTTAAAGAACTATTTAAAAACGAGAACTATTTAAAAACGGCGTCCTGGAGATTTCAACCCATATTTTTTACTCCTAGGGATGACTGACGTTAACGTCGAGCTTCGAGGACCAACTAGACCCTAAATGTGACCTGTAAACCGAATTTCGTCAACTTTGGTTCATGGTAACTAAGAAAAGTACGGCGAACGAACAGCAATTTTTTTATTGCATTTTCGAATTCCACGAGTACATACCTTGAAACGGAAACCATCAAATTATCGGTGGGGGGGGGGTTGACATTTTTTTTTTTTTCATGCTCGATTCCGAAGGTTCATTATTGAAAATAATGAACCAAAAGTTGGCAAAACTGCCCCCCCCCCCTCCCCATGGATATTGCTAGCGCCGCGGAGGTTACATACATTTGACTGGAGGTATGAAGGGTAATGTGCTTCTGGGGGTATTGTCTTATTTCCACACTTCGTCCTCCGAGGCTCTGAAGGCGCTGGTCTAGACAACCAGAAGATTTGGGTTCGATTCCTACCTGGCAGTAATTTTTTATGCAATTTCTGACTCCCGTTTTCCTCATTTCCACGTGAAATATATCAAAACGTCTCTGGCTGGTACTCGCCTGCCTACTTTGTCAATCAAGCAAAATATACCATAATCAAATCACCGGAACATAATAATATATAAGATGCCTCTTAACTGTTCGCTTTAGTCGAAAGTACCTTTTTGGCAGCGTAGAAAAAAAGACCTGGATAGGTGATTTGCAGAACATAAGATAAGATGACAGGTGACTGTTGGAAAAGCTGTAAAGTAAAAAAGTCACTTGAAACGTGACGATATACCAGTCACAGATAGCGTTGGAAAACCCGGCTTGTGCCCTGTTTAATATTTTTTTTAAATTGATGTTTTCTGCGGGATGTCGAACGATTTATTTCTTGCATTTTACGTTCATCTTGTCCTTTGGTACCTATTATGTGGAAACTCAATAAATCGTGTTATGTACATCTACACTGGTCTAGATAAAATGTGTGAAAACTCCGTTGAAGTAATTAGTAATAATGGGTTTTTAAATTTTTAATGGAAATAAGGAAATTTATGAGGAAAAAATGACCAAGTGTTTAGAAGCTTTTCAAGCAATGTAGAATGCCATGAACAGACTTCGGATGTCAATAATGGTATCCTTGAGTATTCATTTTCACAAATAAATGCCAAGATGATTGTAGTGAATGCGAAATTTGACGCACATCCACTACGAGTGGCGTCGAGGGGGGATGTGCCCGGTTTGGTTATGGGCGGACCACCACCATGCCCGGGATCTTTTTGGATGTGTCCGTTTTGGTTATGGGCGTACCACCACCATTCGCGAAATCTTTTCGGGAGCATTGCCTGGTTTGGTTATGGGCGGACCACCACCATGCCCAGGATCTTTTTGGAAGCTTGCTCGGTTTGGTTATGGACGGACCACCACAATGCCCGAGATCTTTTAGGGTGAATTTGCTTGGTTTGGTTATGAGCGAATCACCACCATGCCCAATATCTTTTAGGTAAGGTGAGAGACGAGGTAAGGAGGAGAGAGAGTAGTCAGCGACTAGGGGAGAGCGTAGAATGGTTAAAAAGGCTAAGGAGGCGAGTATATGTAGTCCTGGGAGCTGTCTCCCTCCATCCTCCAGCTAGTGGAGGATGGTGGGGATCTCCAGGCTGGCTCTCGGCTCTCCTGCGTCTTCCGTCCCCACTTCTATGTTTATTTGGCGAGATCTTATTTTTACATACTGAAGTTGTGGTTCTGGGAGGATACCACGACAATGATGATAATTTTTCATCCAAATAGGGAAATTTCAAGTATTTGACGACACAGATCTCAGACAAGTTCATCAGGAAAAACGCTGCAAAGTCCTTGTCACATGGGGTTTATTATTCTACAGAAATGTTGGCTGTACATTTATTGTTTGTATCATGTGAAATAATTGAAATAGCTATTTCTGATGGTTTCCACCAATTTTGGCCCCCAAAACACAAATTAGGTAGGTACGATCTTTTTTTTTTTTCAAATTATCTTTGATCATTGTTAGTGCCATTTAATCGTCTTGATCCACGTGTTGACACTTTTTCTAGTGTTATTCTACAAATTTATGGTGATTTCGCAGGTATTTGACTCATAAAAAATCAATTTTGGGAGCTGAACATCTGGTACAACCTCAATTTTCCACTCCTTGGCCAAAAACGACTTCATATTCGATCTTCTCGTCCCATAAACATGGAAAACGATACCTCAAAAGCTCATGTTACCAACATGTTGCTAAAACGCAAAAAGTACCTATTTTCACACACATTTTCACTCATAACACCCCTGGATATATTCCGATCGGGCTGAAAAGTTTCGGGACACAACTAGGGCCCAAATGGAGCATGTGTGCGAAAGAACGACTTTTTTAGATCGAAAATGAAGCCTGTACACGTGATACGGCGTACGGCGGACGGCGTACGGCGGACGGACATTGCATTTTTTGAATCTACACACCTTGAAACGGAAAAGAAAAAATTTTGAGGGGGTGTTATAAAAATTTTTTGCTTAGCGATTACATAGGTGTATTATTCGCAGAATAATAAACCAAAACTGACCATCTGTATTATTTCAGAAAATTTAACTTTTTCTAAAACGGAATCAGCATTTGAAGATTGATTTGGTGAAAATAAGGTTTTAGCCAACGTCTAAAGTAAAAATTTGAATTTTGAGCGTTAAACAGACCTCCGGGAGGGTTGTTTCTTGAAGGCCCGAGACGCCAAAACTTTGCGAGGCTGTCCTGAGAAACCGTCGAAGTGCAGATGGTCATTTTGGTTTATTATTCTGTGAATAATACACCTATGTATTCGCTCAGCAAAAAATTTTTATAACACCCCCTCAACATTTTTTATTTTCCGTTTCAAGGTGGGTAGATTCCAAAAATGCAATGTCCGTCCGCCGTACGCCGTCCGCCGTATCACGTGTACAGGCTTCATTTTCAGTCTAAAAAATTCGTTCTTTCGCACACATGCTCCATTTGGGCCCTAGTTGTGTCCCGAAACTTTTCAGCCCGATCGGAATATACCCAGGGGAGTTATGAGTGAAAATGTGTATAAAAATAGGTACTTTTTGTGTTTTCGTAACATGTTAGTAAAATGAGCTTTTGAGGTATCGTTTTTCATGTTTTTGGGGACGAGAAGACCGAATATGAAGTCGATTTTGACCGAAGAGTGGAAAATTGAGGTTGTATCAGATGTTCAGCTCCCAAAATTGATTTTTTATGAGTCAAAAACCTGGGAAACCGTCTGAAATCACCATCAATTTGTAGAATAACACTAGAAAAAGTATCAACAGGTGGATCAAGACGATTAAATGGTACTATCAATGATCAAAGATAATTTGAAAAAAAGGAGCGTACCTAATTCGTGTTTTGGGGGCCAAAATTGGTGGAAACCACCAGAAATAGCTATTTAAATTATTTTATATGAAAGAAACAATAAATAAACAGCCAACGTTTCTGTAGGGATGTCCAATAGAATAATAAACCCATGTGACAAGGACTTTGCAGCGTTTTGGTTTATTATTCTCTGAATAATACACCTATGTAATCGCTCAGCAAAAAAATTTTATAACCCCCCCCCCCCCCTCAAACTTTTTTCTTTTCCGTTTCAAGGTGCGTAGATTCAAAAAATGCAATGTCCGTCCGCCGTCCGCCGTACGCCGTCCGCCGTACGCCGTCCGCCGTATCACGTGTACAGGCTTCATTTTCGGTCTAAAAAAGTCGTTCTTTCGCACACATGCTCCATTTGGGCCCTAGTTGTGTCCCGAAACTTTTCAGCCCGATCGGAATATACCCAGGGGTGTTGTGAGTGAAAATGTGTGTAAAAATAGGTACTTTTTGCGTTTTAGCAACATGTTGGTAACATGAGCTTTTGAGGTATCGTTTTCCATGTTATTGGGGACGAGAAGATCAAATATGAGGTCGATTTTGGCCAAGGAGTGGAAAATTGAGGTTTTACCAGATGTTCAGCTCCCAAAATTGATTTTGTATGAGTCAAAAACCTGCGAAATCGTCTGAAATCACCATCAGTTTGTAGAATAACACTAGAAAAAGTGTCAACACGTGGATCAAGACGATTAAATGCCACTACCAATGATCAAAGTTAATTTGAAAAAAAAAAAAAAAAAAAAATCGTACCTACCTAATTTGTGTTTTGGGGGCCAAAATTGGTGGAAACTTTCAGAAATAGCTATTTCAATTATTTCACATGAAACAAACAATAAATGTACAGCCAACATTTCTGTAGAATAATAAACCCCATGTGACAAGGACTTTGCAGCGTTTTTATCTTCCAGCCGACTATTTTTGTTGAGTAATACATGCGTGCATTACAGGACGGTGTGTAAATTGCAGTCAGTCGTACTAGTTTCCCCAGGTTTCTTGCAAATGTAGAGCGAGATGTAGGGGGGAGTTGGAACTAGCTCACTTATGAGCATGAAATCCTCAGCAAATACACCATATATATACATAATAATAACTGAATACAAATACTGAACCGTCTTTCCTTTAACTCAAACAGCAGGCACTACAAAATCGATCTTTAAAGATGTGTTATTTGATCTGTCACTGATAACTCAGCTGCGGTTCTTCCGTTTGATTCACTCCCACGTTGATGGTGTTTTTCGGTTCAAACTTTTCTCTTATATTGCAGGAATACCCCCGAGACGCTGTTGCACATGTACAGAAATACCTCATGAAAAACGAAGTACCAGTAAACCTGTTCGAGGTGAGACCGTGATTTCTGCAATTATGTATTTCTAAATGTGTAAATTTTGTTTGAGACGTTCTTGCCTACTTTAACCCACCTCCCCTCAACACTCCTGCGGCGGCTTCCAAGAGGCTGTTCCTTACCTTGCCGCAGGTTTGTTCGCAGTGACCATCTGACGATTATCTGACCGTCAGAAAGGCGTTCGGCCTTTCGCAGTGACTCTTGACTCTTTTCTGACTGTATAGTATCCAGGACCGGCTGTTCGTAAGTTAGGTTCACATGGAGACTCAATTCCGGACGGCAGTTCGGCACGGCTACGCGTTCTGCAATGCTATTGGCCAACGCAAAATGGATTATTGCAACGCAATGTCTTGGATACTATATCAAAATCTCCAGGTATTTTCGCTGTCGGATCCGTTGCCGTATCTGTGCAGAGGTTACTGCACACACCTCTCCTGTTCGGTTGTTCAGCCATATTGAAATTCGACGTTTGTGGTTGATTTTGCGGTTTCAAGTTCGAGCAATTGTTTATTTTTTGCGTTTGCGTTTTGTTGTGATTCCGCTGCCATGTGAACGCCTCTACGGCAAAAATTCCAACAAACGAGTTGCCGTGCCGGATTGCCAACCGGAATTGCGTCTCCATGTGAACCTAGCTTCAGTGTTTTCCTGACTATCCAAAGCCAGTTTTCTGATCTTCATGTCTGTCCACAGAAGAAAGGGTGGACACAGTGGCGTAGCCGGGGGGGGGGGGGGGGGTAGTGGGGGTCATAACCCCCCCCCCCCCCCCCATTGGCTCGAAAACTTTTATCACAAATTAAAATTAAATCTTAAGAATGATAACAATCACAAAAGTAACAAACAAATACAACAATAACAGATTAAACGGTAAATCAAAACACGTTTATTAGATTACTAACGACCTGTCCCAAAAATTTGATCCACTCTTTTTGACAAAAATGCTTATAGTCCCTCACCGTCACCATCCCACACTTCAGGTGAATATTATTGATTTTAGCCCTTAATACCCATTGTTGACCCCAAAAATCCTAATTAGACCCCTATTCTTTGTGAAAAACAACTGAAATGGTATTTTTCTGTAGTCACTAATCCTTCCATACCACTTTCAGTAATTTTATACAGGTTTATCAATTTTAGCCGCTTTTACCATGTTTTGTCCCCTAAAAACTCAAATTTGACTCCCTTCGAATTTTTGAAAATTGCTCTTCCTTTTGTTTGGCAATAAGAACATTTTGGCGGAATCTGGCATTTTTATCACCTACCCAAGGTCAGACATCGTCTGGAGTGACACATAAATAAATATATATAATATACGTATACATTTTTTAAAATCTAGAGATGCATCAGGATGCTCTGAAACGGATTTGCCTGTAACCCAATTTCAAAAACTTATTTTCTGAAAATTTTGGACCCATTGCAATAGCTTCATTCGTTGAAAATTCTCGAACATTGTTGCCAGATAAATGTTTTATTTCATCAATTTATCTTACCTAACGTTACCTGTAACATTTAGTGCTTTGTTAAATTTAATTTAAATTACCTAATCTTTTTTGTAATGTCAAACCTTATTAACGAATTTTCAAAGGAAATGAAGCTATTGCTATGGGTAACGTTTTCAGAACATGCATTTTTGAAATATTTTTACAGGCAAATCCGTTTCAGAGCATCCTCAGTTCATCCCTAGTTTAAAAAAAATGTATGTATTTTGTATATATATTTATGTGCCACTCCAGATGATATCCGTCCTTGGGTACATGATAAAAATTCCAAATTTCCCAAAACGTTTGCGTTTTCAAACAAAAGGATGAGTTCGAAGATGAGCAATTTTCAAAAATTCCAAGGGGGTCAAATTCGAGTATTATGGGTCAAAAGTCGGTGAAAACGGCTAAAATTGCAAAAAATTGATGTCAAATCACTGGAATGGTATGGAAGGGTGAGTAAAGACAGAAAAATGCCATTTCAGTTGTTTTTCACACAGAGTAGGGGTCAGCTTTTTGATTTTTGGGGGTAAAAAATTGATTAATCGCTAAATACAATATCAATTCACCTGACGTTGTGTGGGATGATTAATCACGACGGACGGACTGTTTGGATGATAAAACTATTTATCTCAAAAACAAGTGGGTCAAGTTTGATTTTATTAGGGTCAAACATCGGTAAAAATGTCTAAAATCACGAAAAATTATATATTATTAAGAAAAGTGATATGGTTTCTCGCTATATCATCTTTTTACACGATAACAGGAATATTTCGTTGAAAATTCGCTCTTATTAGCCATGCTGCATGACAGGAACTTTTTTTTTCGATTTCCGATAACCCTCCCCCATTCAACAATCCTGGCTACGCCACTGGGTGGACGAGAACTGACCATGCCTTCTCGACTCCCATCCATTATCAGACTAAAACCCTTCTCAAACGCTTAATCAAGATGGTATTAAGTCATGGATGATATCTCACAGTTTTCTAGGAGTCAGCTAACCGTCACAAAAAGCCATTGCGAACTAACATTGTATCTTAACGTGTTACGTGCAAACAGGACTTTGGATTTGTTTTTTTACGACCTTGTACCTACCATTTGTTCTCGGTTTAACATAAATTTCAATGACTTTTATATTTATTTGTGTATTTATTTATTTGGTAAAGCACGGGCGAGCCCAATTACAAGCAAGTTGGTTATACAGGGTGTAACATGAGTGATGCAAAACCTCTCTCCCACGTGTTCTGCATCTAATTTCCGACCAAAAGTGTCCTATAACTTTTTTTTTTACTCCGCTTAAAACCCCACTTTTTTCACTTTTAAGATTTTTTCGAGATTCCGACCTCGTCTCACTAAAGCAGCTATAATTTCCTTAATTTAAAGAGTAAATTCAAATTTGAAGATACCGCTGAAAAGAGCGTTAAATTTCCTGTCTCTCTGATGCCTAACAAACATTGTTTAGGAGGATTTGAGGAGTGAAAATGGAGTTTGAAAAGTGAATTTAGTCAAAATCGTAAAATCGTCTGTTTTTTCAAACGCTTGGTGATCCTATTAATTCTTGTAGCAGAATGGTTAAGGCAAGCTAAAAAATTCGCCAAACGTCAGCTTTCCAACGGACTAATCAAAACGTTTTTTGGAATTGATTTCAAGAGAGAAAATGAGGTTTGAATACGAAAAAACGTGTTTTTCCGGCTTTCATGAAAAATGTACCTTTTGTGAAGTAGTGAGTCAACTATGGGGTAATTTTCAAATCGAATGGCGACACCCTCACATCATCTCCCAGTAAGTATTTGGTCGTTATTTTCATTTTAGTCCAAGGGTGTTGGCATTACTAAGAATGGAACCATGGAAGTTAAGCGGGACTCTGTTCAATCCTTTATTTGCTCAAAATGCCTTCCGTTTTGGCGAATACAGGACCGGTTCGTTTGTGAAGGGTCCAAAGGTGGCAGCGAAAAAGATAAGAACTCATCCCAATCATTCGTAGAGGTACACAAACAACAGTCGTCTCACGGATCTTTCAATCCTCTTCGCTTGACTTCCATAGTTCCATTCTTAGTAATGCCAACACCCTTGGACTAAAATGAAAATAACCACCAAGTACTTACTGAGAGATGATGTGAGGGTGTCACCATTCGATTTGAAAATTACCCCATAGTTGACTCACTACTTCACAAAAGGTACATTTTTCATGAAAGCCGGAAAAACACGTTTTTTCGTATTCAAACCTCATTTTCTCTCTTAAATCATTTCCAAAAAACGTTTTGATTAGTCCGTCGGAAAGCTGACGTTTTGGCACATTTTTTAGCTTACCTTCACCATTCTGCTGCGAGAATTAATAGGATCACCAAGCGTTTGAAAAAACAGACGATTTTAAGATTTTGGCTAAATTCACTTTTCAAACTCCATTTTCACTCCTCAAATCCTCCTAAAAATTTTTTGTTAGGCATTAGAGAGACAGGAAATTTAACGCTCTTTTCAGCGGTATCTTCAAATTTGAATTTACTCTTGAAATTGAGGAAATTATAGCTGCTTTAGTGAGACGAGGTCGGAATCTCGAAAAAATCTTAAAAGTGAAAAAAGTGGGGTTTTAAGCGGAGTAAAAAAAATTTTATAGGACACTTGGTCGGAAATTAGATGTAGAACACGTGGGAGAGAGGTTTTGCATCACTCATGTTACACCCTGTGTAATAGAACAAGTCGTGGTATAATACTAATAAAATATACTAATACTAATGATGATAATGAGTAGGACAAGTAGTCCACACTTAACTGAATGAGACGGGAGATGAGTTGATTAAAGGTTTTAGTATAAACAAAGAATGGGAGAAAAAATCATAGCCGATTGAATTTTAGTTGAAAGGATAGAAAATAGGTCTACATCTCCATCTCTATCTCTTTAAGCTCAACTGCTCTGTAATTGAAGGGCAAGTCCAACAAAAGGCACGTGTATGCCGACACCATTCATATATTCATTAGCTTCTGATGGGTGACACTATGAGAGTGTTAACTGCAAGTTTCAAAGCGCTATATTTATTAAGCAATGACTCTTTTTATTCAAAGACAAGTCGACAATAGATTATTCCATCACAAAAATTATAAGTATTATAAGTATCCAGGTCTTAATATTGTATCGTAAGTTGTGTAGTATGTTGGCTAATATTCTATTTAATTTTCACAGCCTTACATTCAAGAAATATTCAATCACTTGAGAGGCGAACCATTTAGAAAATTTTTAGAAAGGTACCTATATCTTATCTTATAATACCTTATGTAATAAGGTTTAAGTTTGTTAATTTATTTCATTATTATTAACAACATTTCTTTTACAGGAAATCGTTCATGTAAACTTTTGATTTGTTCACAGTGATAAATACACGCGATTTTGCCAGTGGAAAAACTTAGAATTAAATATACAGGTGAGCATTATCTAGCGTTGAATTATATTTTGAATGGCTTATTTTAGATGTTGCCCCAAGTTGGCGGTAGAACGTGCCTGGCAGATTTTGAAGTGTCTGCAGGGGGATCCAACACGCTGCCAAACTTTGGTGCTGTCATTTCCAAAAGTTTCTGATAGGACATACGCGAATGGATCTGCCGTATGAGGATCTTTTGAGTGTTGACGTGCATTTTTGCGGAATTTAGAAAACACTGCAGCTTTTCAAGTACCCACGTTCATGATTTTGTGGAATGTTTTTCTACACAAATCCATTTTGGAGCTTCAGAATTCATCTAGATTTTTTTTAAATATAGTTAATGAACGTTTCTTCGAAAATTGTATATTTTTGATCCTACCTATTGCTGGTCAGCATTGCAAAGCTGAACATTTTGATTCCAAGATGGGCTGCCCGGCACGTATCCCCCGCTTTCTTTCAGTTCGGAATGTCTTGGTAGGTATTATATAAATTCTGACCAATGTGCGTACAGGAAAAATTACCTACCATTTCAATGAAATATTGAAGATCACCATAACTTAGTGAATGATATATGGACACCTACTACCTACCCATTTTGTCCTGTTTTGAAGTGTTTGTTCCTAAGCACACCTGCTTGTTTTCTAGATTTCAGTAATTCTGCTGTTTACAAAAAAAAGTCCCTTGTCTCGAGTAGATGCACAAATATCGTCCTACAGCTACGTTTTCTCCATCTTGTAACGATCACGTTCTGAACCATTGAAGGTGTAAAGTGGTGCTGTTATCTGTGACAATAAACGGTCACTTTCTATTGAGTGCGTTTTTGCACGACAAAGGATCCTGACGAGTCGTAACAATTGGTGTCGCTCAAAAAGAGCGATTGCATCCTTTTTGGACGTATTCAAAGAACTTCCCCTGTAACGGCACGACCCGTTGAAGGACGTTACAGCAGTAGGAATTGCATAGTGTTTTTGTAGTACCACCACCAGTTAGTTCAGAGCAGGGCGTGGAGTGATATTCCACGAGAGGAGAATTCGCTTCCCCTGTTACACTTCAGCTTTTCCCTAATTATTCTTTATAATTTCAATCAAACTTTTCAAATTAACTTACTTACTGACGAGCTGTACAGGCCTGTGTAGCCCTCAGCTTCCCAAGCTCCTGTTCTTCCCCCAGCCCGGTCCAAGGCCTACGTCCTTCTTAATCCCACTGTGTGGAGGTCGCGTGGCACCATGTACAGCCACCTTCTTCTGGACTCGACTCAGGTGTGTGAGTGATGGCTCTCCGCGAGTCGTTTTTTCTTCCGGTGGAGACGGGGTCGTTTGGTGGAAGCCTAATCGATATCCCTTCTTAAGGCTAAAGGGGACGGGCCTCTAGTGTGATTCTGTGATAAGAGATGGCGTTGTCGTCGCGTCAAAAGTTTTCCTAACTTTTCTCAGCTTCCAAAAAAGGTTTTTTGTCAATCTGAAAACGGGGATTTACTCAGAATAAATAGATGAAGGGAACCAACATTGAGTTTTGAGTTTCCATCTTTTTTAAATTTTGAAACCATGGAGTTTTGAATTATTTATGGTGTTTGGGAAAAAACGGCAAGCTTGCATGATCAGTATGTATAACAATTGACAAATCAATCAGCAGATTTTTGATAAATGCATAATTAGCAACAGAAAGCGTCGACGCATAAGACCAGCTCATTACTGTTGTTTGGTACGCAACCTTTCCCTCCCGCTCTTCTGAGCCCTCTAGGTAGCATTCCGTCAACCATTCAACGAGAAAACCAGCTTCCTAAAGAAAGTGACAGGGGAAGCAAAGTGGGTGGCAAATTACCTAAACGTTGGCAATGAACAACTTGGGTACCTAGGTACTACCTAAATGTTCGCGTATCAAGATTATCTTCCTACTTCCATGGATTGCACTGAAGCTCAGAATTTGTGAAATTTAGTTCAAAAGAGTACTTACTAGTAATGAGACATTCTCATTATAAACGTGATCTAATCATTTTTCAGGAGTATACGTAATGAATAACAATAATTACTGTATATGAAAACCGTATACTAGGAACAGCGCGGATAGTAATGACTCACAGAATAACTGAAAAACGCTGCAAATCCCTGCACAACGGTTTATTATTTTGTACAGAATACCCTTCTGTTACAGACCTCAGCTCTCCGTATAGATAACCCTTTATATAACATATGTACTTTTCTATACATATCATATAGATCGCAGACCCTCCGTAGGTTAGTACCTAACCCCTTACTCGTTAATAGGTACCTACCAAATCACGAGTTAAATAAATGTTGCTAAAATAATTCTGTCGATGACAAACAGTAACTAAAATGGCAGAAATAAACGCAAATAATGAAGTGATGAAGGGAAACTGTTGATGTGGAGTGAAAATACACAGGAAATGGCGGATGAGGTTGGGACAGAAACAAAAGCCGGCGCCACAACGCGAAATCCCATGTGATTGGAAAGGCCTAGGCCAGACATAATGAATTTATTGAAGAAAACAAAAGAAAACGATTGATTGAACTATTGCGGACCATGCCAATGCGCACCACGCCAATTTAGACAATTCGATTATAATCAAGGATATTGTATCCAATATTGTCCTAGGGGGTCTTCAATTGTTTACCGTTATGTAATAATTTACCGTTGTGTAATAATTTGCCGTTGTGTAATAATTTACCATTGTTACAGACCACAGCTCTCCGTATAGATAACCCTCTATATAATACACCTATGTACTATTCTACTACTATGTACTATATAATACACATATGTACTATGTACATATGATATAGATCTCACACCCTCCGTAGGTTAGTACCTAACCCCGTACTCGTTACTAGGTAGGGTAAACTGTATAGTAATGGGCCGTTTAAGGATTTCGTCGCCTTTGGTAGTTCGGTGTACCATTCCTATTTAACGTACAGAAATCCTAAAAATTTCAATCTATACCTTGAAATCTGCAGATTCGATTCATACCCTTTCTTGAATGATTATTATGTTTGGTGCCTTAGATATTTTATTTTATCTAAATTAAGTCGAAAAACATAGTAATGGGACAACTAATTCTATTATGAGACACTTCCATTCAGTAATGGGACACCAGTATTTCTTTCGTTTCAGCAGATTTTTAGTTGTCGAGAATCATCTCATGGTCAATGAAATGTGTATAGACCGGTTTCAGGTTATAAAAGAAAGTCTGCTGGATCACTGTTTCATTATTTACACTCGAAGTCATACAGTAAATTACTGCAATTTATAAACCAACCAACAAGTTTTTATTCTTCATTATTGCTTCACTTGTATCAACAATATCATTTTTATTTAACTAATAGATATGAATCAGAAGAGGAACTGAACAAGGAACACTTGAAGGAACATGCAAAAGTAGAAATAAAACTAGAAAATCCTGTACAAAAAGTGGAAATAAAACTAAACACCCAACTGAGCATTTTTCATTATGTCGTCTGTTGAAAACATCCCGTCACTGTCAGTATCACTATGAGAAGCAGATTCTAAGTGGCCCTCAGACTCACTACAATTTTCACTGCTGTCCTGTTCAGTGAAACATTCGTCACAAAGAAACATAATAGAGAGTTTTTGCAACACACTCGTGACGAAACGAAACGGAAAACGACACCGAAACGGAAATGGCGGATAGGGCGACCGAAGTCAGATGCTAACCTTTTTCGGTTCAGTTTTCGTTCAGCTTTGGCGTCTACCGGCTGGTGGAGTCACGCTAACGTTATGTCAACCTCTCTTTCATCCATTTTACTCCATGGTTAATACAAATCTATGTCCACACATGGCGTCAAGTCTGCCAAGACGCCAAAAGCAGCTGTGAATACGACGCTCGACATTTTTATTTTCCAAGGAAAACAGAAGAAGGTAGGTTGCGTTATACAGATGTAAGGTTAAATTACGTTTCGTCATCTCAACACGACGAAAGCTGACACCGCGAGATCCCGGTATTTTTCGTCATCACGGTTCCTCAAACTTTTCGGTGTCTTAAGTGCGCATGCGCAGCACTGCTTTTGTTTCGTTCGTTTCGTCGTGAGTGTGTTGCAAAAACTCTCTATTATGATGGTCCTCAGGATCGGGAATATGGAGCTTGTGACAGGATGGAAAGCGAACTTGCAGGAAGAGCGTCGCATTTGTTTAGCCTGCACCTTGATCAGTTTGTCGCACTTTTTACACTTCTTTTTTTTCCTTCAACTTCTTCAATGTATCCCTTTCTTCTTTCTTCTGAAGCCTGATTCTTTTTCCTTCTCTCTTTCTTTCTTCTCAGCTTTCCTCCTGAGGGATTCTCGAAATGAATCAGAGGTCACTGAGAAACTTATTCTCTCCTCTATCTTGCCCTTCCTCTTCGGCATCACTTCTTCTGCGAGAAAATAATTGATTGGTTTTGTTTCAAAAAAGCTTTTGCCTACCCAACCCCTGGCAAACTGTCTTTGAAGGGGTTAGGACGAGGGTTGTTGCCGAGAAACTGTTTCACGCAAACATGTGGCAAACATCGAACATTTTTCTGGGAATCCACGTGACCAACTTGGCCTCCTCTCTACATGTTAAAGGAGGAGAAGGGCCAAATGTCGTTTTTAAATTCGGTACCTTCAGGTGATGGCTCAAAGTAGCTCTGGGTACCCCATACTTCTTCCAAGCAACTGTTAAGGATATGGCGCCTTCTGCAAAGCTTCTGTTGTGTATGTAGGATATTTTGGCACCTTGAGCGCCTGAAAATTCATTCACAGAAATGCCAACTTGAATAATACTCTTACTATACGTAAAATGACTTGAGTATAAAATAATTATTATAGTCGAAAATATTACTGTAGGCAGTATCGGGACACGCTCAAATATAGTAATGGGCCACCCCGGCCCTTTACTACCAAGACTCATAATGGGCACTAATTTCTTATACAGACCCTCTTTGTCCAAACAAAAATTTTTGCATTTTTCTACCAGGGGTTTCTATGGTTACGCCTGAAGGTCATTCACCTTCAGTGACTGTCACTCGTCCAGCGCTTGCGCCCCAAATTCCCGCGCACGTTATTCCCCATTTCATTTGTCTGTTTCCGTCGCTGCTTCTCATTATTTCTGAATTCTGATGGATTCCACATTTATAGGACATCTGGTAAAATATGCCTTGCATCCGTTTTAGGCAAAAAATATTCAAATCAGCTGGTAGTTTGTCTATTTGAAATTCACCCCAATTATGTATTTTATGTTTTATGTAAAAATAAACAGCATATGACAAAACTGCAATGGTCGTGACCTGAGATACACTGAAATAATACCAAATAATTTTACAGTTTGAAAATCACCCGACTGGTTGCTGAGATAATTTAGGAAAACTAATACTGTTTCTGTCTCTCTCTTTTCTTGACGTATCCGTCTCTCTCGCACACTTGCCATCCCCTTTAGCCTTAACCGGTGATAATGTCGCTGGTCTAGGAGGTGGACTCCCGAGGGTCCACTGCCACAAGTGTTGGGCACATCTAGGTCCTTGGTCTTTTCTCATCCCATCCACATGGCCAAGCCAACGGATTCTACTAGATTTTATAAGCCTCACTTTGTCCTCACTGTCCAGAATAGACCATGTCACTGTTACACCTGCCATTTTCATAAATACCCTCGTAAATTCTTCAGTTATAATTATGTCATATCAGTTGAAATGTCAAAATCAAAAGCGTCATTGCTTTTTACAACTGAAAATTTCGCATGCATTGATTTTGTGCGTCATAAATTTGTCTTTAAGGCCTTCCAACCGTTGGTAAATTCCTCCATTATGTAACTCTGTTTTTTCGTTTTGCCTTTGAAATAGTCCGAAAGTTTTCTCGAGACTAACTCGTAATTGGCTTTTCCCTCTTCTGACAAGCCCAACCTGTCGAGAAGTTTATCTCCTTCTTCTAGCACGTAAATCAACATGTTTGCCTGGATCGGCCTTGACTTTCTTGCCAAGTTTGATCTTTGAAGTCACTTGATCCAATTCTGATTTTGGTTTATTATTTTCAATAATGAACCATTGGAATCGAGCATGAAAAAAAAAATTCTTACCCCCCCTCAAAATTTGATGGTTTACGTTTCAAGGTATGTAGAATCCAAAACTGCAATAAAAATATTTCTGTCTGTCCGCCGTACGGGCCACTTTTCTTAGTTACCATGAAAGAAAATTGATGAAATTCGGGTTATAGGTTCCGTTCGCTGTCTAGTTGGTCCTCGAAGCTCGACGTTACTGTGAGTCATCTCTAAGGGGTTCAAAATAGGGGTTGAAATTTTCAAAACGCCTATACCATTTTTTTTAAGTAAATATTTTTACGGTTTTAAATAGTTCTTGAACTTGCGAGTTTTTTAAGACCATCCGGAGCGTCGTACGTCCAGCCGTTCGTTCACAGTAAGGCCCCGAAGTTTGCACCGACAGGCATTTTCGACTCCAGTGTGAATGAAATGTATACAATTCAAACCAAATCTCGTAACCAGGGACGCGCCCACAATAGGAAATTTGGCGGAGATGAAATCATTGCTAGGGATCACCTGATTATATTGGCGAGTATGAAGTCGAGTTGGTTGTTCTGTGATATTATTTAATTTGAAAAATGATGGCTCTTTTGGAGTTTGTTGGTAGGTAGTGAAACTTGAACAAACGTTGAAGTATTATTGATGGGTAAATTATTACTACGGTAAATCATTACTCAACGGTAAATTATTACACAACGGTTCATTATACCATCTACGTAGAAGGGGCTGGAGTTTGTTGGTAGGTACTTTCGAAACTTTTTTCACTCCTCATCAACAATATTTCTTTTCAGAACTTCATTATGTGTGTTTCTTTTTGTTAGGTACTGTTTGTCATCGGCAGAATTATTTTAGCAACATTTAACTCGTGATTTAGGTAGGTACCTAGTAACGAGTACGGGGTTAGGTACTAACCTAAGGAGGGTCTGTGATCTACATAATATGTATAGAATAGTACATATCATAGGTATATAGACGGGTTATCTATACATAGAGCTGTGATCTGTAACGGAAGGGTATTCTATACACAATAATAAACCGTTGTGCAGGGATTTGCAGCGTTTTTCCATTCGAATTTGTGCGGGAGGGCTATTGAAGCCTCCCCTTTTACACCTGACACCATGTGTCCTTTTTTTAAAATTTTATAGACAAAAAATTAATTTGAAAATTAATAATTTGATAAATTAATAAATAATTTGATAAATTAATTATAATAACTTTTGATAAAGCAATAAATAATTTGGTAAATGAAAGATAATAATGTGATAAATTAATAAATAATTTGATAAATTAATTATAATAACTTTTGATAAAGCAATAAATAATTTGGTAAATGAAAGATAATAATGTGATAAATTAATAAATAATTTGATAGTATGATACATTTAATTTGAAATTAATTAGAAAGAAGTTTATCTATTGAAGCCTATCTTTCTATTAATTAGAAAGAAGTTGATCTATTGAAGCCTATCTATTGAGCTATTGAAGCCTTCCCTTTTATGCCTGACCCCATGTGTCCTTTTTTTAAATTTTATAGACAAAAAATTAATTTGAAAATTAATAATTTGATAAATAAATAAATAATTTGATTATTTGATAAATTAATGATAACTTGATAAATTAATAAATAATTTGATTATTTGATAAATTAATGATAACTTGATAAATTAATAAATAATTTGATAAAGGAATGAAACTGATTTGATAAATTAATAAATAATTTGATAATAATGTGATACATTAAATTTGAAATTAATTAGAAAGAAGTTGATCTATTGAAGCCTATCTATTGATTAGAAAGAAGTTGATCTATTGAAGCCTATCTATTGAATCTGTTGAGCTATTATAGTCTTCCCTTTTACACCTGACACCATGTGTCCTTTTTTTACATTTTATAGACAAAAATTTAATAATTTGATAAATATATAAATAATTTGATTACTTGATAAATGAATGATAATAAATAAATAAATAATTTGATAAATGAATGATAATAATTTGATAAAAAATAATTTGGTAAAATGATACATTAAATTTGAAATTAATTAGAAAGAAGTTGATCTATTGAAGCCTATCTATTGATTAGAAAGAAGTTGATCTATTGAAGCCCATCTATTGATTAGAAAGAAGTTGATCTATAATTGAAACCTATCTATTGAATCTGTTGAGCTATTGAAGCCTTCCCTTTTACACCTGACACCATGCGTCCTTTTTTAAATTATATAGACAAAAAATTAATTTGAAAGTTAATAATTTGATAAATAAATAAATAATTTGATTATTTGATGATTTAATGATAACTTGACAAATTAATAAATAATTTGATAAAGGAATGAAACTGATTTGATAAACTAATAAATAATTTGATAATAATATGATACATTAAATTTGAAATTAATTAGAAAGAAGTTGATCTATTGAAGCCTATCTATTAATTAGAAAGAAGTCGGTCTATTGAAGCCTATCTATTGAATCTGTTGAGCTATTATACTCGTAGTCTTCCCTTTTACACCTGACACCGTGTGTCCTTTTTTTACATTTTATAGACAAAAAATTAATAATTTGATAAATATATAAATAGTTATTATGATTAATTGATTATAATGATTATTTGATAAATGAATGATAATAAATAAATAAATAATTTGATAAATGAATGATAATAAATAAATAAATAATTTAATAAATGAATGATAATAAATAAATAATTTGATAAATGAATGATAATAAATAAATAAATAATTTGATAAATGTATGATAATAAATAAATAAATAATTTGATAAATGTATGATAATAAATAAATAAATAAATAATTTGATAAATGAATGATAATAATTTGATAAAAAATAATTTGGTAAAATGATGCATTAAATTTGAAATTAATTAGAAAGAAGTTGATCTATTGAAGCCTATCTATTGATTAGAAAGAAGTTGATCTATTGAAGCCCATCTATTGATTAGAAAGAAGTTGATCTATAATTGAAACCTATCTATCGAATCTGTTGAGCTATTGAAGCCTTCCCTTTTACACCTCACACCATGCGTCCTTTTAGCGAATTTTCGAAGGAAAGGAAGCTATATTGTTCTCGGTCCAAAATTTTTAAAAGTCGAATTTCCGAAAGATTTCTATACCAAAATCCGTTTCAGACCATCCTGAATTCCCTGCCGAAAGACACCAAAAATGATATGTATATACATATATATTTATATATATATTTATATATTTATATATTTATATATGTATGTGTCATTCCAGACGATAACTCTCGAAAGAATTGAGATAAAAAGTTCAAATTTGCACGAAAAATCTGTCTTGGCAATCGACAGGCCAAGTTCGAAGATGGGCAGAATCGGGTCACCCTAAGGGGGAGTTTTGGAGAGTTTTAGGGGGGGGGGGAAATTACCCATAAATTCCCAAAATGAAAAAGTATGACAAGTGACACCTCATTTTAAAGGTTTTTGTACGCTGAACACGATGGTGAAATCAGAATTGCGATATCTCATTCCATTCTCAAACTGGAGCACTTTGAAGATGAAGGAACGTGGTTATTTCTTGAGATGTTCTTCCTGGTTCGTCTGCTCTAATCTGATAACGGAATGGGATATCGCAATTCTGACTTCACCATCGTGTTCAGCGTTGGAAAATCTACAAACCGAGGTGTTACTCGGCAAAAAATGGAACAAAAAATTTGTTAGGTACCCAATACCTACTCTTCTGGTATTCAAAACATTTTTGATTTCCCCCTCCCCCTCCTTCCACCCCAAATTTTACTTTGCGTAAAACTACTCCTGTTTTAATTTTGTATGGTATCAAGTTGGGAAAACATTGGCCGAAAATTAATTTTCAGAAAATTTTAGGCGGAGGAGGAAGATGCCGAAAACTTCGAAAATTCGCTCTTATAGCCATGCTGCATGACTGTGGTTTTTTAAAATTTTATAGACAAAAAATTAATTTGAAAGTTAATAATTTGATAAATAAATAATTTGATTATTTGATAAATTAATGATAACTTGATAAATTAATAAATAATTTGATAAAGGAATGAAACTGATTTGATAAACTAATAAATAATTTGATAATAATATGATACATTAAATTTTAAATTAATTAGAAAGAAGTTGATCTATTGAAGCCTATCTATTAATTAGAAAGAAGTTGATCTATTGAAGCCTATCTATTGAATCTGTTGAGCTATTGGAGCCTTCCCTTTTACACCTTACACCATTTGTCCTTTTTTACATTTTATAGACAAAAAATTAATAATTTGATAAATATATTAATAATAATTAATAATTTGACAAATGAATGATAATAATTTGATAAACTAATAAATAATTTGGTAAAATGATACATTAAATTTGAAATTAATTAGAAAGAAGTTGATCTATTGAAGCCTATCTATTAATTAGAAAGAAGTTGATCTATTGAAGCCCATCTATTGATTAGAAAGAAGTTGATCTATAATTGAAGCCTATCTATTGAATCTGTTGAGCTATTGGAGCCTTCCCTTTTACACCTGACACCATGTGTCCTTTTTTACATTTTATAGACAAAAATTAATAATTTGATAAATATATAAATAATTTGATTGTTTGATAAAAATGAATGATAATAAATAAATAAATAATTTGATAAATGAATGATAATAATTTGATAAACTAATAAATAATTTGGTAAAATGATACATTAAATTTGAAATTAATTAGAAAGAAGTTGATCTATTGAAGCCTATCTATTAATTAGAAAGAAGTTGATCTATTGAAGCCCATCTATTGATTAGAAAGAAGTTGATCTATAATTGAAACCTATCTATTGAATCTGTTGAGCTATTGAAGCCTTCCCTTTTACACCTGACACCATGCGTCCTTTTTTAAATTATATAGACAAAAAATTAATTTGAAAGTTAATAATTTGATAAATAAATAAATAATTTGATTATTTGATAATTTAATGATAACTTGATAAATAAATAAATAATTTGATAAAGGAATGAAACTGATTTGATAAATTAATAAATAATTTGATAATAATATGATACATTAAATTTGAAATTAATTAGAAAGAAGTTGATCTATTGAAGCCTATCTATTGATTAGAAAGAAGTTGATCTATTGAAGCCTATCTATTGAATCTGTTGAGCTATTATAGTCTTCCCTTTTACACCTGATGATAGCAACTTGATAAATTAATAAATAATTTGATAAATGAACGATAATAATATTTTGATAAATTAATAAATACCTAATTTGATAATATGATACATTAAATTTGAAATTACTATAGATTAGAAAGAAGTTGATCTATTGAAGCCTATCTATTAATTATGTACAGAAACCACGCGAATAACGAGGATAATGAATAACTATATTTCACCAAGCCGTACAACCAACAACTTGAACGTAACAACCAGATTTTTAACTCGTTTCAACAATAAGCCATGTGATGGTTTCCATCACACTACCCCCTCCGTCTTCTTGACATCAGCACGGGCCAGCCTGTTGACGTGAATGAACTTTTTCTTTCTCTGGTATGCAGGGAGCCCCGACGGGCTAAAATTTGTCTAACTTTAGGGTCCAGAGGTGTCAGTTCATCTGGAGTTGGTCTACTGTCTTTTTGCAACATGGAGATTACAGTCTTTATGACGTTGTCCTGCCATTCTGCCGGCTGCCAGGCTTCCTTGCTAATCACATTTTAGTGTGTATCTTTATAATATTTGCAATTATATTTTTTTAAAGATGAAACTTCTTCAATCGCAGAACCAAGAATAATTATATTTTCTTAAACGTGCCAACATCAACAGGTGAGGGAATAATTGCAGGTGATCGATAATTTGGAATATTGAGTAACTGAATTCTGATACTAGAACTGAAATAAATGACGCCACAATACCCCCCTCCTTAATAAAAAACCATATCTCTGAAACGGACTGGTGGTCGGGTAATTCTCCCGCTCCGTGTGGTCTTGGTCCTCAATACCCAGGGTGTTGCGTGTGATGATGCAGGAGTCGTAAGTTGTGTTTCTTTTTCCGTTGATGTTCCTTCTCCTGTTGATATGTGTGGCTGTATCGTAGGTGTAGAGGCTGTTGTCCGATATGTTGATGATGATGGTTGGAATTCGATTGTTCGTGCCTCCTCTTCTTGTAACTCATTATTAGCGATATAAGCTGGTTTTAACCTTCCGATTTCCACCGGTACCTCTTTCCCTCTTCTGTTAATGATGTATGTTTTGTCTGTCCTTCTTACTACTAAAAATGGTCCGTCGTATGTTGGTTGCAGTGGTCGTCTGACTCCATCGTTCCGAATAAATATATGACTGCAATTTTGAAGATCAGGATGTACAAAAACTTTAGCGCGAGTATGGCGTTGAGCTGGCGTCGGTTGTAATTGGTTCATTGTTTGTTTCAAAGTGCATACAAAAATTGGCTGTGGTGTGGTGGTCGTACTTTCGTCTATAAATTCGCCTGGAATCCGCAAAGTAGTCCCATAAACTAGTTCGGCAGTGCTGCACTTGAGATCTTCTTTCACTGCCGTTCTCATACCCAAAAGCACAGTAGGGAGAACATCAACCCAACGCTCTGTAGCGTGACATTTGATGGCTGATTTTAACTGCCGGTGGGTGCATTCCAAAATTCTACATAACCGCGGATTTCAGTTCGTTTTTGCAACAGTGGAATGCCTGAATGGCTTCTGGAGCTAATTGAATATCGGCATCTTGTTTTCCTGTATATCCTTTCAAATAATTGGATAACACCACCGTATGACGTGCTGCTTTACTTTCGAATCTCCTATAAAAAATAAATAGTCCTAAAAATCTTCTTAGGCCCAAAACGGTTTTTGGTGGTTCAAATTGTTCGATTTTTTCGACTTTGGAGGGTAATGGTTTTACTCCTTCTTGTGATATTAAATGTCCTAAAAATTCAATTTCTGTCTTCCCAAATTCACATTTAGTAGGATTTATTACTACGCCGTACTCACGGAATCTCTGGAATAAAGCACGTAAATCCGACATATGCTCTTCCTCAGATACGCTTGCGACTAGGCAGTCATCTATATATGTTCTTACATTTGGTAGTCCTCTTGTCAATTCATTCATGAATCTTTGGAAGGTCTGCGCAGCATTGCTGAGTCCAAACGTCATTTGTGGAAATTCAAATAGTCCAAATGGCGTGATAATAGCTGTCTTCTGAATGTCGTCAGGAGCCATAGGTATCTGGAAATAGGCTTTTAATAGATCTATCTTTGAGAATATACGTTTACCATGAAGGTCGTGTGTCAAATCCTGGATATTGGGTAATGGATACCGGTCTGGTTTTGTAATTCGGTTAAGAGCGCGATAATCCCCACATGGTCTCCAGTCACCTGTCTTCTTTGGGACCATATGCAAGGGGCTAGTCCATGAACTTTTTGACGGTCGGCAAATACCTTGTTGTAGCATAAACTCAAATAAACATAAACGAAATAAATGACGCCACAACATTGACCTCCTTTCTGAGGATTTCCTTCCCATCGCAGAATGAACATTGAACCCCGCAGGGGCGCCTTGAAAGTCCATCAGCATTTCCATGTTTTTTCCCTGACCTGTGGACTATTCCAAAGGAATAGGTTTGAAACCTTTCCAGCCACCTAGCAAGTTGCCCTTCAGGTCGTTTGAAAGATGCCAGCCACGTTAGGGATGCATGGTCAGTTCTCAAAGTGAAATGGGTCCCGTAGAGGTATTCATGAAAGTGCTCAATACTTAGAACTGCAGCCAGAAGTTCCCGTCTTGTAGCACAATAGTTTTTCTGCTGCTGCGATAATGCCCTGCTGAAATATGCAACAACCTTTTCGTCGTCCCCCAACTTTCTGCGAGAGAACAGCTCCAACCGAATGTGCACTCGCATCACAATCCAGAACGAATCGTTTTGCCAGGTCTGGAAAAGCTAGGACGGGTGAACGCCATGGCTTTCTTGAGCTGTCGGAAGCTGTCTTCACAATTTTCGTCCCAACCAAAGGGACTGTGGTTGTCCATCAACTTGTAAAGGGGTCGAGCAATTGTGGCAAAATCCTTCACGAACCTCCTATAATAGGAGCACATGCCCATGAATGACCTGACTTCTGTTTTGTTCTTTGGAGTGGGCAACTGTTCTACTGCCTTCGTTTTCTTAGGATCCGTGGAAATTCCATTGCCAGATATGACGTGTCCTAGATAGTTCGTTTCTCTGCGAAAGAACAAACATTTCTTGGGATGGACTTGCAAGCCCACTTCCCTCAGTCTCAAAAATACCCCCTCCAGCGTCCGAAAATAAATAATGATAAATTAATAATGGTAAATTAATGATAACAACTTGATAAATAAATAAATAATTTGATAAATGAATGATAATAATTTGATAAATAAATAAATAATTTAATAATATGATACATTAAATTTGAAATTAATTAGAAAGAAGTTGATCATTTAGTTAATTTGGTGGAAGAAGGGTTTAATTGGACGTAAAAACTCTTATGTAACACTTTATTATGAAAAATATTGATGATTGCTCATTGTTTGTCAGCTGACAATGAACGACTTCAGTGTTCACCGGATAATCGGAAGAGGAGGGTTTGGGGAAGTGTACGGCTGCCGGAAAGCTGACACAGGCAAGATGTACGCCATGAAGTGTCTCGACAAGAAGAGAATAAAGATGAAGCAAGGGGAGACGCTGGCACTCAACGAAAGGATCATGCTTTCTCTAGTCAGTACGGGCGTAAGTATCCATCGCTCCATTCACTCTTCTCCATTCTTTTTAAACCACTTCTTCTGTTATCCACTTCTTTTTAAACGATTTTCTTTATGCCAATGTGTCGTTGAATTTATTCAACATTTAAAAAAACAAAAAAACTACAGGATAAAAATAGAAATAGTCTATTTCCACGTCAAACTAACAAACTCAGACCGGTTTCGGTTGTTACACCATCATCAGTATACGATAGAATAGATAGATAGATAGATTCTAGACGATAGATAGATTCTATCGTGTAATGATGATGGTGTAACAACGGAAACCGGTCTACAGTTTGTTAGTTTGACGTGGAAATAGACTATTTCTATTTTTATCCTGTAGTTTTTTGCTATGGATTTCCACTACTCCGCCGCAAGTGATTCAAGTTATATTTATTCAACATCTTCAGGGCTAATGACATTCAACATGAGTCAAAGGAGTAAACAATAGATCATGACTAGGGGAAAAATAAAATTAGTATGAATGAATGACAGAGTGGTAGGCTTACAATACAGAATATAGGCAGTACACAAACGTACTTCAGAGATTATGATGATGATGAACTGATGAAATCATCACCATCAACTTCCGTTCATCATAATCATAATCTTCATCAGTTCATCATCATCATCATCATCTCTTAAGGTGCGTTTCTGAACTGCCTATATTCTGTACTGTAAGCCTATCACATTGTCGTTCATTCATACTAATTTTATTTTTGCCCTAGTCATGATCTGTCTTTTACTCACTTTCACTCTTGTTTTTTGTCATTAGCCCTGAAGATGTTGAATAAATTCAACGAAACGTTGGCATAAAGAAAATCGTTTTCACTGGCCGAACATCAGGAACCTCCTAACTTACTTAATCCAGCGGTCAAGAACCTCATCATAGTGACTACTTCTTTTTGATAGATGTGCTTGCCTTATGACGGGAGGTGAACGACGAGAGTGAAAAGGAATCAAAATTTATCCGCTTCACGGGAAAAACATTGAATCACGGATATGAATTTGAGCTAACTCTACTCGTTTTTCCAATGAGATTAGTTGGAGTTTAGTTATTCATTCAGCTGATTTGGGAGCTCATTTAGCGAATTTTCAAAGAAAATTAAGCTATTGAAATGGGTCCAAAATTTTCAGAAATTGAATTTTTGAAATTTTTTAATAGACAAATCCGTTTCAGAGCATCCTGAATTAATCCCTAGATTTTAACAAAAATGTATGTACACCTACCTATATATATATACATGATTACATACATGTACCTATATACATACATATATGTACATGATACATGTCATATATATATATATATATATATATATATATGCGTATATTTAAATGTCACTCCAGAATATATCTGACCTTGGGTGCATGATAAACATTCCAAATTTCTCCAAAATGTTTCTACTGCCAAACAAAAGGATGAGTTCGAAGATGATCAATTTTCAAAAACTGTAAGGGGGTCAAATTTGAGTTTTTAGGGTTGGTAAATTGGTAAAATTGGTAAAAACGTCTAAAATCGCGAAAAATTGATAAAATCACCGGCAGTGATATGGAAGAGTGTGTAAACCATTTCAGTTGTTTTTCATACAGAATAGGAGTCAGATTTGGATTTTCGGGGGTAAAAATAAGATAAGGACTAAAATCAGTATTAATTCACCTGACGTTGTGTGGGATGGTGATTCACGACAGAAAGAAGGACTATTTTGACGATAAAAATGTTTTTATAAAAGAAAGAGTGGGTCAAATTTGACTTTATAAGGGACAAAAATCGATAAAATCACGAAAAAATTGTATAATTTTACGGAAAGTGGTATGGTTTCTTGCTATATCATCTTTATACACAGTAGCACGAATATTTCTTTGAAAAGTGGCTCTTATAGCCATGCTTCATGACTGGACCTCTCTTTCTATTCAGCTGATGTGAGCTTAATATTCCACTCAGCTGGTTTGAGGGCTCAAGTTTTGAATTTCATCACGCAACTTCAGTTCCTTCAGTTATTCAAGTGCTAATAATCAAGGAGCTAAGTAGTACGTGCACGCTTATGTTGGATTTTTCGTATTAAGGATGAAATTAACTTCACCTCACTCCTTCACATTATAAACCTCCTTAATAATCAAGAAGAGTAAACAAATTGCTAATCACTAATTGCCAAATAAGTTATGTATTGTTATGGAATAGTGAGTAGGGGAAGGGGGATTGTGACTGCGAAGTTTTCAGGTAAATTGTGATCTTTCCTCACAAACTTCACTGAGCTGTGAACGATATTTGTGAGATCATAACTTGGGAAGTTGTACGAACCAAAAACATCTGTATGGCGCTGTCGTGGTGCCCTCTACCACTCATATGTAATGTACAAGTTTCTAACTAATAAATTGAAGGAGAAAGACAAGCTGCGTGACGCGTCTGTAGAAGCCTAAAGGGTTCTCCCTCCACTAACGCCCAACGGCTCCCAACGGACATTAACGGCCGTTGGTAGACGGACGAGGTGGAGGCACCTTTATAAGGTGCCTGGCTCGCCCAGCTCTTCACTCTTCCAAGCTCAGTCCTATCTGCTCTCGTTCGCCTCACGCCTCCTCGCTTTCACCTATCCCTCGCGTACTCGCTGGGTGGTAACAACCGCGGGTGTGCCTCCAAAAATATCTAGCACTCGCTGCGGTGGTAACAACCCGGAGTACTAGCTTTCGTCTCCTCTAGCGTCTGCTGTGGTGGTAACAACCGCGAGATGCTAGCATTCGTCCCCTAACGCTCGCCGTGGTGGTAACAACCCGGAGTGCTGGCTTCACCTAAAAGATCCCGCCTGGGCACATACTACACCCATGCTGTCCATCTCTCCAAGCTAGCCACCCACACCTACCCTCTCACCACGTCCTCACCACAGACGCAAAATTTTGTCTTGAGTTCCAGTAGAAAAACATCTACCCATGTTATGAATAACTTTCCCCTCTTGACAGAAAAACGTTGCATCATGATGTATCGAGCGCGAATAACCTGAATCTAACAATGTGCTTATTTCAGCTCATAGAAACTTAAAAAAAATGTTCTAAAAGGTTTCTAACTGAACCTCTACCTAGCTCAGTCGATTTGGTTGCTCAGTTTTTCATTCAGGTGACTTGGGAGCTCTCAATTTTTGGTATGCTATCTCATAGGAAAACACCTTCACTTATTCAATCGGGAGTGGAGAATGGCGAATCCTCTGATAATTTATTTGAAATTAGTTTTGGGCTATCTCCTCTACCCATCATCAGGCAGAAATATTAATAATTTATTATGTACAACCACAAGCACAACTTGTTGAGGATTCCTCACTCTATTCCATTTACAGTTAATATTTCTGACTGATGATGAATGGGACAGCCCAAAACTATGTTCAAATTAACAGTTAAAATTGGGAGAGGATTCCTCATTCTCTGATTCTCTGTTCCCAGTTAGAATGCCCCTCTGCACCATTGGCAGACGATAAGTATTATTTATATTTAGTATTGCTACCTAATAATTAAAGAGCCAGTTTTAACGGTTTTTTGTCAACTAGAAAAATTATGGTGCATATATTTGAGTGACCTATAGCCCAGTAACATATCCAAGTTAAAATAGGGATGCGCCTTGAGATAAGGAAAAGGTGGTAGAGTTCCCTTCCGAAAACCCGCACTTATCGCTCCCTTCAGTAGTACGTATAGATTAGGTCTGCGGTAGTACATAATTATTATGTAGGTAACGATTCACTGTCCACTATAATACCTGTATTAGCTTATGATGACTTATTCAGATTATAAGTCTTAATAATGTTCACCATAATATTATGTGGTTTGGAAACTTTCCCACAACGTTTTTTTTGAGGCCGTTGTTCATATTTTGATCGTTGTGGGTTATCTGCAGGTTGATTGTCCGTTCATAGTTTGTATGACTTACGCCTTCCACACGCCGGACAAGCTTTGTTTCATCCTTGATCTCATGAACGGTGGTGACCTCCACTATCACCTCAGTCAGCACGGCGTCTTCAACGAGATCGAAATGAAGTTCTATGCTGCTGAAGTGATTCTTGGTATGTTCTACAATCTTTAAAATGTCATAGTGAAATAAAGGACCAGACTTGAGTCAAAACCCCCTTATATATTCAGCAATACTTAGTAGAAAAGTTGGTGAGGTCTTCTACTTTCATTTAAGACGTTCATTGGAACCGAACTGTTATACTGCACAAAGCATATTGAAGCAAAAACCTCAAATACGCCACAGTTTTAATGTTTCCCTGAGAAACTTCCTCCATCCCACAATAAAGTAGTAGCATTTCTTTTATAACCCTGGATTTGATCTCACTGGGTATATCCTGGGGGGACTTTTTACTCAAACGTTATTTCAAGCTGTAGTCTCCGTAGGCTTCAAATCGCAGGTCGGATAAGCACACGCAAGCTTTTCAAAGCATGTATTGGTGCCCGCCCGAGACGAGAACCAGTGTCACCATGAACTGTTATCCCAAATGGAGATACTTGGCGGCGCGTAAAGACAGGACGTTTTAAAATCAAAATCGCAAGGGTTAAAACTTTTTTTTATTAAAAAAAAGCGAACGACTAGAACTTTGCATAAAAGCACCTCTTACAGCTGCCACAGCCTCTGGTGTTCTAACTGATCTCTGCCGGCCTGGAGGTCTTGGGTTCATAGGAGAACCTGTTTCTTCAAAGCTTGAAACCCACGAAGCAATCGCATGACGAAATGGAACTCTGTCTGTAGCAGGAAGATGAACATGTCCACGAAATGCCCGCTGCACGGCCCTGAAACTACGGTTTCTTGTGTAATAAATTTTGATTGCAAAAGCGCTTGTGGGCCAGTCCAACGCTCCGTGGCTACTAAACTTCAGGTCTGGAAGGATCCGAACGTGGCGTCCAAAGGGAGGTTAACCCTTTCACTACCGCGTAGAGATACGAATTTTTCCCCGCCGATTTTTGGGTTGTAATCGATTTAGGAGTGCTTCAGTATGACACACATCAAATTTGAACTCATTCCGATCATTAGGACGAATTTTAGAGGGCCGGGACAGAATTGTCCCAGTTGCAGGGCACGGCACCAAATGTTGTCCCACTGGTAGTAGAGATATGTCCCAGGACCTGTGCCTCTGGTTCGGGAGTGCTATCCAATGTCCCATTAGTATTTTCAAGAATGTCCCGGACCAGTCCCTTTGGCAATACAAGTGAATAAAACAGTAATATTCGTTCGAAAAAATTTAATAAAATCAAGTATACATACACATAGGATTTCACATAAAATTTTGGGAGGAACAATACAATGAACACATGGATTCACAGAGGAAAACGAAGATAGGTACTCCAAAAACATGTAGATCCATGAAGGAACACGTAGAAAGATCCAGAACATAGAACTGCTCAAATACCACATTCCTAATCGGACAAGAACACAGATACATACACATAGGATTTCACATAAAATTTTGGGAGGAACAATACAGCTGGGACAAATTGGGACTGACCCCAGATAACCATACGATACCTGGTATATTGGTGTATCTGCGGTTATCGGCACTCAGTAGTATGTAATTAGCTTCTAAATGACCAAAACTACCTACTTTACCGTCGTCTGTCTAGTAATTAGCTTCAAAATGACCAGATAGAGACAATATTGCAAAGTCAAGAGCAACATCCAACACAGCTAACAGGTTCAAGGAAACATGCAAAATCGGTATCAAGAACCCCCGGGACAACAACTTTTTTTAGTTTTCGTAGTTAGTAGTATAGATGGACTTGCCAATCGTTCAGTTTTCGGAAAGGGAAAACGGAATTTCACCCTGGGTGAAGCTTTGCAAGAACGGGGTACTTTGTGTTGACCTTCCTCGCAGAAAAACACAGCGTGACTGATAAGAATTACCCTGCCGCCACGTGTGGTGTACTCTGGCGGCCATTCGATTTACTATCGTGTTTGTGGGACCTGTCAGTACAGCTGGGACGTGGAAGCACGGAAATCGGAGTATTTTTCACTCCTCTACGAATTTTCAAAGGTAGAATGTCCCGATTTGTCCCGATGGTAGTGAAAGGGTTAAGTCACGTGGCCACCCTCCCAACCACCTCTCAGAAGGTCCCGTTTTTACGTGCCACCCTGTATAAAGGGCCCGGCCCCCAGTAAACTAATAATGCAAATCCCCTTAATCTAGAGAGTTAATAATGCAACTTTGCAACATTGCACCTTTTTCAATGAATGAGGACGAAGATGAAGTTGTCTGTCATGATTTGGTTGACGAAGCTACTGATTCTGATCGTGTTTGAATAGGCTCGTCTTTGATTTGCATCACTCGTCAGTTACAAAGTGATTAGGATTGGAGTTACGAAATTCCAGTCACTAATTAGTTCGGTTTGTTTGTATTAGCTGTTCTGTCGTCAACATCCCAAACGTAAGCTTATTCGAGGAGTCCTCTAAACTGGTTTTACCTACACTGCCATCATTTTGTTGTTGACATGCACTTGTTTGGGTTGGTTGTAGGGCTGGAACACATGCACAGGCGGTACATCGTGTACAGGGACCTCAAGCCTGCCAACATCCTCTTGGACGAGCATGGCCATGTACGGATATCTGATCTCGGTCTCGCATGTGACTTCTCAAAGAAGAAACCTCACGCCAGCGTGTAAGTTGGAAATGCACAATCGGGATGGGGAATCCGCTTATGAAGAGAGGTTTGGCTCAGGCTCTGAATCTAGTTATTCCGTCACCCTTCGTATCTCGTATCATTACAAATCAATGACCGTTTTCAGTGGAACGCATGGCTACATGGCCCCCGAAGTGTTGAGTAAAGGCACCGCATATGACTCTAGTGCGGACTGGTTTTCCTTTGGCTGCATGCTCTACAAGCTCCTCAAGGGTCACTCACCTTTCAGGCAGCACAAAACCAAAGACAAACACGAAATAGACCGTATGACCCTCACCATGGTATTTATCTCTTTTTTATATATTACTTATGCTGTAAATAATGTATTACACATTGTTGCACAAAATTGAATCCCCTCATTTACAAAAAAAACCTTAATTACCATTGGTTCATAATTGATTTGGACTTAGATAAAGCTTGCATTCCGTCTTAAAATTTCCGCCGTACTTAATGAAAAGAAGATGGACAAGAAAAAGAAAAAATTGGTTTGATATTTCAGTTTATTGGTTACACTTTGTACAGATGGTCCCAAGCGAGGTTGAGGTGCATTGCTGCTATTGCTATTGAGCTGTGTTCTGCTGATGATCAATTACCTACTAGTTTGTGCAGAAAATTGTTCGGTAGAAGTGCGCATGAGCCCCAGATTGCAAATTCACATCATACATTTTGGACTGTAGCTTTTATTGTTGGTAGTAGCCTGATTGTTCTTTGCAGTCCCATGCAAATTGTCTGTATCTTTGAAGTCTCAGATTGACTAATGTGTTATTCTCAGGGGCAAAATTGATTTGATAACTGTCCACACCTTGGTTAGTTTAGTTGGTGATAATCAATTTGTGGTGTTGTAAGCCACCATCTTCTTAACTTTCTTTTTCTCGGTTGTTTTACTCTGGTGAATGGTATGTTTATATGGACTTGAATTGGGCCTTGGTATAAAAGAAGGTAGAAAAGATGTCTAGGTAGATGAGTGTTGAACACCAGTCGGACTTCAGAAAAAAAAAGAAGAAAAAAGACATTAAAAAATGGGGTCTGCGTTGTACTCGTATGAGTACCAATAAGATGGAGGGATATTGCCTGTGAATATCAAAGGTGACTGTCGAAGAAATCCGTCCGTAGATTCAGGATGTAACATGAGAAATCAAGTGTTGAAATAAAATTCCGTAGATCTTCAGATAGATTCAACAATATAGGTCAGGGGGCCTATTCACTAAAAGTGATAGAGAAAAGAGATTATCTATTTTTAAAATCTCGCAGCAGAGACAGTCTCCCTCGGGAGACAGTCTCTTATAAGTCTCCCGGGTTCGTCTATTTTAATGAATAGCTCCCGTGTTCTACCTCAACCCGTACTTGGACGTTTTTACTCAAGAATCGATAATATGTATATATTTTTATTGAACAATCGGCTTACTACCTTTAAGAGCTGAACAAACACACATCAAAATGACCGATATGGTAGCAGATGAATGAAGGATGATACACGATATCACTATCAAACAAAAGAGAAATAAGAAAGAGACTCTTTCTTTCGAGAAAATACATAATTAAACACCTCTGAAAGAGATCAAAAATGCCAAGATGGCCACCAACTCTCTTTCGGAAGTTACTGAATAAACCTGTCATGGATGCTATAAAAATATCTTTTGCCAAAAGAGAGTCAGACCGAAAAGAGATGTCTCTTTTGCTTAGTGAATAGACCCTGTATAGACTCGATATATTAAATCATCAAAAGGCACCTTTTATTGTACGGTTAGACGCTGAAACCAACAGGCTCAATCTTATTTATACTTAACTGTGCAGCCTTTGCAACCTATCCCTATTAGCTACCCTCCAATCCATCCTCTGCAGTCCATGTAAACTAATCTGTATTCTATCAGGTAAATATTTGTTCAATTTTTAAATCGCTGTCTTTTCTTACAAACTCGAATAATGACCATCTCAAACGTATTTTAGGAGTCAATCATTGAGGATTTCTACGGAGTACGTGCCCTCATGTTAATATGAATATCCACCCTTTCCGTGTTAATACTTACTTTTACGCCTCCATTTTACTTTTTCGCCTCCATTAATTTATATCTTCTAGTTGTCCTTTAAAACCTGTTGATCGCGCATTTCTCTTTCGAACTTCCCCAACAGTGGCCTTATCCCAAAAGCTAGGTTCCCATGGACTGGAAGAACGATTTATGTAGCAGCAATCAGTCAGCGCTGTAGGCTTTGCCTCTGAGAAAAGTTGTACAGTAATCGTTACACTTATCTGACAAAGTGTAGTATACAGAATATACACCTATGTACGTGTATATTTGCCAGTTGGATTGCAGACCAGGTTGCTGTTACAAAAAACCATGTCGGACTTTTTTGTGTCATGTGAACCTAGCTTTGGGTGCAAGTAATTAAAACTGCTTTGTATAAGCCCGATCCAAAATGGGAAGGCTGTTCTAAAGAAAAAAGCTTCAAGACTGCTTCTCTTGTTTTTGTTCATGGGTTAAATTGTTAGGTATGTACCTAAGTGTATAAATAGACATAATGCAAAGTCCAATGAGTAAATTTAGTACTTCAGAAATCGCTGCTGCTGATATTAATACTGATATTATTGTCGCTAATCTTACACTCTTCACTGAAAAATGAGTGATTGTACCTTGAAAGGCGGGTACGCATGGGATTCGTTGACAGCTGGATGCAGTTCGGCTCTGTGTACCCGCCTACACTGTTCGTGACTGTTGGGAATCCAAATGCAGTATTTTTCTCTCAAGATGTTGCATAATCCCTGTGATCCTGTCAGTGTTTACTCCTACGGCTACTAGAATGCACTCTCTACTAGATTCTAATTCTCCTCTATTTGATGGGCTTGGTGTGTGTTCTTATAATGCATGCAAACAGAAGTGGTACTAATGGTAATGTTGGTGTTCCATATAATGTTTGAATGTACTATTTTTGGACCTATCGTATAATTCGTCGTCTTGGTGGTGAACTTGACCAATGATGCGCAACCCAAATGACTCCGCATTCGAATGCTCCTTTGATTATCAAGTTCATTTGAGCTGAAAACCATCCATTTGGCCCATCTCTGATTAATTCTTCTTATAAGTATTGGCGCCACAAAGGTTCTTCCCAGCAATCAGGCTTTTCTGTCGTGGCAACATGAGTTTTCAAGCCAGGGGTAGCGCACATAATGCCTTACCAGAAATAATCTTGTACATCATGCGTCCAGTGATACATTCTTCCCATAAGAAGCGTGATTAAAAAGCGTCTGAACAGGGGGATACATGATTTATGTATGGAGTAAGAGTAAATAATCGGATTATATACCTACCAGTATGAAATTTGGTGATATAGTAATATATGACCGCCGTTCGTCTAAGCAGATTTATCGCTAGCCGATTAGAAAATAAGGCAAGGATAACAAAACAATTTATCACTAAAAGGACAAACTGATAACCAAACCACTGGTATCGTGCATCTCTATTTTAAAATGTCTAGCATACTCACTACCTCTCTATTTAGTATGTATCTGAAGACCTGGCAGCGGCGATGTAGTGTGTATGTGTTTGTGTGTCCTTGTTCAATAAAAGCGCAATTTTCACTAAAATTACTTACTCCGAATGATCTATAGAGCAAACTGCGTAGAACGCAACAGTGTTGCTCGTATACTAAATAAATATTAATTGCAGTCAAGAGGCTATAAAATACCCGAGATGGAGAGCAACAAACAACGCAACATGCGTGCCACACGTGACCAAAACAAACTCTCAGCCACTTTCAGCTTGACCGTACCATTGCTAACATGGGGCATTTGGTGGAATGTATAGAGGCTTTTCATTTGTCTTTGCTGGATTGACATCTGCTTAAAACCCAATCCGGTTTTAGAAATTGGTTGCCTCACCACCTACCATTACTAATTTCAGAGTCGATACTATAAACGTCTTTAAAGTACGTCTTGATGGATTTAATTTGTGGTGAAGTTGGTTGAGGGAGGCGTTGTTGGGGAGATAGAATGGCGCGGTTTTGACACAAGCCTTCTTTACCAACTTCTTTACTTCACGAAAAATGTAAAGAACGATTCTGTTATTCTTATCTATAAATTTATTTTACATTGAGGCAGGAGATTAAGCCCCTGGTGGTGCCACAGCCTACAATGGAATCACCACCGGATTATTGTCTCTGTTATGCGTTGACGTTACCATCCTGTTATGTATTAGTAAATAAAAGCGTAAAGAATAACAGCCATTTCAGGCTGGGGCTTTTAGTCCACCTGCCCTGCCAGCGTCACAGACATGATCACCTGCCCTCCTGTCGGAAGCAGTTGTTAATTCACCACTATCACGAATTCTTTAAACCTGTTTAATACGTGATATTTGCTTGCTTTGATTGAGTGACGGGTACTCCTTCTGTTATTCATCACTAGGATTGGCTTCACTTAAAACAACTAGGTACTCTTTCAGGGATTGACTTGCCTGTAGCAGCCTCCACCACCCCTTACAGCTGCCCTTTTCTGCACAACTTTACTCAGTCACAATGTACTAAAATCAGATCTAGTTGCTGTCCCAGGGAATGGCTGGAATATCCACTGTGTGGCCTCAGGTGCCCACTCTTAGGCTTCTCTCTTCATGCTTCTCTTGTGAGAAACCTGAGAACTAGGGCCCTTTACGCTGGCCTGCCATCGCCTTTCTATGGGGACGTCAGATCATGAACTTGATCAAGTCTGAACTTCGGGCCAAGTCCATGGCAAACGGGGTTGCCCCCACAGAAAGGCACCTGGCACTCGTGCGAACCAGGATTCCACCATTCCCTCGAGACTTTCTCGTCAACAACAGTCCATTCATACCTTGAGATTCATGTCCCACTCAAGAGTTATATATCGAATCTCAATTGACTATAATCAGTCACTGGATAAAATAATGTTACTCCTAGTATTATTGTAATTGATAATACTGATGCTTCGCATAAGACTGAGGAAATTGACATACCTCTTCATTGATCTTACTCCATTCTGTTACCTTTTTTTCTCCAGCTATATCCCCACCAAAAACAAATTCCCCACTTTGCACCCACCTCATCCCTTGACGCCATTACCTCTTTGGCTCAAGAGATGTATATCTAGGACAACTTAATAAGCATATCCTTATCCTGAAGTCATATTTGATCGCCATTCGTGACACCTCCAGTGAGAGGATCAGAATTCGATCTGATCATTACTTTGGCTACTCATTGCCTCACCCCCTTGAGTAGAGAAGGGTTCGCCCAACAGCTACACGGGTCATAATTGGACGTGTCTTGGTGGCCCGCCACCCATCCAGAGTAACTCAGCTATGAATAATACGGTTGATGTGTTAGTATAAGTTTTATTAAGTTTTATAAGTTTTCTACAATCCTCGAGGCAGTTCAAGCTGTTTTGGGGTTTGTCTTTGTGGCGCCTATAAGTACCTACTCGTGAATCATGTACAAGCAAAAACAAGAATCCACGAGCTCAGCATTTTTATCCATCCACAATGAAGGAACTGATGCAGGTAGGTACCGACTTCTACTGACATCTCTTGGAGGACATAACCATAAGCGTACTGTTATCATCACATACCTACTTAGGTACCACATCATCCAGATGAGTTGGTTTTTCAGTTGACTTACCTTGAGGAGTCATTATTATTGTTATGTTGTGGGGTGAAGTGAATTTGCGTGGATGGTTTGCCCGTTTTTATGGCGATCTCCTAATTTTTCCTCATCCGTGGCAAACTGGAGAATCTATGGAATGCTTTCATTAGCTAGAATAACACTGAGGAACACAACGAAGTTATTTTTGAGCAATCAGACTGCATAAACGCGCATACCTAGACAAGAAGGTAAACCCACCTTTCAAGTAGGATAGTGCCCACGTTCGCAGTGTAATCACTCTACTGTTAGGTATCTACCAACCAGCACGTCCTATGTAAAATCAAATAGGTACGAAACATGTAGGTACCTGGAAATTCACATGGACCCGATCCTTACAAAATCAGACAGGATCCTATATATGTGAATGGAACTATCAAAAGGCCCGTCGTGGGCCCCGCAAACGCGGCAGCAAAGAAGGCCACGAACGAATGGGATTATCAAGATAAAGTAAGAGCTGACATTATACTGGCCATATCTTCAGCAGAAGTGAAACAGGTTAAAGATGAAATCACATCTAGGGAATTATGGCTCAAGTTAGAAAATATGTGTCAATCAAAAGGGCCGGCACTTCTGAAGCAAATAATGATAGGCAAAATGAAGGACAAAGGTGACGTTCAAGAGCACCTAAACACTTTTTTCGCCATTGTTGATTGATAAGTTACACGTTATATGCGTAGAAATACATCCTGACCTAGTAGGAATAATGTTACTATATAGTCTGCCCGACATAATATAAGCACCTTTTGTTGCGCAATTGAATCGTGAGATGAGCTGCCAAATCCAGGAACTCGAGTCAAAATAATGGAACAGGAGAGTCCAGAAAGGAGAGAGACAATGAAGATGAGTCAACAGAGGCAATGGCTGCGTCAAACCACAAACCAAGGCAGGAAACCACACTACAATCCCGTTAAAGCTTCAGCAGGTGAGTCCTCTAGATATAAAGCCAGATTTGGCGCAGTTTGCAAAAAGTGAGTATGATACCTCGGCATGCTGTTTCAGTAAGAAACGAGAAACTTCGAAGTATGTGGACGGTAACAGTTTTCTCACCACTGAAGGTGCTAGTACTAGCGCCAATTCAGGCTGGAACAAAGAGACGTTCAGTTCATTTGAAGAATACAAAATGGTAGTGTGAATTTAGCCTCTCAGTCAACAAGTAAAATTCAAGGCACAGGCCTCATAAGAATAGCAGTTCCTTCATGCAAAAAGGCCAAGGAAAATATAACCTAGTACAGAGACCGCCTACCCGTCCAGTTGATGCTGATCTTGAATGTACACTAATCGAGGAATGTCGAATGGCCAAAGAGTTTGCTGCTATAGCAGATACCCCAGTAGCAGCACTCTCCCGCCCAGACGCCAAAGGGTGGAAAGGAGCCATTAAGTTAAGTCAGAATGTAGTTCAATTCACAAAATGGAACATTTGAAATCGTCGAGCAGCCACTGCAGGCTAACGTCGTCGGATGGACTCATTCTCCAAGAAAAACTAAAAGCGGATGGCACACTTGATGACAAAAGGCAAGACTTGCAGCCAAAGGGTCAACCATAGGTATAGTGAGGACTTCAAGGAAACCTGTGCACCACTCATCAGAATGAGCTCAGTTAAAACACTCATGGCCTTTCTGCAGCATTTGTTCTAGAAGTTCATTCAATGGGCGTTGTACGCAATATACGCTTTCATCCTAGGAGGAGCTGCAATCACCTGGGAAAGCCGAAAGCAAAGGACCATAGCACTTGCGACGGCTGAAGCAAAGTACTTGCTGAGGTAGCAAAGAAGCTGTCTACTTGAAAAACTTTGTTTCAGAGATGAACGTGAGAGGACCACACCAGACAATCACAGTCTTTTGTGACAATCCAAGGAGCTCAATGCTTGGTGAAAAACTTATGCAGCATTCAAGGACAAAACAGACATTCGACATTACTTCCAGACAGTGTGTAGAAGACAAGGTGATCAAATTGACATACCTAGAAATGGAGCGTGTGACTGCAGATATCCTCACGAAGGGACATGCCTTATTCACTCAAGAACTAGGAGTCCAGAGAGTGGCCGTTTGAGGGGATGTTTCAGAATTACATAGTGCGAACTGGCCTCTCCATGAACACTGTCAAATGTGATACTGTTGTGACAGTGGCAGTTCTCGAGTCGTTTGTTTTTCTGGTGATGATGGGGTCGTTTGGCGGAAGCCTAATCGATATCCCTTCTTAGCTGGTGACAATATCGCTAGTCTAGAGGGTGGGGGCTCTCGAGGGTCCACTGTCGCTCTCCTCACTCTGTAGCAGAGTAGGTGCTGTTGTCACATGGTAGCAGAGCATGATTTGGCAGTATGCGCTGAGTAGCTCACCATATCCATCCACTTTTTCAGGGCTTTCCAGAAGGATTCCTTTACAAACATCCTGTCCCTTTTGTATGATCGGGAACGAAAAACACAGTCCAAATTCACTTGAGCGAATTTAATTGCACAACGGGTAAGAACGATTAACTTGGATACAATTATTTATAACAACGATCAAAAACTTTCTCCACTTTCACTTTTTGAGGTTGAACGCCATCTTGCTGTCCGAGAGGAGCTCAGGTTTGCAAAACCCAAAGAACTACATGAAAGAACGTATTTCATAACTCTGGACCGACAGACCGAAATTGCACCGCCTATGGCTGACGTGATGCTTGCTGCAATTTATTAATATAAGCACAATTATATTCGTTCGTTCTAAGACCTAAGAAACCTCATGATCTGATTGAACCCGCTAGCCGCAGCTAGCGCTCGAGCGGACACCAGACGCACTACTTCGGGCGTTCATGTACCTACGTCCGAACATCCTCCCCCCCCCAATGACGCCCGTCATTCGGACTGCTCCTTGGGCATGGGGCAAAGCTTGACCAATGGACGTGTCAGCTCTCCATTGGTGGACCTAACTTTGGCTACCCGATCTCCTAAAACAGGGGGTCGGTCAGGAGTATTCCATTTGGCCCGTGCCTGCAGATCAAGCAGGTACTCCTTACTCCAATTCTTCCAGAAGCCCTGTACGGTCTGGTTCACAAACCGCCATTTGGGAATAAGGCGCGAGCTGGAGTCCAGGCAGCCTTCAGATTCCGGGAGAGCAGTAAGTGGTCTTTGAATCAAGAAGTGACCTGGTGTAAGAACGAGAATATCATCCGGCGAGGCGGATTGGAACACAAGAGGCCGACTATTAAGGATGGCCTCGACCTTAGCCACTATAGTGCTGAACGTTTGGAAATTGACCGTATGATCGCGCAAATTCACCCTAATAAGTCGCTTTGCTGACTTGACCGCAGCTTCCCATAACCCCCCAAAATGAGGAGCCCTTGGTGGTATGAACTTCCAGCTCACCCCCCTAGCAGCCAAACGTTCGGCAAGCGTGATCGATACGCCTGTCTCCAGCGCAATTCTAATGTTCCTAAGGAGGTTGGCTGCCCCCAAAAAATTGCGACCGTTGTCCGACCAAATGACGGAGGGCACCCCTCTTCGAGCGATAAATCTTTCCAGGCACTGCAGAAAACTGTCGGTGCTCAGATCCATAACTACTTCTAAGTGCACCGCCTTGGTGGCAAAGCAAACGAACACGGCCAAGTACATTTCTACTTTTCGTGCCCCACGGAGACCACTTACGGAAACCGAAAATGGGCCGGCGTAATCAATGCCGACCTGATCGAATGTGAACGTTCCCTGAACCCGCCCTGATGGGAGCTGACCCATTTCTGGTTGAAAGGCTATGGGCTTGATCGAAAAGCAGCGGGTGCACTTTGCGAGAGTTCTAGCGACCGCATTCCGACCATCTATAATCCAGAACTTCGTACGCAGGTGAGCTAGGGTCGCCCTCGGATTGACATGCAAACAGCTCTCATGAGCCTGACGAATGATAAGTTGGGTGAGCGGATCCTTGGCTGGTAAAAGTGCTGGATGCCTGGTCTCAAATGAGCTACTGCTATGCTCCAAACGACCCCCACTCTGATGATGCCCTCTCGTGATCGAAATACAGCAAGTTGTTTCATGAGCTTGGTACGGGGAGTGGAACGGTCTTAGGCAGAATGAATATCCTGAAAGTGTCGACTTTGAGCTCGTCTTACCAAAACGAGATCGGCTGCCCGCAACTCTTCAGTTGAAAGTGGTTCGACCGGCGCTCTCCGAACTGTTGCAAACCTATCTCTCTGACCGCGGGAGTTTCGTCCAAAACGTAAGATCCAGGCAACCACTCTTCTAAGCCAACCGAATGAGCTGAATTTTTCCTCCAACTCATCAGTCGTCTCCAGAGCGGTGGCATGCGACCTGACCGTTCTGATCTCTTCAGCCACACTCGTTTGACTGAGGTCGGGCCTAATTCTGCGGATAGGCCACAAGGACCGGTCTGAGCGTAACCAATGGGGACCATTCCACCAGAGCTCATTCTTGACCAGTTTATTGGGCAGAGTTCCCCTAGATGCTATATCAGCGGGGTTGTCCTGCGTCTGAACGAGGAACCAAAGCTCCTGGGGCAAACAAGTGTAATGGATGAGGGGTTTAACTACGCCACCCATACAGCGTAGTTTCCCCCTCTCCATCCTCTAGAAAGGTAGGGAGGCAGTGTGACAGCTGCCCCCGGAGACAATGGTTAGATTATAACGCGTTGCCTCCAGGAGTTGATGATTCGTTTCCGCGAATCAACCGCCCCTGCAGCCGCGTGTCAAAAAGATCGGGAAGAGCCAGCATCCAAGATGGACGGGATTCCCATATACCGTCACACTCCTCCCCTTAAAAACATACTTCTTTGAAGAAGAAGTATGTGAAGTTAGACACGGGACTGAAAGTAGTATGGAGTTCTAATTCAGGAAGATTCATCTGAAAAACTCCAAAGCTGACAGCTTCCATCGTAATGGTACTACTGAGAATTGTTACTGGGGGAGAACTTAGCTCCTATCAATATCACTTGGCGCACTTGGACAAAAAGGAAAGAAAAAAGTAGTTGTCAGAGGTTCTGGTTCAGGAAAGTTCATCTGAACAACCTCTAGGTGACTAACCCCCATCATAAGATGGAACAACTGGAATATAAATGAAAGTAGTTGTCAGAGGTTCTGGTTCAGGAAAGTTCATCTGAACAACCTCTGGGTGATTAACCCCCATCATAAGATGGAACAACTGGGAAAACAAGGGGAAAAATTACAAAAATAGGCGTTTAACGCCAGCATAACAGCCTTAAGAATAATATCATGAGGTTTGATATTATTAATAGTAGTAATCATGAGGTTGATTGCAATAATAATAATCATGAGGTTGATTTGATAAAAATAGAAAATCCAATGGCCGAAGTGTATATTGATAAACAAAGGGGTATTAAAAAGAGGATTCCTTCTGGAAAACCTCAGAGCTATTCCTTCTGGAAAAGCTCTCAAAAAGTGGAGGGGGTACCGAGGATAAAATCCAGCACATACCCACCAACCACGCTCTGCTACCATGTAATGGATGAGGGGTTTAACTACGCCGCCCATACAGCATAGTTTCCCCCTCTCCATCCTCTAGAAAGGTAGGGAGGCAGTGTGACAGCTGCCCCCGGAGACAATGGTTAGAAAATAACGCGTTGCCTCCAGGAGTTGATGATTCGTTTCCGCGAATCAACCGCCCCTTCAGCCGCGTGTCAAAAAGATCGGGAAGAGCCAGCATCCAAGATGGATGGGATTCCCATATACCGTCATACCGTCACACAAGAGAGAGTTTTGGCTACCCGGTTTCCCACAAATACTTTCCATAACGGAGCTGGGTCGGCTGTGAGCCAGGACAGAACGATTGTGCTATCAGAGCACGCAACCAATTGAGCATGAGCGAATTGTGGCCGAATCTTGTTCATGGTCTTTCCTAGTAATTCGGCAACGAGCAGTTCTAGCCTAGGTATGGATTCCTGCTTTATGGGGGCAATTCGAGCTCTAGCGGTGACTAGCCGGGTCACAAATGAACCTCCTTGCGCGCAAACATGATAAATCACAGCTGCGTATGCCTTTTCAGAGGCGTCCGCAAAACCTACTAACCACTGAATGGGACTAGAAACATGAATGTGACGAGGAATCTTCAGCTCTGAGAGGGTATCGATAGATCTAGCAATGTTCGACCAATCAGTAACTAAGGAGAGGGGAAGCGGATCGTCCCAGTCGAAACGTGAATGGCACACCTCACGCTGGATCATTCGAGCGAAGACCGAAATTGGATGACCCAGCCAGCTGGGTCATAAATTCTACCGACCTCACTAGCCAGCTCCCTCTTGGTTCGAACAACATGTGTAGTTGGTACTTTAAAGAAGAACGTATCAGTACGAGGGTCCCAGGCCACTCCTAGCATTCTAAGGGGCGGGCCTTCCGTGGGATCCAAGTCCACTGTTTCGCCCGATATCAGGCAATGATCTTGGGGAATCCCCTGAAGCAGATCGGGGTTATTAGCGGCCCACTTCCGCATCTCAAAACCCGCTGAACCTACCAGAGCAACAAGTTCGTCCCTAATCTCACGTGCCTCTTTGATCGTGGCACCTCCTCCATGAACGTCATCCACATAGGTTTGCTCGAGTAGAACTAGAGAGGCCCGGGGGTAGTTTTTGGCCTGAGTCTCAGCTAAATGTTTCAACGTCCGGTTTGCCAGGAACGGAGCTGGAGCCGTACCATAAGTGACTGTACAGAGCGCAAAATCCTGAACAGGGTCATCCGGTGAATCTCTCCAAACAATACGGAGAAGATCTTGATCCTCTCTAGGATGTAAAATTTGGCGGAACATTTGTTTAAGATCGCCAATAAACACATAGGGGAACGAGCGGAAGCGGAGGAGAATGTTGCAAATGTCCGGTTGTAACTTTGGACCTACGTGTAAAATTTCGTTCAATGATCGCCCATTTGCCGTCCGCTGCGACGCATTAAAAACTACACGGATCTTATCTGCTGGATCCCCTAGACGATGAACCGCATGATGAGGCATATAGTAGTGAGCGAGACCCGGCCCCGGGGGATCGACAGGTCTCATGTGACCCTGAGCGGCATACTCATGCATGAACTTTTTATACGGTGGAACAAGATCAGGATTTCGCCTAAATTTACTTTCCAATCGATAAAGTTGCCGTAGGGCTATCGATCGAGGATGACCTAGCGAATTTCGATCTTGTGCGAGAAGCAATGGAACGGTGTACCTACCTGAACCGTCCCTGCGCACCTGATCTAAGAAAAGATTCTCTGCCTCCCGCTCAGCAGGTGTCCAAGGCTCCACCTCCTCAACTGACTCAATTTCGAACATTCGCTTCAGAAGGACGTCCGTTTCATGAACGGAACTCTGAACCTGTATGGGTGCAGAACTTAGGGATCCAAAATTCACCTTATTAGGTATTACCCCCCTTGAAACCAAGCTGAACAAAGGTGGACTAACTGATGAGAACTCCAGTGAGGGCACTACAGAGAATAAATTACATACCGGCTCTAACAGAACCCTTGGAGTGAAAAAGTGGAACTCCTGAACGAGGGGGAGGAGAACGACGTTCCTTCGGTGGAGCAGGGGCCACCCCTGAACGTTCTCCCTTTCGTACACTGCCTCCAACAGAAGTTTGTCGGAATGCTCTAATAATGTCCTGAATGGCCCACTTACGATATTCAACTGACCGAACGTCCTTCCATTCCGGCTGAGCTGTACCTACTAGAGCGGGACTGAACCCAGCGTTAACTTCGGACTTGAAGGGAAAAACTTGGCTAGGGGCTTCGGTTGGAATGAACCACTGAAGGTGATTCTTATCACCGAACTTCACTATCTGCCCCTTCCGTGTTTCAATTCGACCCAGCACTAACCAGCCCACTTCAGAACGTAATAACCATGGTGAGTTGCCCACCGGAGGTATGCGTTCCCCTTCTATGAGTTGTATGACCAGATCGGCACTTAGTAAAAGGTCAACTTCACCCCTAGTGTAAAAAGTCGGATCAGCCAACTCAGAACCTAGTTCCCAGATATGGGGCCACTGATTGATAGAAAAACTGCTTGATGGGATAGGAGCTGTCACCTCGTCTAAGACAAAGGCGGTGACTGGAATGTGCCTACCTGAACGTGTGAACAGTCCGAACGAAGTGAATCCTGGAACAGAGTGTGAATTTCCCCCTACTCCCACTATGCGTCGTTCTGAGGGGAGGACCTCCAAATTGAGCGCTCGGCAGAATTTGAGTGTAATTATATTTACCTCAGACCCAGTGTCCAGGAGAGCGCGCCCTACGAGGCCCCTAGTTTTTTCCCTTTTGGACACATGCACGAGTGCGGTAGGTATTAAGCCTCCTGATCGTGGATGCCTAAGACATGATCTAGATAATGAACCTAGCACCGGAAGAGAACTTCCCGCCACTAGCTGAGCGCCTGAACTAACTTGGTCCCGGAAATTAGTTTCCCTACTACTGAACGCATGAGACTCCGGAGGGTTTCTCGCTACGTTCGACGGTCGAGGCTCGTTGTGTGCGCCTGAACTAACACCTACTGGGGAAGGCTGCACAAAACAAGAGGGACTTCTAGGAACTAACTTAGAACTAACCAGCTGAGTAGTGCAATGGGAAGCTCCACTCCTGGGTATATCACCGCAAGGTTTCAACAGAGTGGGGCCCCCTTCCTCAGTGGTCCTAGGTACGAACATGCGCCTACCTAAAGCGGCAGCCGAGCTACTGCCTGGGAACTTACGATCGAACACATCCTACCTGTGGGACCGGATCGGTTATTATGATCAATGGAATGGGCCTTATGTGAACGAACGAATATTTTAGTGCGACTTGAACAAGGATCGATTATTATAGCATCTTTCCCCCTGGAGGGATCAGACCAATCACTCCGGACAGAACGGGTCGGAGGATCGGCCCGATCCCATCCAGTGGGGCAGCCTCATTCGCAATCGGTAAAAGATCTAGCCGAACGGAACAGAGGGTCAGCCACCTCTGAGCCCCCGACCTCCTTTTGATTTTAGTAGCCCCGAGCCGAGCCGAATTTGATTTTTTATCACGATCGAATGAACCCTGAAAGGTCGAAGGGATCATTTGAGCGATCTTGAGCTCCTTGTCTAGGAACTCCAGCAGTTTCCGATGAGTCGGAACCACATCCTCGACCTCCATTTCTTGACGATTAAATTTATCCCCCAGTGTGGTGTCGATGCGAGCGAAGAGAGCCTCAAACAGCAGGAACGACTCAAGGTTGTGTGTCTCAACCTCTTCCATTGAACGGATCCAAGACCGGGCTGCACTCAGGAACGCTTCCAACTGCTGCACATCATTTTTCTTGATAGTAGGTACGAATTTAAGGTTCGAAAAGGATCGACGTGCGAGACGATACCGACCGGAATTTTCTGCGATCAAGGAGTTATAAAGAGCCTGATAGTCCGATCTGTCGGAACGATAACTAGTAAGAGCCGAACGAGCCTGACCAACCAGCTTCTCGACGAGCGCCCGATATTTAATCTCGTCCGGTAGGTACTGTACATTGTGAACCGCTCGATCGTATAAACCGCGAAATGAGGCGAAATTCGTAATGTTCCCATCGTATGATGGAACTGTAGGCAGCATAACATTCATGTACTTTACTGCATCGAACGTGAGTTTGTTCTGATCGTTCGAACTTTCCGACAAACGTTCTAAAGGCTGCAAAGTCGGTGTGGGTAGTCCTATCTCTAACGCCACTTGCAGATCGGCTACTTGGGATAAAAGCGACTCACTTACGTCCCAATTGAAATCGGCGGATTCGATCTGCGAGAACAGACTGTCGGCAGCTTTCGCCAAATCGCCCGCACATGATCGGGCCTCCTCGGACCACTGTGACAGCTTCAAAAACGACTGGGCTTTAATCGCCCATGAACAGAGTGTTTTATAAAGCGCCTTTTGATTGGCCTTAAACCTCTTGATGACTTTAGCTGAGACCTCAATTCCTTGATCGGGGATGACCACGTTGGAACTCATCATCAAGTGAACGAAAGGAACGAAAGTGAAACACTGGAATGTTCTCAGCTATTCCGCTAAATTCCCGGGTTTCGGCACCAAAAATGTATGATCGGGAACGAAAAACACAGTCCAAATTCACTTGAGCGAATTTAATTGCACGACGGGTAAGAACGATTAACTTGGATACAATTATTTATAACAACGATCAAAAACTTTCTCCACTTTCACTTTTTGAGGTTGAACGCCATCTTGCTGTCCGAGAGGAGCTCAGGTTTGCAAAACTCAAAGAACTACATGAAAGAACGTATTTCATAACTCTGGACCGACAGACCGAAATTGCACCGCCTATGGCTGACGTGATGCTTGCTGCAATTTATTAATATAAGCACAATTATATTCGTTCGTTCTAAGACCTAAGAAACCTCATGATCTGATTGAACCCGCTAGCCGCAGCTAGCGCTCGAGCGGACACCAGACGCACTACTTCGGGCGTTTATGTACCTACGTCCGAACACCTTTTATAATGCATCTATTGGCTTCCCCATCCTCAATATATTGAGCTCATTTGAAGGCGATTAATGCCATGTCCCAATTTACAAGTCCCAATAGTTGTTCCATCCTAACAATGGAGGTTGATCACCTAGAGGTGGCCCACATGAGCACAATAAACTGGACAACAACCTCTGGCAACTTTTTTTTTTCTCCGCCAGTACTCGTGTGTAGGAGCTTTGTTCTCCACCAGTAAATTATTGAGGTAGTACCATTAAGATGGAGGTTAGTCACCTTGAAGTGGTTCAGATGTCCTTTCCTTAACCAGAACTTCGTACTACTTTCCATCCCCCTTTTCTCTCATACTTCTGCTACCCTGAAGTATGTCATGTGGGGAGGAGTGTGACGGTGGGTAGTTCTCGAGTCGTTCGTTTTTCCAGTGAAGGTGGGGTCGTTTGGTGGAAGCCTAATCGACATCCCTTCTTAGCTGGTGATAATATCGCTAGTCTAGAGGGGGAACTCTCGAGGGTCCACCGTCACTGTCCTCAAACTCTGACACAGTGTATACTAATCCATAATGTATCACATGTTTTTGCCCTGTTATAATTTTTCCCATTCTTCCAATAATTATTCACAAATTCGTGTTCAAGATATGTTCTCATTTCTTGAACTTTCTCTCACTTGATGGTATTTTTTTATCATTTCCTAGAACGTCGAGCTGCCTGACTCCTTTTCTCCGGAACTGAGAGACCTCCTGGAACGCCTCCTAATGAGGGACATTGACAAGAGGCTGGGCTGCTGTGGAAGAGGGTGAGATTTTTAGTACCTATATCCACCCACCGTTGATGTGAGTAAGGAAGTTGGTCGTGTGTTGTTGGTAACTGGGATTGATATAACTCATTGAATTCTTGGCAGTGGGTAAACTTGGGGCGTTCGATGTTCATCACATCCTGTCGATTCGAAGCCTGCTTTCCTGCTCATTACATTCGTATTTTTAGTGACACGATTGTGTTTGTTGCCAAAATCGTTGATTTGTTAACTGAAACAAAACTCTTTCAATGCCAGTATTAAATCTAAAGGGTTAGTTCGGCTAGTGTAAGAAAAAATATTAGGTACCAAATCTTCCGGAGGAGTCCGTCGTCACTCGCTGGTTGTATACTGGAGGCGAGCGCTTTTGATGTAAGGACATCATCATCAGGCCATCGAGAGAATACGCTTATCTCCAGGACTGAACCAGCTAGTGACGACGGACTCCTCCGGAAGGTATGGTAATATTTCTTTCAATACCAATTTGGCCAACCCCTCTTTAGTATCCTCCTTTACACCATTCACATATAATAGTTCAATAGTTTGATGTATATTATTCGTTTTTAGTGCTGATGAAGTCAAAGACCACCCGTTTTTCGAGGGTCTGGATTGGCAGCAGGTCTACGTGCAGAAGTATCCACCTCCGTTGATCCCCCCACGAGGAGAAGTCAATGCTGCCGATGCCTTTGACATCGGTTCTTTTGACGAAGAGGACACCAAAGGAATCAAGGTAAGTACAATATTCTTTCATAATTGTAAGCTTGAAGCTGTAGTCACGTCATAATAGGTAGGTTGTGAAATTATCCGGGAAGTCAAATTTAAACTCTTGGCATTCAAGTACAGCAAAAACGTTGGGTACGTCAGAGTCGCATAACCAAAAATTCGGTTAATCGAAAGGTAAAGTAAAGTGAAATACATAAGTGGATAAAGTGAAATTATATTTATGCAGTTTATTATCAAGGGCCTTCCTAAAGCCATGTAGAATTTGATGTTCTTTGAGGACTAGTTTCTCAGCAACTGTGACCTAGGGTCTCAATTTTTAACATGGATATGGTTTTGCCCTGGGGGGTCATTCTAAAATTTGCGACCGAAAAAAATGCAACGCTGCAACCGATAAACAATTTGGAGATGTGCGTGTGTAGTTACCGACAATACCCATCGAAACAATAATGAAATGAGCACAAACCATTTTATTGAACGAATTGGAAGGTAGCGATTGGAAGGTAGCACCTAAACATTGAAAAGTGGATGTGAAAATACAGCGCCCAAAAACATATCCATGATTCAATGTTTTTCCATGAAGTGGAAAAATTTCGTTTTCCTTTTAGATCTAGGTCTACTGTCTACAGAGTTTTTTTTCCATAAGTAGACAGTAGAACATGAAAACCCATATTTTTTATGCTTGTTTCCCTGAACCCCTATTTCGTGTTCTAAGTTTTCTTCTCATTTATGCTACACACTCCATTTAGGTGGATGAAAAAAACTCCGTGCCTGTATTCCTAAAAAGATAGTTTCTAGAAGTGGGGAGAAACGTCAACAGTTCCGTGCTGCCGCTGTTCTAATGCCTCCACTCTAACTGGAAGGCATATGTTTTATTCCTGTCCGTTTGTTTTTTGTAAATAGCTCTCGACCCTAAAGAGCGCCCCCCGCTGTGCAACCTGCTGATTACAAGAAGGGTTTTGCAAATTCAAAACTTCTATCTTGTATTAGTTTTCGAAAGTTTTATTGAACGGATTGGACCTACCTCGTACAGGGCGGAAAATAAATACAAAATTGAATTAACTTTCAAAGAAACCAAGAAAGTGTGCTCTTCTAATAAAAATAAAATTAGCCAATGTCCGGTGATGTGTTTTAAATAATGAAACGTCCGCGGGAAATCCAAATGGGTCGTAGTGATGTGATGGTGATGGAGAATGCAGGTGATGTTGGCCGCAGGATGAAGAAATATGTATGGAGAAGGTTTAATTGCAACTCCGATGCCGAAATATATGAGTAGAACGTATGGTGTTAACACATACAGGTATTTCCCTGCACCAATGTCGGCGTTGGAGGGGCAGGGTCCGTTCTGGCTACTTCACCCAAAGTTCTTGGGGAATCCACAGAAGAGACGATTTTCCAGGATGCTGACGACCTGGAAATAGACTGCAGCGGAATCCTAGTGAAGGGGTGCGGAGACCTCTCATATGGAAAAATGATTACCGATTGATCGGTTGTTGTGAAAGTTCGCCTGTGAGGGCTGAAGTGAGACTGACTGGTCATATCCTTATAGTCTGCAGTAGGGCCCGTGAACGAAAAATCATTAACATTGATGACATTTGAAGGAACCCTGTCGTGAGTGGTTGTGTGGAGCTCACGAACTGTCAGATGGGGAGAACGGGTCACCAGGAAGACGTAAGTGAATCACGATATTCGGATAGGAGCGGAAGAAAGATGGAGATGAGAAGTGAGAGAGTGGATTTGGTAGGATGCGCTGCTATGGAGTCTTTTGACTAACTCCCCGCGGCTTTCATCAACAGCAGGAGTTAGTTGGAAGGATGGCTAGTACCCCATGGTTTTCCCATACAACAGGTTCTGGTGAGAAGGATGTTTCCCGCGGTTTCCACCTACAGCAGACACTGGGAAAATGAAGATTAGCACCCCACGGTTTTCACCAACAGCAGGTGTTAGAGGAGAGGAAAGTGTCCCACGGTTTTCACCAACAGCAGACACTGGAAAGATGTTGACTAACACCCCGTGATTTTCACCAACAGCAGGTGTTAGAGGAGAGGGAGGTATCCCGCGGTTTTCACCAACAGCAGATCCCAGGAAGGAAGGTGCCCCACGGTTTTCACCAACGGCAGGCGTTAGGAAGGGTAAGAGAGAGAGAAGGGGGAGGAGAGAGAGATTTGAGGGAGAGAAGGTCCTTCGCCTTCCACGGGACCCTTCGCCTACCTTCCCTTACGGTTGCCCCAGCTCAGTGTTTGTCGTGTTTATTTGGTTAAATCTTGAATATTACAGAAGTGATTTCTGAGAGGGAATCACGACAAACCCCATTCGAGCTTCCTTTTTATTCTTGATGTTTTAGATGAACCTTCATCAAACGGCATCATCACATGACCGACCAGGATCTACCTAGTTACCTCGAAAAGACGCTTAAACAACCCCTTATAAATAGGGCAGAGAAAGGGTTTCATCTTCCTCAAGGTTGCAAACGGGGCACGTCTCCTGGGGGTTCCACGAATATTTGATGCCACTAAGAATAATTTTTCTTGTTGGTATTGGCAACAACAACAAGGTTCACATGATGGTTACCTACCATATTCAGTGTTTTGTTTTGATTCTTAGTTGAAATTCAAGTGTTGCGATTTGAAAGTAGTTAGTTTTGTTTCCATGTGTCTTTGCCCCTTTGTAATGACAAAACGAATGTTTAAAAATCGGAAAGGGAATGTTAGATGAAAGAAAAGGGAACAACCAGGTGAAAATGCTCAACAAGTATCAGAACCCAGTGTTTGAAGTTCGGCGTCACATTATTTACGTAGGCACCTAGATATTTTATCCTTCATGTTTATAACTGTTCATTTATTATTCACGCCTAGTATAATTTGTTTTACAGATATTCAAAGTCATCTCCCACCTCTGTTCACTCAGTTCTGAAATGCGTTCTTTGGGACAAGTTCACCCGTTCACCATGTCAACGTATTCCCTAATCCAAATTCTAATTATCCCGACCTAAAAATCACGAAAACGGGGTTTTGGTAGCCAGGGGCGTTGCGTCCATAAGGCCACTGCCCCGGCTCCCAAATACAGCTGGGGGTAAAAAAAAAACTCCAACCATTGTTCAGTTGGCATTTGAATTTCCCTCCATACGCTGTACCTAGCATAATGTTGTTCGCCACGCCCACTTCACGCTCCTGCCCCAGAATCTGATTTCCACCCCAAAATCGTTCCTTTTCACAATCGATTTGATCCCTTTTATTCACTTTGTCATATCGATACGAGATGCTTCTTCGTCTATTGATAAGTTTTTGTTGTCTCGTCTCTTATGCACATTCGCTTTCTCTGTCAAGTCTGTTGTCAGTTTTAATTTTTTTTGCGTTTTGCGTTCGGTCCGGTTCCGATGATAGGTTTGTATTTGTGGTACCTACATGCGTTTTGTCCTGTTTGCTGTTTGTTAGCTTCTCCACTAGAGAACCGAACTATCACTAGCTTCTCCATTCAAGTAGGTACCGGCCGACGGGTCATTTTTTTGGTGTACTTATTTTAGTTTACTATATTTTTGTAACACATGAATTCGGTGGCTATTTCCAGTAGAAATTGTCGACGTTTTCGTACGATGATAGAGTGTTGACTAAAAAGCTTTGCTGAATATCACTCAAATCAGTAAAGAAGGTTATTTTTTCCTTGGAGTATTTTGTAGACAAATCTGTTGGTTTTGTGTTCTGGTTTGGTGCCCCACTGTTTTCAGACCAGACCTGATATCTGCCACACTGTGGGAAACTGGGCCAATTTAATAGAAAATTTGGTGATGTCCATTGGTATGCAGCTAAAAGAATCTGGTACCAAAAGCCATTGCCTGAAGTTTCATCGAACAGGGAAAGATGTTGTGGGCTTCGTTGACGCTGATTGGGGCTGAGATGAAACAGATAGAAGGTCTTTCACGGGATACAGCTTCATTATGGAGGAGCAGCGATCTCCTGGGAATCCAGGAAACAGCGGAGGTGGCGCTGTCTTCGGCTGAAGCCGAATTCATGGCTCTCATTGAATCAACCAAGACTCTTTACTTGGCAAAGCTGCTCAATCAATTAACTGGAAGAACTGGACCCATCGTTCTATGCAGTGACAACCAAGGTGCTCAGAAACTGTCATCCAACCCTGTTTTTCACCGCAGGAGTAAGCACATAGATATTCGCATGTATTTCATTCGTGGTGCTGTCAACAATCGAGATGTACTGCTCGAATGCGTACCAACAGCAGAAATGGTTGTGGATATTCTTACCAAAGGACTGGGGCATTCAAAACACGAATTTCGTGCTACAAGACTGGGGCTAACATTCTGTAGATGATTTATCATGTTGAGATAATAGCAGATATGTTTTTATTTAATAGCACTTGTATTGAGAACAAAATGTCTGTTCCGATTAAGGGAGGTTGTTGTGATGTAATCGAAAACAACACTACTTATGTCCACTATGTCTGGACTGTAAATGATTGATGAAGCTGACGACGGGAGAAAAAACGAGACCTCGTGTTTGGTGTTGTGATGTGCAAAAACGTCATAATAAAAACATTCTATTCGTTCTGCATTTCCTGGCGCTTTAATAATAATCCTAACAGGATTTTTCGTTAAAAATTTTGTTGTTGGTTACGATCATGGATTAAATTTTATTCTGATATCCCATTCTAATAGTTAATCAATAAATCATAATTTTTGCAGCTGAGTTGGAAGAATTCGGGACTCCGGTACCTACTTACTTTTAGCTGTAGCTTCACACTAATATGGTATCTTGGCCAGGTGGGAATTCATTTCAAGAGTAGATACCTATGTTATTAGCGAATTTGTGGTAGAAAATATGGCCATGTCTGTGTCCTTCCAGAGGATGCCTGAAACAATAATTGGTACGTCGTTGGTCTTTCTGTAGTGCACTCTTATAACTGATGATTTCCTCACATTTTTGCAGTTGACAGACGCGGACCAGGAACTCTACAAAAATTTCCCTCTTGTCATTTCCGAAAGATGGCAGAGTGAAGTTGCCGAAACGGTGTTCGAAACCATCAATCTAGAGGCTGACCGAACGGAACAGAAACGGAAAGCTAAACAGAAACAGCGATTTGACTGCGATGAAAAAGGTGACTTATCCCATCAACTTGCTAAACGTGTGTCTGACGATCCACGTTCAGAAATTTGCCGAGGGTCCATGTAGATACAACCTAGACAGGCTTTAGCTTAATCAAACATTCTCTGGTCTAAATCATCCAAGAAAGAGCTTGACACTTCAAATTCAATTACACAAACTTTTGTTGTCAATAATATTTTATTGATCAAGATAGACATTTGGAAATAGGCCAGGAATAAAATGTGTTAGTGAAGTGTGTAAATCAACGTTTGCGACCATAGTTTTGGCCCTGGCCTTATTTATTGCCTAAGGGGGCTGTAAATGTAGGTTTTGTTCTGTTCACCCAACTGTGGAGCGTAGTGGAGCGTCTCCTGGCTTATCCTCGAGTGTAATTACTGTATAAGTTGCTCATAAGTGAATGTATGCCACCGTGGGCACCTGGCAAACGTTGCCATGGATTTAAACCGGCCAGTTAGTATCCATCCGCATCCTGCTTTATGGTTTCAGGTTAATTAAGCCCTAACAGCTGTTGGACGATATTCAGAAGAGATGGTTGTTAATGGAGTTTCAAAAAACTAAATGAAATGATTTAGAGCACTAGAGAAAACTATCAAAACTACCTCTCCTAATACACCCCTCCAAGCCGTATGGGGGACTTATACCCCCCATTTTGTCTGGCAGCTTGACAGCCACTACCTTCTCTAGCATCTTTAGTGAGCCAGAATCAACTACTCGAATCAACTAGTGGGCCAGAATCAACTACGCTGTACTGTGTAATTACTGTAGTAAAGTAATCGTGTCACACTAGTCCCCCAGGCAATAGTGGTGGCACCTGTAGGTAGGGCTACTAGGAATTTTCGATTGGTTATCATTATTATTATTTTTTTGTAATCATTGACACAGTTTGGATCACATTGCATCATACTCCCCCTTCTTTGCTTGTACATTGAACAAATTTATACACCTGCAATTATTCATTGTTAATATTATTGTTCAGAGTCGGATTGCATTCTTCACGGGTACATCAAGAAGCTGGGAGGACCGTTTGCGTCAGCTTGGCAGACTCGTTATGCAAAATTGTACCCCAACCGCCTCGAGCTCCATCCGGAGTCGGGCTCAACAAAACCTGATTTGGTTTTCATGGATCAGGTAAGCCCATGGAACAATCCCACTATCCGAATACTTATGCAGCGAAGCTTCATAGTCACTCATCCATTACGTTATAGGTTGAAGAAGTTCCACAGGACCTCGTAACCGTGAAGGGTGAACAGTGCATCAACATTAAAACACGTGATGCCAAAATCGTCCTAACCAATTCCGTGAGTCCATTTGTTTGTTGATTCTTTCTTTTGTTACTCATTCAAATATTGATGGCCTTTTGGTGATACATATTTGCCAATATGATCAAGTACTCCTATCAGTCTGGATCAGTCTAGACTGGACTTTCTGAAAATGTTGACATAATTTTTCTGGTAAACTGTATAAGTAACTGTAACCAAGGTAGCAGAAGCTTTTTTTTCAGTTTTGAGAGGAAAACAATCTCTTGTCTCCAAAATGAAAGTTTCCACTCGCGTTTTACGTTTTAGAGCGGTCTGACCAAATTCGGTTCGGTGTTGCCTGTCCGTCTGTGTATCCACAGACCCTTGCCACATGCATAACTTCCTCAGTTCAATCTGATTTACCAAAATTCTCAGGGATCATGCAGGTTGGGCCGCAGGTGGTCCCCCATGAATTACAGAATGGTCGGCCACTGGGCATGTGCAAACGCAAAGTCCGTGGTACTTAATTTCTTATGAAATGATGATCTTGTTTTGCTCAACTTTGGTGGGTCTGGGATCATCCAAGAGCTTCACCCTCTTGGATGGTCCATGATCGGATTATTGATATGGCCACTGTGCATGCCCAGACGCTAAGTCCTGCGGTACCAATTTCTTACAAACTGATGGCCCGATTTTGCTCAATTTGGTGGACAGTTAGGATGTAGCTCCCAAATGGTCCCCTATGAATTTCAACGCAATCGGATGATTGGTGCAAACGCGAAATCTGAGGTACATTCTCAACTACATGATATGCTTCATGCATAAGGGTGATTGTAAGCTGGGCCCAAGTCCCTCTTAATGAGTGTAAGATGGGCCCAACCCAAACTTTGTAAAACAGGCCCAAGCACCTCCCTGTGTAAAATGGACCCAAGCATCTCCCCGTGTAAAATAGGCTCAAGGAATAACGAATCCACAGTTTTAGTCGTAATATATGTTAACATAAACATTGGTGTGATGTTTCCAGATAGGTGGTTCTGGAACTGGCTAGCTAGAAGTCCCTGTCTTCTACCACTAGATGAATTTCGAGAACACGGCGGCTATTCGTTGCTTCGAGTTTTTATAAAAATTTCTTTCTGGTACCTACCTATTCTAAGAAAATCTTAGTAAAAGCGAATATATTCGGGTGGGGGCTAGAAAATTGCTCGTTGAAGTGAGCATGGAAAGATTCGCCGGCGTTGGTAGTGAGGGCTGAGATGAGCGTGCAGCCCATGTTACTGGAGGACGTTGCACATTTGATTTAATATAGTTGTTCCCTAAGTATTTTATGAACTGCTTGACTGGCTTCGGCCTTTGAACCGGCTTGTTATTCACCGTTTCATCAAAGCAGGCTTTACATCGTCGGGTTTTAGGAAAGGCAACCCAGAGAATAACTTAAGCCATTTACCGATTTCATTGTGTTCTTTGTGATTATAAATAAAATCGACAAACAACTATAGAACACAAAGGCCACGCCTCGACAAGCATTCTGCAAACCAACCTCCAGGTCGGGAACTATTTTGATAGGTAAAAAGTAACTTGATGCTTATTGCACAAGTCCACAATCACATTGAAACACAGCTCGTACGTAGAACTCTCTTGTTCTTCAGTAAGCAAAATACCAGTAGTATATAATAGGGGTATTCACGGTCGGGCCGTTGTCGATGTGTTAACGAGTTAAATGTGTTAAACTGGTTAAACGTGGAGAAAATCGGTCGCAAAGATGTTTTCAAAGTGCGTTATCACTTGTGTTAAGTTAACTGAGTCCGAGGTGTGGTAAACGTCGACAGCAACCATGTTATCTGTGTTATCAGTTTTCTGACAAAGATTCAAAATGGTGGGTTAGGTACTGTGCCGTGTTTTGTATTTCTTTCCTGATAAACAGTTTTATTTGTCTAAATCGGTCTTCATCGATGTTAGGGAGCACGTCGGTGACCCATGAACGAGATTTAACAGCTGAGCCTGGTTTGAAATCAACACCGTACCTGGACATGAAAACAACTTCAAGTTCTTGGAGACTTTCCTCCCAGATTTCCTCCTCCTCATCAGTGAATTCGGAGTTTATGAGATTAACTATTGTTTTTGTAACAATTTCGTCAACTTGGTTTTGTTTTTGGCTCTTCTTCGGCATTTTTGTAAATAGAAACTCACAAATGTAAACAAACGTCAAAGATTATAACCTAGGCGAGAAGGTAGCAAAATACCGAGGACGTTGTTGTTTTTTTACATTAATTTCACCCGGAGATTCACCAACGAAGTGCTCCATGGCTAACTGCTAGCAATAGAATCATACCACCACCACCACCCGGAGATTCGTGATAACACGTTAACGCGTTACCGAGGGCCAGGGTGCCTCATGATTTTTCTGAGGATGAAGTTTTCTACTTAGCACGTTTAACTCGGCAAGCTCAACCGTGAATACCCCTAATCACCATTGAAATAGCCGTGTACCGGCGGTTGCCAAGGGCCTAGCAGCAGCAGCATCTGTGAAACAAATATTTCATGGCACCGATTGTAACTCTTTGGAGGTCTGCAGGAAACTGTATTCTTCCGTCGTACTGGCGACGGCGCTGTATGGGGCGGAGGTTTGGGGGTTTGAAGCAGGAGGAAATTCTTGATCGCATTCAGGTTAGAGCTTTCAAGTCCACAATGTTTTTGAAGCCGAACACACCCGGCGCTTATGTACGGAGGGAGGTGGGACTGATCTACATGAAGTGGAGTTGTTCAAGAAGGCTTTGACCTGGTGGGATAAATTATGCCAAATGGGTGATGACCGCTACCCCAAGCGCTGTTTTCTAAGGCTGTTGGAATTGGACAGGGCTGGGTTTCTGTGGAACAATTGGGTAACCCAATTCAGAGAAGTCTTGGACATGGTTTCATGTGTCAGCTTGATTGGAGATGCTCCTGTGCCTCTGAAATCGTCAGTGGAGCTCATTTTGATTTGACAGATTTTTGCATTGAAAATGACTCAGTGAAGATAGAGGCATCTAGGTTTAACATATACTTCCCTAGCCTGACTGCTGTAGCGAGTGAACAGGCGGCTTACCTGAGTTAAAACTTGCCAATGCCAGTGAAGCGTTTATTGGCACAATTGAGAATTGGGAGCAAAAAGGTTTCCAGACTCACTCTTCCAAACATAAAAGTCTCCTTCGATTCTAGGAACAAATGTCCGCTATGTAACTCAGGAGAAGAGCAAAGGCACCCGCAAGGCGCAATTCAGAGAAGAGCTTCTTCATAGTGAGAGGTTGATGGCCTTTCTCGACTGCCAATCAATGACGGATGCATGGGCAGTTTACAGATTTGTCAGCCCACTCCTTAAACTAAGATTTTTCGCACTGGATGAAGGACCCGAGCTGTCAGTGTGAAACAAGGACATTTTATTTTTTTCTTTGAAAGTGTAAATATTTTTTAATGATTTAAGGTCGGGCAAAGCTCTATGTTTAGACTTGATACATAGTTGCTTATATCAGACTAACTTATGGTCATCGCCTGGGCGGTCTTCGTTGTGTTTATTTCATTTACCACTAGGTATGTAAAAATCATTGTAGTAGATTCACAGGTAAAAACATTGTAAGTAGATACATAGGTAAAAATCATTGTAGTGGATAGGTAGGTACACAGCGTGCTGTTGTTCCTTTGTGAGAGGTATTTAATTTATCATGTAATTTTATGTGAGCAGTGTTTTTTCAGTTTTGGACTTATAATTTATGTACTCGTAATTTGATAAGAAATGTAATTTGCCAACCTTGTAATGCCGGTTTTTACAGTAAACGATAATGAATGAATGAACGAGCAGCTGTGTATCGTTAGGATCTGATGAAAATTTATTTCGCCCGACACCATCATCCGACGTTTTTTTTAACGTGAACCCCTTGATCTCCAATAGAACGCACCCACGTTAGCTCGTCATAATGTTCACCCGATGCATTGTAAATTCCACTGACTTATCTGGACCCATCTTTCACACTCGCAGTGGTGATACATGGAGGGGGCAGACAGGGCTGGGCCCCACCTTTAAACACAGAGCACGAGGGATTATTGGTTGGAGATTGCTCTTGGACCCAGCTTTCATACACCCATACATAACAACTGATCAAATTTATACCTAGATAAATTCTCGAATCCACCGTAATCTCTGCTAAATTGATTTGTCGTACGCTTACGTTCTATATTGTGGTATTGATACGAGGAAGCTATGTGCCATTAAACTTCGCTGAGAATTACTTTGGTAGGTTCTTTGTTGATCTCCTAGTCATCAGTGTCTTTGTCAGTTTGCTTGGTCATTTGACTTTTGCTATGTTCTTTGTTTGTTGTTACATGTGATGGAATCCGTCAACTCTTTGGTTTTATTCCAGGATGATATAGGACTAAAAGAGTGGCTCCAGTCCCTGCGGACAACGCATAAGAACTCCTTGGAGCTGCTTGGCAACATGGCGAAGAAAGCGGGGAAGATTTATGGCACGACGGAGGGCGGGGGCGGCGGCGGAGGCGGCTTGAACAAAGGAGCACCTGAACGAGTCATTGCCGCCCCAAGGACGACCAATGGAAACTAAGCTGAGCCGTTTCTCCTCCGGTCCCTCCCCTCCTTGGAGCACCCGATACATTCTCAGCTGGGCTAAGCCGACCAGGTTCCTCCACCTGGGAACTTCTTCCCCCTGTCATCACTCTACCACTCCTTACTACCAACATACCGTAGAACGTACCAGTTGATGTCAAACGTCTGTCGTACGTCTAATAGGAGTCACCTTGAAACTTCGTTTCAATCAAACTCAATCTCCAATGAGTGCTGAGATTTGGAAGGCTTTTTCTTTTTTTGAAATCCAAACAATGTATGAAACTCATTCATTAGAACCCATTTCCCCAAACCCTGTTAAACAGCAACTGAAAAATCGTGCAACTGCCTGCATTTAATTCATATGAGAATTTTTGCTTCTTGCTTGTTGTTAGACAAAACAAGTAAGAGAAAAAAGTCCTCTTTTATAGAAAATACATAAATACACTGCGAACCACAAGATCTGTTACTGTTCAGAAGAAATGTATTGTGGACTAATTAACTTAGTTTTAGGATTAAAATAGAAAAAGTTATAATTATATTGAAAAAAATGTTTTGTTTTTTACATTTATACCTGAGGAAAATTGCGATACCGGTTTTGTACCTGTGTTGCTGTTGATAAAAGTATGAGATGAACAAAATTAGTGTCCTGATGCTGTAGCTTGAGTAGGTCCCTGTGTCAGTATTAGATGCCAGGGCGGAGAAGAGTGGTGTGTACCTATGCAATTTTTTTTCGGGTTCATTTTCCTTGATCCAATATTTCAAAATTTTCTTTTTTTTTTCTTGTACGAGGCTGGCATTTAGTTGTTTATTGCGCACTGGATTGTGGCTAATATGTTATTGCACACTGGATTGACATAGTTCTTGTTTTCAGTCCTCCCCACGTGATGAAACTCTGCTTTTATTTGATAGACGTATTACGTCTACCTACTACTGTTGAGTAGAGAACATGGAGTGTTATTTTCTGTTGATTCAGGATTCAAACCGTACATGCTATCATCATTGCCAGGGAAGTGCGCGTAGATTGGAAACTGATTTGGTATTCCTGGTGATTCAGCCTTATCAGCTTTTGAAACATGTTTAGACGAGGTGGTGAGGGCTGTACAAATTGTTCGTGTAAAAAATTAGAAGCAGTTCATATCGGTTTTCTACCCATCAGTTCTACGTCTCCCTCCGTTTTGCATCTGTCAGTCACAAAATTGTTCATGAAGCATGCAACAAGTCATAATCCACCGAATTGCTGACCATGGATATTACTATAGTATCCAGGCTATGTGCGCTAGAAAGGCAACAGTGGTGGCATGTGTAGTTGCGAGGGGTCATCAGCGTTGCAAGCACAGGCACTAGCACTCTGATATATAATAATTATACTCTAACCCTACTACATCGTACATATCCCACGATGTCAGTCCTGTTCTATTTACTTACAGAACTAACTCCGTAAAATAGGTTATTTTGATGATATTTAGACATCGAGTTGAAACTCGATCTACGTATTACTCCGCCTCCTCCCCTCCCCCTTGTTCGTAACGGGGGTTCCATGTTCCTTCCCTTCCAGGCTGAATAGGATTGTGCGGCCATTGTGGAAGAAAAAGCGGTGTTAATTCTTTCATTTAGCATCCCTAATTTCATTTAGTACTCGCCCGGGTACTTTGGTACCTACGTATCTTTTTACCATTCTGTGGGTTTTTTTCAGTATCAGTCATCGTCACTGGTTAATTTTCGAATTCATTCATCAACAAAATTGTGTATGTTCATCAGTGGTGACTGTAATAGCCTTATCATCAGCTAGGTAGTTCAAATGGATGCAAACTAACGAAGTTTGCCAGCTCCTGAGGGCGGATCGTTTGGCTACAAAAGGTGGAAATTAAGGAACATCTGAAGCCGCCCACAACAAGTACGTGTCAAGGAAAAATGAAACCGAACGAACCTCAAAAGTCTGTTTGTACGCTCTCTCCTAAATATTTTGATAATTTCTCCTATTTTCCGCCTTTATTTTAGGGATTACGATATCGTGTTTTGTATAAGTGAATGAACCTATTTAGTAAAACATTGTTTTTCAGTACCGTGTGTTATGTGATGTTACAACTTGTAGTTCATACAACAAAGAGAAAATAGAAATAAATAATAAAATAGAGAAAACGTTAGACTGTGGTCGATTATATAGTATATAAAATACAAAAATTTTCCAAAATAGTGAAAAGATGAACTGTGTTGGTTTTGGAACACTTATTCATGTAATAAAACTCTTCCTTGTAAATAATAAATTGTCGCTGACAAAAACCTTATCTTCCTGTACCGACCAAACGCTTTTAAGCAGAGTATTAGACAGAATAAAAGAATATGCAGGAAAAGGAAGATACAGGAAAATGTAGGGAAAAAATGGATGCCAATGAATAGAAACCTATTCGTTGGGAATCAGAAGTCTAAACCAGGCATGGTGAAATTTAGATGCAAGTACTTTCATCTGCATTAATTTTTTCTTGGCGTGTTGTGAAATTTCCTCAAAACAGTCGTTTAAAATTCAAGAAAATTCATTATTTAGTGCTGTTGAGAAAGTTCGTTACCATTCAATAGGTTTTGTTTATGTGTTGAACTATTCATAAAATGCGATGTACGGGAATTAGTGATGGCTAACTTTGTTCCTTTGGTGGAACGGTTTGTGATAAGTTTATTTAATGATAAGAGCGACCCGTTCCGATATTTGAAGTGGTGCAGAGTCCAACTTGAGCTGTAATCAGTTCTTACAGTGTCGTTCCTTTGTTTTGATTATAGTTACTATGACCAAGTAGATAGAATTGCTATGTAAGGCAGTTCCTGGTAGATACAGTTGTATCTGTGGGCAGGCGCAGAACTTAGCTGTACATCCGTACATCAGCTTGCATCTCGTATTCGGGTCGTTCACATACAGTGTCGCATTTCGATGTGACGAGCCGAGATGGTTGTATCTATAAACCCCTTTGAAAACCGCCGTCATCTCATGCTGAGGTCAGCAGATGAACATGCTCGAACCATGTGCCGTATGACCAAAACGCTGTCATCTCCTAGGAAGTCTCCCAACGTATGTAGAATGAACGGATGCCCCGCTGCGAGATTTACTGATGTAACTGTGCTCATGTTTCCCACAAACCACCTGTAATTTTCTAGGAGTTGTTCAGGGATTCATTTCTTTGTATATCAATATTACACAGCGCAAATCCAAAGTCTGTTATCGGCAACACAGAATTTGCTTTTTGATCCTATCCATTTCTCTAGTCGTTGTGCTCCCGTTGATAAGTTACACTGTTAACACTTGCAGGTGGTACCTACCTGTTAAAGTCAGGGTTAAATCTCCGTTACGGATACTCTACTGTGCCCCAATCTAATGGTGATTCGGTCATTTTGATTATAGGCTAAGCGAGTAACTATTCTGTCACAGTGTACCCCTGTATAACCCTTGAAAATAGAGGTGCACCCCCAACTTCACTCATTTTTGTTTCTGTGGATGGGCATATATTATATATATATATCATTGAAAAAGATACATACATTCAGAAAAATTACGTACATCAATTACATCATGTTATTCACCTTGTTATGAGTTAGTGTTGCATCAGGTAAGACCTGATGAAGTTTTAGTTTTAATATCAGTTTTATTTTAGTTTTCTTACACTCACTAAAAACGGGAAAAAATACAGGGGTAGGGCTCATCGTTCTACCCAGAATAAAAGTTTGTCAAATGGTGAAAAAAAATTCACACAACTCAGGGGTTCCAAATTCAACTCGTTTTTCCTATCTCAACATTTCCCGGAGAAAACTACGGAAAACTCTTTGTTCTGGTCGAAAAAAAAATAAAAAATGAATAATTGTACCTAACTCATTATTCTGAATCTTGTTTGTACCATAGTGTACAGTCACAGTCAGTGTACAACAGTGTTCCACTCAGAAGCTGAACAACCTGTCTCAAGCTACGAATCGTTCGCTTCTGGAAAGTGGGAGTTCCACGTCAATTTAAATGGGAATCGCATCCCTCGTGTGATGCTTATTTTACGAAAATCAAAGTTTCCATCGTAACTGCATTTCAATGTATTCCTTAACCGCGATCCTGACCAACCGAATCCGAAAAAGATGGATCGTGACGTAGTTCCCCTGTCTGAAAAATTCCAATGTATGTAACTATTATTTTTTTAAAATCACATTCATTTGTTAGAAACGTAGGTTCTATTCCCGTTTTCCATGGTTGATAATATTAAGGAATTTTTTTTTTAGCGCTGAAATGTGTGTTCCTACCTATAACGACCATAATAATGTATCCTTTCAAGTTGTATCACCGTTGAAACTGTTCTTATTATCTAGTCAAGAAGTAACTCGTTTTTGTTATCTACTAAATAATATAATTTTTTTTAAATCCTCCAGAAGAAAAATAGAAAATTTAATAATGCCTTAGTTTCTTAATGAACTTTCGAGACACCAAATTTTCAAATCAGTTTGTCACTACCGTTGTATCTTTTCCTTTCAATTATTGTATAATGAAATTATTTATGTTGTATCATTTTAGAGTTTTTTTCCATGTGATTATATTTACGAAGTTTATCATTATTATTGTTTGACTTATTTTATGCTGTACCATCATTACGCTTGTATACCAGTATTTTTAATTTTTTGTATTGAACCTAGGAAAATCTGTCCGAAACGAGTTGTGTGACAGCAATTATCGGTAATTACCACTTAAGTGTGGGTTGATTTTCTGGAAGAAATTTTTTTTGTTCAAATTTCAAACAACTAAATACAATCAACAGGTATATTCGAATAGCAGATATTCCTCGATTAGGGTTTTATGGTTTGTCATCACTTTGCGCTCCATCAAATTAAAATCCAATTAAGTTTGGGGAAGGGCATGATTTGTACCTTATTCTTAACCGATTTCTTCCTCCTACCATAGCCTCCTTAACCTACAACAGAGTTCTCCAGTGGTTTTATAAAGCCTAATACTATGTGCATTCTTGCTTCATTTCATCAATATCACTGCCATTTGTACTATTATATAAATATGGAAAGTATGTTGTCAGAGAAAAAAACTTCACCAGCAGGACTTGAGCGATTGGTTCCTAGGTCGGAGGATTAGCAAAATGAAGATCAGTTTGTAATAATCTTTGCGGGCCATTTTCAGAATTGTTCTGAAAATGAGATACAAGATGGTGATGGAATTAGAACAGCAAAATTTGCACTGATGAAAAAAATCACCACACGACTAAATTTGAACTAGAACTCTCAATAGAAAACATTGTGAACTTACTTCACTTGGTTTGATACCGAATTCAGCAATGAAAAATGTAGATACTTCGATACTTCGTTTGATATAAGGAAATGAAAGGTGTGGAAGATGTACATAACTGTGTGACTGATCTCAGATGTATCTAGTTGACACATTGGATCATGTGTACACAGTCATATCTTGATGAGATGGATCATAACGCAATGTGGCCAACTGTATATCTAAAAATCTTTGAGTGTGTCGCCATCTTTGTCTCTAGAGGTTAGTTTCTGACCATGCTCTCCTGTGAGCTGTATCTCCTTATTGTCGAGACCGTGTCTACTAGGAAGAATAACAAACTATTATACAGTAGACGCCGCTTATTGTGGCCACGTTGGGACCAAGCCAAACCGGCTACAATAAGCGAACTGCCACATAAAGCGAAATGGGTTGAATCCAATAGAAATCATTCAAAAAAATGTGTGTAATCACAAATTATGCGTGTCAATTAAATTATGTGTGTATGTGGACCACTTGTCACAAACTTATGTACAATGGCGTAAGAGAAATAATACTTTTGGTGGAAAAAAAATTATTAATTGTGGTCTGTCTTTGATGACTCAATTACTCGACGGACATATCGCTCGAAGTCATACAACTCGGAGAATTCTTCAGCTCGGTGTTGAATTCCTCTCTTCAGGACCTGAAGGGCTTCCAACATGTCACGGTTGGACGGGGGCTGGATAGTTTCGCTTCTCGCAGGCTCGTCCTCATCGCTGGACTGCTTATCATTTAGTTGTGTTGCTCTCTTCTTTTCTTGCTGGATGGCTGAACAAATTTCGTCCTCAGTGGGCCTCTCGGTCGCGGGTCCTTCTGGGTCAGTGGCCATCCATTCGTCGTAAGCCTCGCTGGTGAGATCGGTAGGCCGTTCAACAACTGATTTTTCGGTTTCTTCGTTTTGCGTAAACCCGTCATGTCTGAAACAGTTCCTCACAGTTTTTCCACAGGTGGAACTCTCTCTCTGTCGCTGAGAAACCCTCTTTTCCCATTTTTATCGCCAACTCCTCTGCTTATTGCCGAAGAATAGGCCCGTTGACCCTTGCATCCTTTTCTCGAACTTTTAAAAACCATTCTTTGAGCGCAAGTTCAACATCTTCGTCCTTCCCTCCTCGTTTCCTCTTCCGAGACTGGCTATCATTCTGTACAGCAGCGCGTTCAACAGTTTCTCTCTCTTTCAACAACCTACCGAGTGAGGATCTAGGGAACAACCGCGGTCTGGCTCATCTTTGGGAGGGCATCGTAATTTTTCAAAATGTCCAATTTTTCACTGGAAGAAAGATCACTGCGTTTTTGACTCATTGTTGGGAGAACAGAGATACGGAACAGATCGCACGAACGGCTCAAAATAAACTGAGTGTTGATGATGTGAAAGTTTACTCAAGTTTTATCGCTAACAGTGACCTCGAATTTCGCCACATTAACCGAACTGACTGCCACAACAAACAGATTTTTTTCTGCGTTGAATATACATGTTGATCCATTCTGGGCCTTTTCTGCCATTATAAGCGGATTGCTCCACTAACCGGTGCTACAATAAGCAAGTAAGTAATAAGTCTACTGTATATCAAGTAAACGTCATCACCAAATTTGTCGTTACCCAAAGGCTGAAGCACGAATAATAACTACAAATACCTAGTTATTAGTTGCGCAAATAATGACCAGGGGCCCATTCCTAAAGACTTCAGATTTTCACTTTGCGAATTATGAAAAGTAGGAGAACTTTTGTGTTCCTAAAGGCTTCGCGCTCCCACTCTGCAGTTCGGCTCGAAACAAAGAGTGTTCTGAAGAGTAACCTTCGTTTTGTGGAGTAACCTCCAGTAACTGTTACAGTTTGTCGTTGGATGTTCCGGTCGTTTTATTCCGAATCCGATTTCATCAAGTCTTCCGTCTTTCCCCAAGTTAACTTACTTGGGATTTGGTTTGGCAAAACTACCTGAAAGTTGTGTGGCTGACGACGAAATTAACTCGCGCTCGATGAATGCGGCCGACGGAGGGTCGAGCTCGTTCAACATCCTCATCATCCTCTGATGAGAAGTATCGGAAGATTTCCATTAAAAAATTAGGTAGGTTGACACTTTTTATTTTATCCACTAACCTGTCGCTTCCTAACCTTTCCTTCCTCCCAAATGTAGAGTATTTTGGTGGCTTCATTGGAGTTAACTTTGATGCTATTATATATGCTTGCCCTCACACTAATTGGACCACCTTTAGGCCTAATCGAAAGATTGAATTCTCTTCTTTTTATTTGTACTACCAAACAATGAATTTAACGAAGAAATAAAACCTAAAAACCTATTTGAAAAGTATGACATTCTTCCACAGTCATTTGGAACCCTGCAAAAATGTTGTAAACTCTTCACCTGAAACACAGACTCTTCACTATGCACTTTGCGAAAGGTAACCTTTAGGAACGTAACTGTTCAAAACAGTGTAAAACTCTGCAATTCTACACTTTACATTTCACTCTTCCTCTTCAAATCAAGAGTGTTCTTTAGGAACGGGCTCCAGTTTCAATGTTGTGGCAATGATTTTCGCTCGGGCATTGAGGATGAACTTGACGCTTCCCTAAAAACTCAGATTCCTGCCCCGAGTGTTTTGGCGTCTACAACAACAATGCATTTAAATCAGAACTGCCAACGTGAATACGGTCCAAGTAGAGCCTCTCGCTGTGTAGTTGGGGACACTGGAGGGTTAAACTTTCGAGCTTGAAGGATTTTGTTGACTACCAACAAAGTCCCATGTACAGTACCATGTTCATACTTTTTTTTTTACAATTAGGTACCTAATTTTCATCCAGTATTTCAGCTCGGAGGGCAGGATTAATTGCTAGATAGGACCTTCCTTAAATGAAATACCCGCGTCCACTATGAAGTTGCTTTCACGTGAAATTTCTAGGAGTTGTTACTGGTTAGTTCTTTTACACTGTTCAAAACAGTGTAGAACTCTGCACTTCTACACTTTGCATTTAACTCTTCCTCTTCAAATCAAGAGCGTTCTTCAGGAACGGAAATTCGTTCGCAAAGTGCAGAGTGCGGATTTGAAGAGTGAAAGGTCTTTAGGAACGGGCTCCAGTTTCAATGTTGTGGCAATGATTTTCACTCAGGCATTGCGGATGAACTTGACGCTTCCCTAAAAACTCAGATTCCTGCCCCGAGTTTTTTGGTGTCTACAACAACAATGCATTCAAATCAGAACTGCTAATGCGAATACAGTCCAAGTTGTTCTTTAGAGCCTCTCGCTGTGTAGTTGGTGACACTGGAGGGTTGAACTTTCGACCTTGAAGGATTTTGTTGACTACCAACAAAGTCCGATGTACAATACTATGTTCATACTTGTTTCATTTTTTTTTTACAATCAGGTAATTTTCATCCAGTATTTCAGCTCGGAAGGCAGGATTAATTGCTAGATAGGATCTTCCTTAAATTAAATACCCTCGTCCACTATGAAGTCGCTTTCAAGTGAAACTTCTAGGAGTTGTTACTGGTTTCTAACACCACCTCAGCACGTCTGAAGCTGACAGCTGAGGTGGTCAAGATCGGGATCACAACAAAACCCAAAGTACCTACTTGGGAGTGACATTCGTACCGAAAACTTTCCCGCCTACGTCAAACTTTATTAGTTCATGTTTTACAGCAAATTCAATTTCGAAGCAAGAACTGGTAAGCTGATGCTTCTGATGAAAATTTCCACCTGTGAAGTGTTGTGCGGCTAGCGCTTATCCCCCTTCAAAATGCTACTCTCGGATTAAGTAAATACTTGTGCCAATTTTCGTGTCAGTTGTCATGTGTACGAGATCTGAGAGCGACCTGAAGATTATTGCCATAGAATAGAACGTTCTCCTTTACTACTTACTGTTAACTCACGTTTTCCCTGGAAATAAATTTGTTTTACTCTTCCTACGTTGAAATTGTTGAAATTATTGTACTAGAACCACTGTTACCGAATTTAAAGGTTTTCAACATTATGATTTTCTAGCATGTGTAACGAGGAATAAATACGTTATATTAAAGTATATCGTGTAACGTAGGCCGAGTATTTTAGTGTACATAGTGTTGACGTTGTTGTAATTTCTTCAGACTGCTTACATGTAAACTGTAATGAAAAATGAAATACATAATATTAAGCTTACATGAAATAAATGAGAAGAGCCCCTTCGGGGTGGGAAACTGTATTACATGTTACAAAAATACAATAATTATTAAGGGAAAATATTGCAAAATCTGTGAAAATACTGACTGCTATGTTGCTGTATGAATTTTTCCTTTTAATCAAAGGCGGCATCCAAATTAAACAAACCAAACTTGTAAGTTGAGAAAAAAAAAAAAAAAGTGAGCGAAACATTGAAATTATGTGAAAATTCGTTTTCTATTGTAGGTGAAACAGAGGGAAAATTTATTTATAACCGCACACACCAAAATAACAATCATTTATTTATAATGAATAAAAAAATACTTGAAATAAAACTAGTTGATACAACTAAGCCGTTTTTGTTGAGACCCGTAGAAGTCATCTGTCCGCTTGAAACAGGTAATTGGTTGTCCTATAACTACAATAATGCGTCTGGGTGGACGTTTCCTTGAAATCAGTGATATACCTATTGAAAAATAGTACCTAATTGCATTTCCAGTAGTGCCTATTTCAGCAAATATTATACCCAGTAGCAGTGCGTGGGCTCTGAAAACGGTGGGGCACCAAACCAGAACACAAAACCAACAGATTTGTCTACAAAATAACCCAAGGCAACAACACCCTTCCCATTTTACTGACTGAGTGATATTCAGCAAAGCTTACTTATATCTGTTAATCAATTTCTGCTGTAAATTAGCCACCGAATTCATGTGTTATAAAAATACAGTAAACTAAAATATAACAAAACAATGACCCGTCGGCCGGTACCTTCTTGAATGGAGAAGCTATTGACCTGAAGCTAGGTAGTTATCAGTGTGTTAGGACGACGATCAATCCACAAGACCACAAACAGGACAAAATGCAAAGTACCACGAATACAAATCTGTCATCAGAACCGGACCAAATGCAGACCGCACACAATTTGACGCAAAAAATTAAAAAAACTGACAACTGACTCAACAGAGAAATCAAATATAATTCTGGAGACAACAAAAGCAAATCAGAAGACGAAGAAGCATCTCGTATCGAGATGACGAATCGAAAGGATAGAATCGATTGCTAAAATGAAGGATTTTGGAGTAGAAATCAGATTTTGGGGGCCGGACAGTGGGTGTCGTCATTGCCCTCCTGGCAATGCGAATTTCATTCAGATCAAGGAAGCTTGTTCTAATCCTATATAAATACTCCTTATCGTGTATAATATTGCCACAACATAAATATGTACACTGTATAACATGAATGGTTATTAGTTATATTATTCTACTTAGATCATATAAAAATTTAGATATAGGTACAGAATTTTCCCAGTCTCTCCCCTTGGGGTTTGTATACCCCGCGGGCTCCTCCTCCCCTACACCCGCTCCCTTTACTTCTCATCCGAGTTGGTATAGTATAATGTTGGCAGGAGCGTAGCGTGCCTCTGGTGACGGGGGAACCGCAATGAATTCCACCCCCCCCCCCCCCCAACATTCACACTTCCTCACACACTCTAAAAATGTAAATGTGAAGCAGTTCTTAGCAAGCTGTTTGTCAAAGGAATTTTATGATATTATTGATCTTCCAAATTCATTAGAAATAATTCATAACATTCCCTTGCAAACAAAATAAAAGGTTTTTCGAACTACAGCCTGATAACCATTGGTACCTATTGTATGTTTCAACAGTGAAATGCCGAGTGTACTCACGGTTACGTTCCTTCACAACTCTCTTGAAATCAGGCAACGCTGAGGTTGACCGGCCGCGCCGGCTCTGATGATGTCGTTCTTTTCGCTAAAACTACGAGAACTAAACGAACGCCGAACCACGGAACAATTAACGCAACAACTATCCATTTTAGGAGGAGACTAGGACACTAGGAAAGATTCGAATTCAAACAACTAAACCTGAAATTAGGAACAATTATTGTGAAAACTACAAGTAATAAAATTATGAGAATACAGGCCGTCGTAAGAATAGCTTCCGAAAAGCAAAATGGATGACAGTGACACTAGAAGTTGTCAAAGTTTTTTTCTCGAGTTTTTAATTGATAGCTACAATCGATCCATACGCCAGTATCCCTCCTCACCAAGATTGGATACGCTGGATATTTGCGCTAGCCCAACTTACTAACACAGTCTCCCGAAGATGTGTAAGACACTCACTCACACACGCAAACACACTCACACAGACGATGTAGAGACACACACATCGGATTCTGGGCCTCCGCAGGACTGGTAGCGGTACCCCAGCGACCTTGAGATTTCAAATATTCGAAACCTGCCGAAAACCATATGATTCTAATCGACTAATCGATACTTGGCTGTTTTTCGTCCATGACTGGAGGTTGGAGGTTGGAGGTTGGAGGAGGATAGTTCATGGAGGGAGAGTCATGGAGGATGGAGTTATGAGTGGACAATTCAAATTGCTACCTACCTACGGAATGTAATTTTTTTCATTTTTCGTGTAGGGTAGCGCCGGTACCCCTGACGCTACGCGCCTGAATGTTGGTATGTATATCGCCACCCAACTGTGGCTGTGTTGCCGCTCATTTCGGCAGTATAGTATAGTGACCATCCACCATGGCCACATGGGTAGTATAATGACCATCTATCGTGGTCGTATAAATATGATGCCATCCACCATGGCACCATAGGTATATGCCATCTCGTGTGGCGTAGTATAAGTGTACCTAAGCCATCTTACGTGGCACTGTGGGTATCCCCCACAGCAGTCTCCATTGTACATGTAGCAAAGTAATGTACCTATAATATGTGGTGAGTATAAAGTATATGTATGTATCAGTATGCCACACGTTTAATTTATGTGTATAAGTATGTGCCACACAGTATGACAAATGTATAAATCTAGCAGGGAGAGAGACTGGGATGTATGAAGTATCAACCATGTATGACCAGTATACTTTTAGTTGCTAGACTCACCGATACCTGCTTTCCATCAGGACTCTTCTCACCCAACTCCCCTTCTGCGAGCCCTTCGGCGTCCTCCGTTCCTATCCTTCCCCCACCACTCCTCACGTAGCTCCCCCCTCCACCTTCCTGCACTCGCTTTAGCGACAGTGGGTGTGGCGAACATTTTTACTCGATTGAGCATGTGCGGATGGGCCACTTTTCTCAGTTGCCATGGCGACACCAGGTCTCAGGACCCAGAACATACCTGCCAGTTTCAGGAGCCTATGTTTCGATTTTGATTGCAGGACATCGATTACTGTCGCTTTATTCCGATAACATGCTTGGTCTATGGATCCCTCCATGGATGTTCTACTAGAATATTGAATATCCATAGAATTTCCATTCCATAGCCAGAGAAATCTGGAGAGTCGCTGTTGAACTTTGTGAAAAATGCTAGGTAGGTACAGTGTAGGGAGGGAAATTCAAATGCCAACTGAACAATGGAGTTTTTTTTTCACTCCTAGTGTTTTTGGGTGCCGGGGCGGTGGCCTTATGGACGCAACACCCCTGATTATACCTACTTTTCTCCTCAGCTGAAGTTATGTACTTGGTTGTGTATACTTGATGAACTTGGTTGTGTACAGTTGATTTGGAGGATTACACTTATTAAATGCAAATCAGGGGGCCTATTCACTAAAAGAGATAGTGAAAAGATCTCTTTTGAGAATCTCCCAGGAGAGATAAGTCTCCCTTGGGAGACAGGTGTCTTGAGAGAGGTCTCGTACTAAATAGCTAGCCATACACGAGCAGATATCTGCGGCAGTTTTGGCGTTTTTAAACGATATCTGTGGGAAATATCTGTGCGTTAGTGGGTGTTGAAAAGATGGAAGATATGAAAATCGGTCAAGCGATATCGGCGAGAGTTCAAATCTGGCAGATCGTAGTCGGGCGTCCCCCACCAACCTGCAGACTTCTCGGAAGCGATGTCTGAGGTTCAAAGATCTGTTAGATGGATCGGGCAGAGCCCCCTTAACACGTTCAACGCGTACAACTCAGCAGTTGAGTTGTAGCAGTTCTTGCCACAGACGTACAACTCAACTGTTGAGTTTTGGAAGGTTCATTATTTGATGTTCTTTGATTTGCTCGTTCTCGTCCATTTCGCGTAGAAACCAGCCGTTCAAGAGATTCTCCCATCCAGTATGACCTATACAATCGGGAAAGGAGAGCCGTTGGCGGCTCCCCACCTCCGTTTCATTGTTGTGGACCCGTGTTGTACTTCGTACAGAAACTATGCAAGAAGCCAGTCGTCTCTGTTCCCCCCTTTCCTGTGAAGTGATTTACATTTTTTGTTATCCCCTTTGATGTCGGTGCTGTTTTTCATTTCAGCCAGTATTTCATTACACTATACAAATGTGAATTGTTGAGCCTCTTCATGGCAGATAAACGTAAGTTTTCCTCTCATTTTATCTTGTTTTAGTAACTGGCAATGATTCTTAGGTACCTACATGTTTTGTTCCTACCTTTTGGTTTATTATTGGGAGTGATAGGTACCTAAACCTTTTTGATTTGATTTCTATAGAAACAAGCTCGAGTAGCTACGGCCTACTAACACCAGAAAAAAGGCGTTTCAGCAGTGAATCAGGCACGTAACACAGTTTTCAATAAGTATACCTACCTATGTGTTCTGTGTTGTGTTGTGTGTCCTATGTGTGTACCAACCTTGCCTATGTGTTTTTCAGTATTTATTGATGAATGCAGTGATTCGTGCGTCCATCTGTATGTCTGTTTGGGATGTGCTACAGGCTGCAATTTGAAGTAGGTACTCTGACTCGAAAATCTGAGATAATACTCGTTAGATCCCTAGTCATGTAGATGCCGGCTACATATAATATGTATGCCTTGTATAATCATATAAATGTGCTCTGTACAGTTTAGGTGTCGGTGACTTTTGAGGGGTTTTACACCTGTTTCCTGTCGCTTACTGTGTTTTTCGGGAGATTTTTCTTCTTCTCATTATTATTATTATTATTATTATTATTATTATTATTATTATTATTATTATTATTATTATTATTATTATTATTATTATTATTATTATTATTATTATTATTATTATCATTATTTTTTTCTTTTCTCTTCCTCAGATGAAGAACTAAGGACGCCTACCCCCAAGAAGAAAAAGAAGAAACACCTTCAAGACAAGTTCTTCATATCAGAGCTTTCTGAGAGCGTCCTCAACTGCTTGCTGAACGAGATTGACGATTTTGATGATGAAGAGAGTGACGAGTCCCCTGATGATGCGCCTCGCGAGACAACTGACGACGCCCCTGGTGAGACACCTGATGACGCCCCTGATGACACATCTGCCGACGCCCCTGGTTATCCACCTGCCGACGCCTCTAGCAAGACACTTGACGAGGCACCTGACTGTACACCTGACGAGACACCCTATGAGGCCCATGATGAGACACCTGACAATGTCGACGAGCCCAATGATGAGGGCAATGTTGAATGTGCAAACGATGCACCCATTATTGATATTTCTAATATTACCGCATGTGGGGATGTGCCTGCGACCTCCACTCCCATCGCTACCACGACTGAACAACCCCTTTTCCATACTTACTACACTTTGTCTGTTTCACCAAGCCCTGTGCATCTGCATCATTCCAAGTCTAATTCTCCAGAGCCGGAACCTAATCAATCAGTTTCATCGCCCGCTCCTTCACCTTTGGCAGTACCATTACCTCCCTCACCACAGCTACCGTCATCTCAGCGTCCAAAACGAGCCCCAGCGCCTTTGCAACCTCAACAGCTGCCGCCAGTTCCACCAGGCCCTACATCATGGCCCACAGACCCCCCCCCCCCCCCTCTTTCACTTTCACCTGCCAGAGTGGAATGAAAGTTCAACCAGCTGGAAACGAGCCTAAACATTTCTTCCACTTGTTTTTCTCTGAGAGGTTTTTACAGTCAGTTGTTGAAGAAACAAACCGTTTTGCTGACGAATTGTTTTTACGACAAAAAAAAAACCAACTGATCGTTCTCGAATCTCCTTTTGGAAACCCACCATCTTTGGATGAGATGAAGACGTTTTTGGGGATGTATTTTCAAATGGGCATGATTCAAGTGAACAAACAATCAGACTATTGGAGTACTAATTACAAGTTAAGCCTACCTTTTTTTCGGAAAACCATGTCACGAGACAGGTGGATTTCAATCCAGCAAGCATTTCACCTGGCCCCAAATCCTTCCTCTGACGATGAAGAAACCCCTGAAGTTGACTATTCTGACCCACTTCACAAACTTCGACCATTACTGGAGCATTTCCAAGAAACAATGACTAGAATCATAACACCAGGTAAAAATGTCAGTATTGACGAGTCCATTGCTCCTTGGAGAGGCCGAATTTTTTTCAGACAATACTTACCACCAAAGAGCCATAAATACGGCTTCAAGCTGTATATATATGCTTGCAGAAGATGATGGACTTATTCATAGGTTCGTGGTGTATGCTGGTTCTGCGGGCGTTGAAGTGGGTGGCCTAAATCACACCAAGAAAGTTGTTTATAGGCTCATGTCTGGCTTCTTGGGAGAGGGTCGATCGTTATTCATGGATAACTTCTATAATAGCGGGGAGTTGGCTGCCTCATTGTTGCTGGAGGACACCTACGTCTCAGGGACTTTAAGAGCTAGTCGCAAGAATAATCCGCCGGAAGTAACAAAAGCCAAACTCAAGAATGGTCAGTCTGTGCAGAGATGGTCCCCAGAAGGAATCAGTGTAACGAAGTGGGAAGACAAAAGGGAAGTGCTCCTAATTTCTACGGAATTTTCTGGAGATCTGGTGGAAACGTCAAATCGTCGGGGAATGGCTACTAAGAAGCCTGAAGTTGTGGTCGAGTACAATAAATACATGGGCGGCATAGATCGATCGGACCAGTACCTGTCTTACTACATTTTGCACAGGAGGACGTTGCGTTGGTACATGAAGCTTTCGTTTCATGTTTTGGAGCTTATGCTTCTGAATGCGTTCATTTTGTACCAGCGTTGCCAGAAGAGTAGAAGGGAAAAAGCCATGACGCTCTACGATTTTCGATTGGCCATCGTTGAGCACCTATGTGCACCACCCCCAGCTCTTCCACCACAACCTAAAAGCACAAAAGTTATGAACGGAGAACACTTGCCGGTTTCATTTGAAATAAAAAGTGGGGGGGGGCAAAAAAAGAGGAAGGCTTGCAGAGTTTGCCATAAGAAACGTGTAAGATCTCAAGTGTACACCTACTGCCCTGGATGTGAAGGCTCGCCAGGGCTGTGCGTTCCCGACTGTTTCCTTGAGTACCACCGAGAGGAAGGACTTCAAGTGATTTGAAAAAAGAAACCAGTCATGCAGCATGAATTAATGAGCGAATTTTCAAAGAAATATTCGAATTAATGGCTATGGTTTTGAATAAAGGAAAACTTCTTCCTCCTACTGTTAGTACCTAAATTGAATAATTTGAAATAGATTTTTTCTTTCGTCTTCCTTCTAGTAATACGTGGGCCGGTACTTGTCTATCTATGAAGGTATCATAACAATTATATGTCAAATGGGAAATTCAAGGAGTTGTACTAATCGTTTGCCTCCCCCTTTTTTGCTTCGAACTCTCGTCTTCAATTAATACTTCTCACATTTTTCAATCTGACCACTCTAAGGGGGTGGGGGGGGGGGGGGGGGGGGGGGTAAGAGTTTAAAGATTATCCTAGTTTTGGGTAATTTTTGCGCACTTTAAATGCTCTAATTTAAGAACGGATTTAGATATCTAAAATCCGATTTCACCATCGTGTTCAGCGTGCAAAAACCTTTAAAATGAGGGGGTCACTTGTTAGAAAATAACATTTTGGGGATTTTTGGGTAATTTTTGCGCACTTTAAATGCTCTAATTTGAGAACGGATCAAGATATCTAAAATCCGATTCCACCATCGTGTTCAGCGTGCAAAAACCTTTAAAATGAGGGGTCACTTGTTGGAAAATAACATTTTGGGGATTTTTGGGTAATTTTTGCGCACTTTAAATGCGCCAAAACCCTCCTTAGAGTAGGCCAATTTCGCCCATCTTCGAACTTAGCCTTTCGATTGCCAAGATAGATTTTTTGTGCAAATTTGAGCTGTTTATCTCAATTCTATCGAGAGTTATCGTCTGGAGTGACACATATATAAATATTATATATACATATAAAAAAGTGTTAAATTTCAGGAATCGTTTTAGAATGGTCTGAAACGGATTTCTATGAAGAAAATTTCCAAAAATTTATATTATTTAAATTTCGAAGCCATTGCAAGCTTCATTTTCTTTGAAAATTCGCTAAAAGAAACCACGAAAGGTGTTTACCACCTTCCTTCAAGCATTTCAAGTTAATTCAATGTATAATTTACCATACTGTACATTTCTTGTAATTAAGCATTATTCTGAATATTATCCTGTTTCTTTCTATGTGCTTTATTACAAACAAACAAAAAAATCCTACATTGTTTTGCACTTATCACACCACCTATCCACCTACCTTGCAAAAAATACGTCTGAGGGTCATTATTTATTCCAGTCCCTTCATTTTATTGACGAAAAATTGCGTTTTTTTGGCGTTTCTGAGCCATCACTCAACAGTTGAGTTGTACGTGTAGGGGGAAAGAGGGGAGCATTGCGGGTTTGCAGATTCAGTTTTGTCTGCTCTGACGTACCACTCAACAGTTGAGTCGTGACTCCAATGTCTTGAAAAAAGAAAAAAAAGTGAAGAAAAAACTTTGTTTTGGTTAGATACCTATACTTATACGAAAATAGGCTTTTTACCGAATTTGGTTTCATTAACTTGCGTACATATAGGCAAGTTACCAAGGAATTCTGGTACGCGTTGAAAAGATGGAAGATATGAAAATCGGCCAAGCGATATCGGCGAGAGTTCAAATCTGGCAGATCGTAGTCGGGCGTCCCCCACTAACCTGCAGACTTCTCGGAAGCGATGTCTGAGGTTCAAAGATCTGTTAGATGGATCGGGCAGAGCCCCCTTACGTTCAGATGTCCACTAGTTTTCCCCTAGTTCTGTTGTCCCCCGAGATCTCTTCTCTATATAGAAATCGGTTTTTATCGTTGTGGTTTGAAAATGGGTAAAAAAGAGTGGCCGAACGAATTGATAGAATTATTGATAGACATGTACAAGGAGAGACCTTGCCTGTGGCAGTTAAAAAACGCTGCAAAGTCCTTGTCACATGGGGTTTATTATTCTACAGAAATGTTGGCTGTAAATTTATTGTTTGTTTCATGTGAAATAATTGAAATAGCTATTTCTGATGGTTTCCACCAATTTTGGCCCCCAAAACACAAATTAGGTAGGTACGATCTTTTTTTTTTTTTTTTTTTCAAATTATCTTTGATCATTGGTAGTGCCATCATTTAATCGTCTTGATCCACGTGTTGACACTTTTTCTAGTGTTATTCTACAAATTGATGGTGATTTCGCAGGTATTTGACTCATAAAAAATCAATTTTGGGAGCTGAACATCTGGTACAACCTCAATTTTCCACTCCTTGGCCAAAATCGACTTCATATTCGATCTTCTCGTCCCCAAAAACATGGAAAACGATACCTCAAAAGCTCATGTTACCAAAATGTTGCTAAAACGCAAAAAGTACCTATTTTCACACACATTTTCACTCATAACACCCCTGGGTATATTCCGATCGGGCTGAAAAGTTTCGGGACACAACTAGGGCCCAAATGGAGCATGTGTGCGAAAGAACGACTTTTTTAGATCGAAAATGAAGCCTGTACACGTGATACGGCGGACGGCGTACGGCGGACGGCGTACGGCGGACGGACATTGCATTTTTTGAATCTACACGGAAAGAAAAAAGTTTGAGGGGGTGTTATAAAAATTTTTTGCTGAGCGATTACATAGGTGTAATATTCACAGAATAATATACCAAAAAACGCTGCAAAGTCCTTGTCACATGGGTTTATTATTCCATTGGACATACCTACCTACAGAGATGTTGGCTGTTTATTTATTGTTTCTTTCATATAAAATAATTGAAATAGCTATCTCTGGTGGTTTCCACCAATTTTGGCCCCCAAAACACGAATAAGAATTCATTTATTTCATAAGGCTTCATTTTTTAAAATTTTTTTTTTAAATAAATTATCTCTGATCATTGATAGTGCCATTTAATCGTCTTGATCCACCTGTTGACACTTTTTCCAGTGTTATTATACAAATTGATGGTGATTTCAAACGATTTCCCAGGTTTTTGACTCATAAAAAATCAATTTCGGGAGCTGAACATCTGGTAGAACCTCAATTTTCTATTCTTTGGTCAAAATCGACTTCATATTCGGTATTCTCGTCCCCAAAAACATGAAAAACGATACCTTAAAAGCTCATGTTACCAACATGTTGCTAAAACGCAAATAGTACCTATTTTTATACACATTTTCACTCATAACACCCCTGGGTATATTCCGATCGGGCTGAAAAGTTTCGGGACACAACTAGGGCCCAAATGGAGCATGTGTGCGAAAGAACGATTTTTTTAGACCGAAAATGAAGCCTGTACACGTGATACGGCGGACGGCGTACGGCGTACGGCGGACGGCGTACGGCGGACAGCGTACGGCGGACGGTCATTGCATTTTTGGAATCTACGTACCTTGAAACGGAAAAGAAAAAATTTTGAGGGGGTGTTATAAAAATTTTTTGCTGAGCGATTACATAGGTGTATTATTCACAGAATAATAAACCAAAACGCTGCAAAGTCCTTGTCACATGGGTTTATTATTCTATTGGACATACATACAGAAATGTTGGCTGTTCATTTATTGTTGCTTTCATGTAAAATAATTGAAATAGCTATTTCTGATGGTTTCCACCAATGGTGGTACGCTCCTTTTTTATTTTATTTTTTTATATTATCATTGATCATTGGTAGTGCCATTTAATTGTCTTGATCCACGTGTTGACACTTTTCCTAATGTTATTCTACAAATTGATGGTGATTTCAGACGATTTCGCAGGTTTTTGACTCATAAAAAATCGATTTTGGGAGCTGAACATCTGGTACATCCTCAATTTTCCACTCCTTGGTCAAAATCGACTTCATATTCGGTCTTCTCGTCCAAAAAAACATGGAAACCGATACTTCAAAAGCTCATGTAATCAACATGTTGCTGATCCGCAAACGCAAAAGTACCTATTTTTACACACATTTTCACTCATAACACCCCTGGGTGTATTCCGATCGGGCTGAAAAGTTTCGGGACACAACTAGGGCCCAAATGGAGTATGTGTGCGAAAGAACGACTTTTTTAGACCGAAAATGAAGCCTGTACACGTGATACGGCGGACGGACATTGCATTTTTGGAATCTACGCACCTTGAAACGGAAAGGAAAAAAGTTTGAGGGGGTGTTATAAAAATTTTTTGCTGAGCTATTACATAGGTGTACTATTCACAGAATAATAAACCAAAACGCTGCAAAGTCCTTGTCACATGGGTTTATTATTCTATTGGACATACATACAGAAATGCTGGCTGTTCATTTATTGTTACTTTCATGTAAAATAATTATTGAAATAGCTATTTCTGGTGGTTTCCATCAATTTTGGCCCCTAAAACTTGAATTAGATACGCCCCTTTTTTTCAAATTATCTTTGATCATTGGTAGTGCCATTTAATCGTCTTGATCCACGTGTTGAAACTTTTCCTAGTGCTATTCTACAAATTGATGGTGATTTCAGACGATTTCGCATGTTTTTGACTCATAAAAAATCAAATTTGGGAGCTGAACATCTGGTACAACCTCAATTTTCCACTCCTTGGTCAAAATCGACTTCATATTCGGTCTTCTCGTCCCCAAAAACATGGAAAACGATACCTCAAAAGCTCATTTTACTACAAGTGACTAAAACACAAAAAGTATACCTATTTTTAAACACATTTTCACTCATAACACCCCTGGGTATATTCCGATCGGGCTGAAAAGTTTCGGGACACAACTAGGGCCCAAATGGAGCATGTGTGCGAAAGAACGAATTTTTTAGACCGAAAATGAGGCCGGTACACGTGATACGGCGTACGGCGGACGGACATTGCATTTTTGGAATCTATGCACCTTGAAACGGAAAAGAAAAAACGCTGCAAAGTCCTTGTCACATGGGTTTATTATTCTATTGGACATACCTACAGAAATGTTGGCTGTTCATTTATTGTTTCTTTCATATAAAATAATTGAAATAGCTATCTCTGGTGGTTTCCAACAATTGTGGCCCCCAAAACACGAATAAGGTAAGCTCCTTTTTTTTAAAATACTTAAATTATCTCTGATCATTGATAGTACCATTTAATCGTCTTGATCCACCTGTTGTCACTTTTTCCAGTGTTATTATACAAATTGATGGTGATTTCAAACGATTTCCCAGGTTTTTGTCTCTTAAAAAATCAATTTCGGGAGCTGAACATCTGGTAGAACCTCAATTTCCTATTCTTTGGTCAAAATCGTGAAAAACATGAAACACGATACTAAAAGCTCATGTTACCAACATGACGCTAAAACGCAAAAAGTACCTATTTTTATACACATTTTCACTCATAACTCCCCTGGGTATATTCCGATCGGGCTGAAAAGTTTCGGGACACAACTAGGGCCCAAATGGAGCATGCGTGCGAAAGAACGATTTTTTTAGACCAAAAATGAAGCCTGTACACGTGATACGGCGGACGGCGTACGGCGGACGGCGGACGGACAATGCATTTTGGTTTATTATTCTGTGAATAATACACCTATGTAATCGCTCAGCAAAAAATTTTATAACACCCCCTCAAACTTTTTTCTTTTCCGTTTCAAGGTGCGTAGATTCAAAAAATGCAATGTCCGTCCGCCGTACGCCGTCCGCCGTATCACGTGTACAGGCTTCATTTTCGATCTAAAAAAGTCGTTCTTTCGCACACATGCTCCATTTGGGCCCTATTTGTGTCCCGAAACGTTTCAGCCCGATCGGAATATACCCAGGGGTGTTATGAGTGAAAATGTGTGTGAAAATAGGTACTTTTTGCGTTTTAGCAACATGTTAGTAAAATTAGCTTTTGAGGTATCGTTTTTCATGTTTTTGGGGACGAGAAGACCGAATATGAAGTCGATTTTGGCCAAGGAGTGGAAAATTGAGGTTGTACCAGATGTTCAGCTCCCAAAATTGATTTTTTATTAGTCAAATACCTGCGAAATCACCATCAATTTGTAGAATAACACTAGAAAAAGTGTCAACACGTGGATCAAGACGATTAAATGATGGCACTACCAATGATCAAAGATAATTTGAAAAAAAAAAGATCGTAGGTACCTACCTAATTTGTGTTTTGGGGGCCAAAATTGGTGGAAACCATCAGAAATAGCTATTTCAATTATTTCACATGAAACAAACAATAACTGTACAGCCAACATTTCTGTAGAATAATAAACCCCATTTGACAAGGACTTTGCAGCGTTTTGGAATCTACGCACCTTGAAACGGAAAAGAAAAGATTTTGAGGGGGTGTCATAAAAATTTTTTGCTAAGCGAATACATAAAATTGTAAATTGTAAGTCGGATCACTCAGGAATGGGGGTCGGTTGCCCCAAAGCACGGAAGCCTATTGGCTTATTGTACTTTTCCTGAGTGTCCTAGCTTAATCAAATAACCCCAGTCCCCTGGTGAGGGTTGTAAGGTTTTTGATTATATTTTCGCTGGGAAATTCCCTCATTGGGGTTGAGGCCCCAAAGAGGTTGTGCCTGCGCTGAGCGAGTGCTGGGCACTCAAATATTATGTGGGATGCTTTTTCGTCTGTCTCCTCACATAGTCTGCATTGGGTTGTTTGCTGTGTGACCCCTATGCGGTTTAGGTGGAAGCGCAGGGGGAGGAAGCCGGTTAATAGGCCGACTATTTGCCTCAGCTCTCTGCGGTTCAGTCTAAGGAGCTCCTCAGTAGCGTTGGAGTTGGGTCTGGCCATCATCCGTTTACTGTGAGCGTGTCCATCTATACGTGACCATCTTTTGGTGGTCTGTGAGCGAACCCACCGGTTGATGGCCCCTCTGATGGTGGTTTTTGGTAGGCCGACCGCCGGTTCTGGGCCAGTGAAGGGTGTTTGAGAGCCCTTTCTGGCGAGTGAATCGGCGTTTTCGTTGCCTATAATTCCTCTATGGCCTGGCACCCACTCCAGAGTAACTCTGTTGTGTTTCGCCAGGGCGTTGAGGGTTTGCATACAGTCCCAGACCACTCTAGATGAGACGATGGGGGCTGTAAGTGCTTTTATTGATGCTTGGCTATCCGAGAGTATGCGGGTGTGGGATCCACGGTGTCCCCTCCTCAGGCTCTCAGAAGCCGCAGCATCAATTGCCACTATTTCTGCCTGGAATACAGAGGTGAAATTCCCCAGTGGGGTTGAAAAGTCCCACCTGGGTCCTGCCCCGTATACTCCGGCACCAGTGCCGTCATCCATTTTTGATCCATCTGTGTACCAGATTATATCATTGGAGCAGCATTTTTTCCAACCATGCCCCGCCCACATCAGCACGGATGCGTATGGGTGTGGTTGATGGAGGGTTTTTGGCATAACATCCGCCACCATGTCAAGTAGTGGTTCTTGTATAGCCTTTAGTATATTGGTATGGCCTGGGTGGGGTGTGTCCCGCCAGGTACCATTCCATTTCAGCCTCAGGGAGGCCATTGCGGCCTCCCCTTTAATGTAGATATCTATTGGGGGTAAGCCCAGTAGAATCTCCATGGCTGCAGTGGGTGTACCATGCATTGCACCTGTGATGGTTAGACAGGCCAGTCGTTGTACACTGGTAAGGGTTTGGCAGGCCCCTACCTGACTGACCTTCGGCCACCACACAGCGCAGCAGTACGTAAGAATGGGTCGTACTATCGCGGTATAAATCCAGTGGACCATCCGCGGCTGTAGGCCCCATGTTTTTCCGCAACTGCGTTTTGCGCACATAAGGGCTCCCTTGCCCCTATTTGCTATGTACTCGAGGTGTTTGTTCCAGGTGAGCGTTGCATCCAGGTAGACGCCCAGATACTTCACCCCACGCTGGAATGACACCTTTGAGTTGTAAAACCGGGGTTCTGAGAGACCTCTCAGATTCCTCCTTCTTGTGAATTGAACCAGCGTGGTTTTATTTGGGTTTACATTTAGGCCCTCTGTGCCACACCAGTCTTCCACTGCTTTCAGAGCTGACTGTGTCAGATCTGAGACTGTGCTGACAAAGGGACCCCTAACTAGGATTACCACATCATCAGCATAGCCCTGTACGTAGAGGCCTTGACCACTGAGTTTCTCCAGCAGAGAGTCCACAACAAGGTCCCACAGAAGGGGGGACAAAACCCCGCCCTGCGGGCAACCCCTTGCCACAGACATCCCCACGGACTCCCCAAGGAGCTCAGCCTCTACTGTCCTGCTAGTCAGCATGGTACTTATCCACCTACACAGGGTGGTGTTTGTTCCATGCCGGCGCGCTGAGTTTATAATTGAGTCTACAGAGGTATTGTCAAAAGCGCCCTCTATATCCAGAAATATACCTATGGCAAATTCTTTAGTTGCTAGCACCGATTCCACCTGTGACACCAGGTGGTGCAGTGCTGCCTCACAGGATTTGCCCGGTTGATAGGCAAACTGATTGGTGTGTAGAGGCCTCTCTGTGAGAGAGGTTTCCCTCAGATACCTATCAACCAGTTTCTCTAATGTCTTCAAAATGAAGGACGTTAGACAGATGGGTCTGAACGCCTTTGCCTGGTTGTACCAAGGTTTCCCTGGCTTAGGCAGAAAGATGACCCTTGCTTTGCTCCATCTTTGGGGTATTGTGCCTGTAGCCAGGCAGGCCCTAAAGAGTGCACTCAGGATCCTGGCTATCCCATGGCCCCCTTCCTGAAGCAGTTTGGGGATAATGCCATCTGGGCCCGGCGATTTGTATGGGCTGAAGGTGCTGATAGCCCACTTTGTGCGTTCAATGGAGACCACACCCTTTGCCACTTCCCAGTCTGCCCTGGTTGCTCTCATACCCTGAGCGCCGGTTGGTGGTTGAGGTGGGGGTCCCCGAACGTCAGTCACCGCCGAGCCAGGGAAGTGAGTCTCTAGTAGGAGCGCTAGAGTGTCCCCGGCTGTTGTGGTGTAGCTTCCATCTGGTTTAACTAGTGTGCCAATTGGATTGATAGGAGCCTTAGAAAGGACTCTTTGGAGTCTTGCACATTCCGAGGTTTTTTCCACCTCTTCACAGAACTTCCTCCATGTGTCCCTTTGTGATTTCCTTATAAGACTCCTGAGTTGGGCCAGCTTGGTCTTATAAGCGTCCCAGTTGCCCGTCTTTTGCGCCCTATTATATAGTTTGCGTGTTTCACGCCTAGTGACTTCTATTTCCCTATTCCACCAGGGGACCCCGGTGGTTGAGAGTTTAGTTGTCATAGGAGTGTGATTATTGAATGAGGTGAGTAGTGCCTCTTCTAATTCTCCCGCTACCGCCTCAATATCAACTATATTGTGTAATTTGGTCCGAGTTCCTCTCAACCAGCCCTCCACTTCCTCCCTATAGGCTTCCCAGTTCGTCTTCCGAGGATCGCGGTAGGATTGCTGCGTTTTACCCACACCTTGGATTTCCACAACAATATACCTATGATCCGAGTAGGAGGGAGTATCGGATACGAACCATTTCTTTATTCTTTGATCTAGTGGAGGGGTAATAATGGTAATGTCAAGGACCTCTTTCCTATTTATGGTGACAAATGTTGGTTTGTTTCCCCGGTTTGCTACATATAGATTACTAGCTACCAGGTAGTCAAACAAGCATCTACCTCTGGTGTTGGTGTCGGTGCTTCCCCAGGCAACATGGTGGGCGTTGGCATCCGCGCCGACTAGGAGCTGCACATTGTCCGTGCGGCATTTTTCGACAAGGTCCGGCACCTCCACGGGTGGTGGCCCCTCCGATGAGTAAGCGAATACATAGGTGTATTATTCACAGAATAATAAACCAAATCGCTGCAAATTCCTGCACAACGGTTTATTATTTTGTACAGAATACCCTCCTGTTACAGATCACAGGTCTCCGTATAGAAAACCCGTCTATATAACATAATGTATATTCTACACATATTATGTAGATCGCGGACCCTCCGTAGGTTGGTACCTAACCCCGTACTCGTTACTAGGTACCTACCTAAACCGTTGTGTAATAATTTACCTGTATAGGTTCCCCTTCTACGGAGAGAGAATAATGATAATGAACCGTTGTGTAATAATTTGACCATCAATAATACTTCAACGGTTGTTCAAGTTGCAAAAGTAGGTACCTATAAACAAAATCCAACCCCTTCTGGGTAGATGAGCCGTTGTGTAATAATTTAGCGTTGTGTAATAATTTGCCACTGTGTAATAATTTACAGTTGTGTAATGATTTACCGTTGTGTAGTGATTTACCGTTGTGTAATAATTTGCCATTGTGCAATAATTTACCCATCAATAATACTTTAACGGTTTTTCAAGTTGCAAAAGTACCTATCAACAAAATCCAGCCCCTTCTGGGTAGATGAGCCATTGTGTAATAATTTACCGTTGTGTAATAATTTACCGTTGTGTAATAATTTGCCATTGTTTAATAATTTACCCATTAATAATACTTCAACGTTTGTTCAAGTTTCAGAAGTACCTACCAACAAAATCCAATAGTCCATCACTTATAAAATGAAATAATATCAATGACCAACTCGACTTCATACAGCCAGCCTTGATTATAACCAGGCGCTCCTTAGTGATGATTATCTGAGCCGGATTTATACCGTTTGATTCACGATCGTGTTGACGAAGCTTTTTGGTGCACACGAACGGCTGGACGTACAGTGCTCTGGGTGGTCTCAAAAAATTTTTTAGGTCAAGACAAATTTAATATCGTAAAAAAAACCATACCCTTCAATTGTAAGTTTTTGAGATACGGCGTTTTGAAAATTTCAACCCCTATTTTGAACCCCTTAGAGATGACTGACAGTAACGTCGAGCTTCGAGGACCAACTAGACCCCGAAGGGAACCTATAACCCGAATTTCATCAATTTTTATTCATGGTAACTAAGAAAAGTGGCCTGTACGGCGTACGGCGGACAGTCAGAAATATTTTTATTGCAGTTTTGGATTCTACATACCTTGAAACGTAAACCATCAAATTTTGAGGGGGGGGCTAAGATTTTTTTTTTTTTCATGCTCGATTCCAATGGGTCATTATTGAAAATAATAAACCAAAACCCGAACTCCAGAACTGCATTCCGAACGTGTTCAGGACTTGGAGGAAAATTACTGCGAACAGCGAACTCAAAACTAGAACTCTGAACGCCTGTTCTGCGAACGCTATAAACACTAGGGCGCCTGCGCGGAACTTTTTAGAACTGTCTGGAACTGTACGGAACTCTACTGCGAACGAAGCTCGGGAAAACTGGGTCGAGCTGACCAAAGCAGTTCCATTGAATTGGCTCGTAACAACAGCCTGAATTTGATACAAGGATGGCGAATATTCCGTTATTTCATCAGCCATCAACGCGGTGTTATCTCAAGCACCATTAGAAAGCAGCCAAAATAACACGTGCGGGAAGATGCTGCAGGAATATGGTGCGCAGAAATTCGTCCTTCACTTGAGAACCAGCTAAGCCCCTCATTTCACGAAGTAAAATGGGGGTTTCTTATCCCCCAGGTCCAATTCGGCCAAAAGTTTGTTTACTTTGCATCCCTCAGAAATTTCAAATTCTGACTCCAATCTGTTCATCAAATCTGTGAAGGTGTAGGTAATGGTCAATGGCTTGAGCAAAAAATCTGCTATCAATTCGGCAATATCACTGTCCAGAGAGCCTATAATGTCCCTCCAGAGGCGCTTTGGGCTTCCATCTTACCTACTGGCCGCCATATGTGACTACCTAAAGAGCCGCAGCTTAGTGTATGAGTCTGAGGGGAAGGTGTGCAGAAAGAAGATCACCAGTGGAGCGGCTCAGGGTCTATATTGGGGCCCGATCTGTGGAATGTGAGCTACGATGGGATCCTCCTGCTTGACATGCCAGAGGATGTGTTCCTGGTGGGCTATGCTGATGATGTAGCGGTGTTGATAAAATCTCATCCAATCAATGAGGCGAGTCATGCCTTGGATGGAGGAGCATGGGTTGCAGCTTGCAGTACACAAAACCGAAATAGTGCTACTGACTAAGAGGCACATCAACCGTGTCACCCAATTTCAGGTGGAGGACGAAACCATTGACTCATCTCATTCGGTACGGTACCTGGGTGTGACCCTCGACTGCAGGCCGACCTTCTGGGAGCACATCAAGCGAGCAGGAGAAAGAGCAGCGGCAGTGACAGCAAACCTGAGCAGGCTAATGGCAAACATCGGTGGACCATCGCCCAAGAAAAGGAAGATGCTCATGACCATAGCCGAGGCAATCATGTTATATGGAGTGGAGGTGTGGGCTGAACCCCTACAAGTTAAAAAGTACCGAGACCACCTTCGGTCAGTGCAGAGGAGAGGATCCCTACGAATAGCAAGTGCTTACCGTACCCTCCTTCCCTGCCGTGGGGATCAATGCTGCCACCATCCCAATCGACCTCCTAGCAATGGAGAGGAAGTTTATCTACCTCCGGCGATCCGCACAGGAGTCAAGATCCCTTATCAAGAAAGAGGAGAGAGAAATAGGTAACATTGCAGCAGTGGCAAAATGAGTGGGAAACTGATGACAGGGGGGCATGGACCCGCGTACTTATTCCACAGGTGCGCCCATGGCTTGACAGGAGGCACGGAGAAGTGGATTTCTACATCACTATGTTCCTGTCGGGCCATGGATACTTCCGGTCCTATCTGCACAGAAGGGCGCTAGCAGACACCACAACGTGCTGGTACTGTAATGCACCAAACGACGACGCCGAACACACGTTTTTCCACTGCTCCAGATAGAGCAGGGAAAAGGAGATCCTAGAAGAACAGGAGGGCGAAATCACGCCAACTAATGTGATCAGGAAGATGATCTCTAGACAGGAAACCTGGGAGAGGATTGTGTTCTACATAGTCCGAATCCCAAAGGCAAAAAAGCTGGATGACACGATCCTCAGGTGAGCAATAAACTGGAGATCCCAAGAAGAGATCAGAAGAGGGCGTGATTCCGCCCAGTGATCGACCCCACTCCGAAGTAATGCTGAACAAGTGATTCCGGGGTGGATTAGGTCAAGAGGATCAGGGTTAGTGGGTTTTTAGAGAGTGAAACCTCACACGGCTGCGGAGTGCGGACCCTCCAAAGCGCAAGTCTTTTTCAAGTTTTTCCCACTGTTTCCCTCGTAAAAAAAAAGCAATGAACTTGGCACTGTCCAGACAGCCTATAATGTGGTCATATTATTTGGTGGTCTGTCTAACAATTTGAGCAGTAGCGAATTGAGCTCAGATTGAGCATGCGCCAAATTTTAACATTTCTTCGCCAAAAAGGTGGAATTTTGATGGCAACCCGAGCTAAATCTGACGTCTGACTTGGACGGCTGTTATGTTTCAACTCGTCGGTCTTATTTCCACCAATCAATTTACGCTTTGTTGTATAAAATTGGACTGTTATTACCTGAAGGTGTTGAAACCGGCGACTTTTGTGGGAAACTTGTGAAATCCGGGTATTAGCCAGTATGCAAAATTTCATGCCACTTCACTGTCTGGTTTCCCCACTTTGGTCTTCCTTGGGATGACTAGGTTTTCGTAGTATAGACACAACAACTTGCAGCCGAACGATTTATTGCTAAAAGTGACTTGACCAGATTATGCACACGATTGAGAATCAAATTTTACAGACAATGCGACAACCACAACCTTACATTCTTATATTCAAGAAGGATGGCTGTTGAGTAGGTAACTCTTTTTTATCTTACGCAGAAGGGACATCTATACGGGTAAATAATAAACCGTTGTGTAATAATTTGCAGCGTTTTTATTGCATTTTCGGGACTCTAGAAACCTTGTAACGGAAACCATCAAATTTTGAGGGGGGGGGGGGGGGAGGGTTAAATTTTTTTTTTTTTCCATGCTCGATTCCAAAGGTTCATTATTGAAAATAATAAACCAAAATTTCTGTCCGTCCGCCGTGCTTCGCACTTTTCTTAGAAACCATGAACCAAAATTGACGAAATTCAGTTTATAGGTCCCATTTGGGGTCAAATTGGTTCTCGAAGCTCGGCTTTAATGCCAGTCATCCCTAAGGGGTGAAAAATAGGGTTTGAAATCTCCAGGACGCCGTTATCTCGAATTTTTTACGTTTTTAAATACCTAGTTCTCGAACTTGGGAGTTTTAGCGAATTTTCGAAGAAAAGGAAGCTATTGTTCTCGGTCCAAAATTTTTAAAACTCGAATTTCCGAAAGATTTTCATACCAAAATCCGTTTCAGACCATCCTGGATTCACTGCCGAAAGACACCAAAAATTATATGTATATATATATATATATATATATATATATATATATATATATTTATATATGTATGTGTCATTCCAGACGATAACTCTCGAAAGAATTGAGATAAAAAGTTCAAATTTGCACGAAAAATCTGTCTTGGCAATCGACAGGCTAAGTTCGAAGATGGGCAGAATCGGGTCACTCTAAGGGGGAGTTTTGGGGAGTTTTAGGGGGGAAAATTACCCATAAATTCCCAAAATGAAACATTCTGACAAGTGACACCTCATTTTAAAGGTTTTTGTACGCTGAACACGATCAAATCAAACTGGAGCACTTTGAAGATGAAGGAACGTGGTTATTTCTTGAGATGTTCTTCCTGGTTCGTCTGCTCTAATCTGATAACGGAATGGGATATCGCAATTCTGACTTCACCATCGTGTTCAGCGTTGGAAAATCTACAAACCGAGGTGTTACTCGGCAAAAAATGGAACAAAAAATTTGTTATGTAGGTACCTAGGTATCCAATACCTACTCTTCTGGTATTCAAAACATTTTTATTTCCCCCTCCTCCCCCTTCCACCCCGAATTTTACTTTGCGTAAAACTACTCCTGTTTTAATTTTGTATGGTATCAAGTTGGGAAAACATTGGCCGAAAATTAATTTTCAGAAAATTTTAGGCGGAGGAGGAAGATGCTGAAAACTTCGAAAATTCGCTCTTATAGCCATGCTGCATGACTGTGGTTTTTTTAAAACCTCCCGGAGCATTGCACGTCCAGCCGTTCGTTCTCAGTAAGGCCCACAAGTTTGCATCGACAGGCATTTTCAACAGGATGGTGAATGAAACTGTATGCATTCAACCCAGATATCATTGCTGGGGACGCGGCAACAATCGGGAATTGGCCAGAGATAATCATTGCTAGGGAGCACCTGATTATAATCACGCATGGCTGTGTGAAGTCAAGTTGGTTGTTCTGCGATATTATTTCATTTGAAAAATGATGGCTCTTCTGGATTTTGTTGATAGGTACTTTTGTAACTTGAATAGGTAAACGCTATGTTTCATGAATAACAATAATATTACGAAATGTAATTCCCGGGCTGGCTCAATATTCGATTTAGGGCATCTATACAAGTAAATTATTACACAACGGTTTATTATTGCTTCATGAATAACTACAACAAATTATGAGTGATGAATGATTGAATTGTTGAATCCCGCGCATTTGTATGAAACTTTAATTCCGGGGCCGGCTCCAGTAAGTACTCGATTTAGGGCTTTCCTGGGGGAGCTCGAGGGTACTGACCACAGAAAACAGTGATCTACGCATAAGGAGCATCTATACAGGTAAATAATAAACCTTTGTGTTTGCAGCGTTTTTATGTAGGTATCTACCTTATATAGGATATTAAAAAACTGTTTTTATATTTTTTTAGGCAGACTAGTCCCTGCTCGCGTACCTACCCCGTGCACACCCTTCCGAGCGTGCACGCACTTCATCCAAGTACCCTAAAAAGGGGAGAAGCCCTTTTTAGACCACAGTATCTGTTTGCAACTTGTTCCTTGTTTAACGAAAAATAAGTACCTAGGTACTCGCAGTGTAGCGGATTTATGTACTGAAACGAGCCGAGACAATGTTAATAAAAACGTTATTTCTCGCGTCGCCGGAATATGGCGGGCAGACCTAAGAAATGGGCGAGAGTGGTGGGGACGGTAGATAATAAAAAGAATGGGGAAACCGGGAAAGAAGTACGAGGTGGAAGCATCGAAGGGCAGGCAGTAAGTTGTCCTGTGGAGCAGGTGCACGTGATGAGCGCAGTTAGGACGGCGCCTTCTTTTAACCGTCCTCACCAACATTTTTATTACACACTCAGCTTAACTGGGGAAGGGAGAGCAGATGCTTCCTCCATCTCGTTAGATTTTACCCTGAGAAGCCCAAGGAAAACGCCGTTTTTTCATTCTATATCGCGAGCGATTATTATCTTTTTGTTCTGAAAGAAAAAGGAGATAGGGGCTGTTGAGAAAAATTAAAATTTCATGTGAATTAGTGTGTGTCCATTAACGAGAAACGTTTTGGGATTTCGGTTGATATTAAAAATGAACCAGGAGTGTTATCTCCCTTCGGAGGTTATCTCGTTCTCTGAGGTCTGACGTATCAAGTACCTACCTGGAGATTCTGGAGGACTGATGCGGCGATGCTGGTTCCTAAAGAGTGCGCATGCGTCAAGACTTGGACATTTCCTCACCACTTCTGGCTAGCTTTTAACAATACTACCCGTAGATAAGCAATAATCAGTGTGACCCTGGCGTGATGCTGGTGATAAGTCTACTGACAAATCAATTGATTGAATTTCATGTTTTGTTCTTTCCCTAAATTCCGAATTAGATATCTAGGCAGCAGGGGTGTTGCGTCCATAAGGCCACTGCCGCGGCACCCAGAAACACCAAGAGTAAAAAAAAAACTCCATGTGTTTAGTTGGCATTTGAATTTCCTTCCGTACATTGTACCTAGCATTTTTCACAAAGCTCAACAGTGACTCGACAGAGTTCTCTGGCTATGGATGTTCAATATGTGGTTCCGTCATGTTGGCTCCCTGTAGCTCCCCAGACGGAGCATGTTATCGGAATATAGCGACAGTAATCGATGTCGTGCAATCGAAATCGAAACCTAGGCTCCTGAAACTGGCAGGTCCTGGGACCTAATGTTCCCGTGGCAACCCAGAAAAGTGGCCCGTCCGCGCAAGCTCAGTCGAGTAAACATTTAGTTCGCCACACCCACTTTGGGCCTGTCCCCAGAATCTGATTACAAACCTGTTCGGACGTAGGTACATAAACGCCCGAAGTAGTGCGTCTGGTGTCCGCTCGAGCGCTAGCTGCGGCTAGCGGGTTCGATCAGATCATGCTGTTTTTTGGGTCTTAGAACGAACGAATATAATTGTGATTATATTAGTAAATTGCAGCAAGCATCGCGTCAGCCATAGGCGGTGCAATTTCGGTCTGTCGGTCCAGAGTTTTGAAATACGTTCTTTCATGTAGTTCTTTGGGTTTTGCAAACCTGAGCTCCTCTCGAACGGCAAGATGGCGTTCAACCTCCGAAAGGGAAAGTTGTGAAAAGTTTTATCGTTGTTATAAATATTATCCAAGTTAATCGTTCTTACCCGTTCTGTAATTAAATTCGCTCAAGTGAATTTAGTCTGTGTTTTTCGTTCCCGATCATACAAATTTGGTGCCGAAACCCGGGACTTTTGCGGAATAGCTGAGTACCTACATTCCAGTATTTCGCGTTTGTTCCTTTCGTTCATTCGACGATGAGTTCCAACGCGGTCATCTCCGTTCGTGGAATGGAGATCTCAGCTGAAGTCGTCAAGAGTTTTAAGGCCAATCAAAAGGCGCTTTATAAAACACTCTGTTCATGGGCGACTAAAGCCCAGTCGTCGTTGAAGATGTCACAATGTTCCAAGGAGGCCCGATCACGTGCGGGCGATTTAGCGAAAGCTGCTGACGACCTGTTTTCGCGGATCGAATCCGCCGATTTCGATGGGGACGTAAGTGAATTGCTTTTATCCCAAGTAGCCGATCTGCAAGTGGCGTTAGAGATAGGACTACCCACACCGACTTTGAAGCCTTCAGGATGTTTTTCGGAAAGTTCTAATGATCGGAGCAAACTCACGTTCGATGCAGTAAAATACATGAATGTTATGCTGCCTACAGTTCCATTGTACGATGGGGACATTACGAATTTCGCCTTATTTCGTGGTTTATACGATCGAGCGGTTCACAATGTACCGTACCTACCGGACGAGATTAAATATCAGGCGCTCGTCGAGAAGCTGGTTGGTCAGGCTCGTTCGGCCCTTACTAGTCATCGTTCCGACGGATCGGACTATCAGGCTCTTTATAACTCCTTGATCGCGGAAAATTCCGGTCGATATCGTCTCGCACGTCGATCCTTTTCGAACCTTAAATTCGTACCTACTATCAAAGAAAATGATGCGCAGCAGTTGGAAGCGTTCCTGAGTGCGGCCCGGTCTTGGATCCGTTCAATGGAAGAGGTTGAGACACACAACCTCGAGTCGTTCCTGCTGTTTGAGGCCATCTTCGCTCGCATCGACACCACGCTGGGGGATAAATTTAATCGTCAAGAAATGGAGGTCGAGGATGTGGTTCCGACTCATCGGAAACTGCTGGAGTTCCTAGACAAGGAGCTCAAGATCGCTCAAATGATCCCTTCGACCTTTCAGGGTTCATTTGATCGTGATAAAAAATCAAATTCGGCTCAAAGACAGGCCCGTCGATCATCCCCTACTCCTCATTTGTTGAGCATTCAGGAAGATACTCTTCGACTCCGGTGCCACTATTGCGAGGACCACCATTTCCTATATCGCTGCCCCAAGTTCTTCACCGTTCCCGTGGAAAAGAAGTGGGAATTCGTTCGCCTACACAAGCTCTGCGAGAACTGCTTTTCCTACCGACATGACAACGTTCAAGACTGTCCTTCTCGACGACGTTGCGGCTGTGGACGAAGACATCATGCCTGGCTTCATCGTTCAAAAAGGGAGGTAATGTCGAGGGGGGCTCAGGGTCTTCCTCCCCAATCTGATAGTTCAAAGGGGGGATCGTGCCAGAGGCGCAATTCGCCTGTCTTGGCACAGTCACCACCGGTTACGAGCACACCGGCCCTCTCTGAGATCAACTTGTGTGAGTGGGCCTCGGAGGAGGTCGGGGGCTCAGAGGTGGCTGACCCTCTGTTCCGTTCGGCTAGATCTTTTACCGATTGCGAATGAGGCTGCCCCACTGGATGGGATCGGGCCGATCCTCCGACCCGTTCTGTCCGGAGTGATTGGTCTGATCCCTCCAGGGGGAAAGATGCTATAATAATCGATCCTTGTTCAAGTCGCACTAAAATATTCGTTCGTTCCAATAGGGCCCATTGCATTGATCATAATAACCGATCCGGTCCCACAGGTAGGATGTTCGATCCTAAGTTCCCAGGCAGTAGCTCGGCTGCCGCTCTAGGTAGGCGCATGTTCGTACCTAGGACCACTGAGGAAGGGGGCCCCACTCCGTTGAAACCTTGCGGTGATATACCCAGGAGTGGAGCTTCCCATTGCACTACTCAGCTGGTTAGTTCTAAGTTAGTTCATAGAAGTCCCTCTTATTTGGTGCAGCCTTTCCCAGTAGGCGTTAGGTCAGGCGCACAAGACGAGCCTCGACCGTCGAACGTAGCGAGACACCTTCCGGAGTCTCATGCGTTCAGTAGTAGGGAAGTTAATTTCCGGGACCAAGTTAGTTCAGGCGCTCAGCTAGTGGCGGGAAGTTCTCTTCCAGCGCTAGGTTCATTATCTAGATCATGCATTAGGCGTCCACGATCAGGAGGCTTAATACCTACCGCACTGGTGCACGTGTCAAAAGGGGAAAAGGCTAGGGGCCTTGTGGGGCGCGCGCTCCTGGACACTGGGTCGGAGGTTAATATAATCACCTCTAAATTTTGTCGAGCGCTCAAATTGAAGGTTTTCCCCTCAGAACGACGCATAGTGGGAGTAGGGGGAAATTCGCACGCTGTTCCGGGATTTACTTCATTCGGACTGTTCACACGTTCAGGTAGGCACATTTCAGTCACCGCTTTCGTCTTAGACGAGGTGACTGCTCCTATCCCGTCAAGCAGTTTCTCTATCGATCGGTGGCCCCATATCTGGGAGTTAGGGTCTGAATTGGCTGATCCGACTTTTTATACTAGGGGTGAAGTTGACCTTTTACTAAGCGCCGATCTATTCATACAGCTCATAGAAGTGGAACGCGTACCTCCGGTGGGTAACTCACCATGGTTGTTACGTTCTGAAGTAGGCTGGTTGGTGCTAGGTCGAATCGAATCACAGAAGGGGCAGATAGTGAAGTTCGTGGATAAGAATCACCTTCAGTGGTTCATTCCTACCGAAGCCCCTTGTCAAGTTTTTCCCTTAAAGTCCGAAATTAGCGCTCGTTCCAATCCCGCTCTAGTGAGTACAACACAGCCGGCATGGAAGGACGTTCGGTCAGCTGAATATCGTAAGTGGGCCATTCAGGACATTATTAGAGCACTTCAACTAACCTTGGGTGGAGGCAGTGTACGAAAGGGAGAACATTCAAGGGAGGCCACTGCTCCACCTAAGGAACGTCGCTCCCCTCCTCCTCGTTCAGGAGTGCCACTTTTTCATTCCAAGGGTGCTCTGTTAGATCCGGTACGTAATTTATTCTCGGTAGTGCCCCCTGTGGAGTTCTCATCAGTTAGTCCACCATTGTTCAGTTTGGTTTCAAGGGGGGTAGTACCTAATAAGGTGAGTTTTGGATCCCTGAGTTCTGCACACATACAGGTTCAGAGTTCCGTTCACGAAACCGACGTACTTCTTAAGCGAATGTTCGAGATCGAGTCAGTCGAGGAGGTGGAGCCTTGGACACCTGCCGAGCGGGAGGCTGAGAACATTTTCTTAGATCAGGTGCGCAGGGACGGTTCAGGTAGGTACACCGTTCCATTGCTACTTGCCCAGGATCGGAATTCGCTAGGTCATTCTCGATCAATAGCCCTACGGCAACTTTACAGATTGGAAAGCAAATTTAGGCGAAATCCTGATCTCGTTCCACCGTATAAAAGGTTCATGAATGAGTATGCCGCTCAGGGTCACATGAGACCTGTCGATCCCCCGGTGCCGGGTCTAGCTCATTATTATATGCCTCATCATGCAGTTCGTCGCCTGGGGGACCCAGCAGATAAGATCCGTGTCGTTTTTAATGCGTCCCAGCGGACAGCAAATGGTCGATCACTGAACGAAATTTTACATGTGGGTCCGAAGTTACAACCAGACATTTGTGATATTCTCCTCCGATTCCGCTCGTTCCCCTATGTGTTCATTGGCGATCTTAAACAAATGTTCCGCCAAATTTTACACCCGAGAGAGGATCAAGATCTTCTCCGTATTGTCTGGAGAGATTCCCCGGATGACCCTGTTCAGGATTTTGCGCTCTGTACAGTCACTTATGGTACAGCTCCGGCTCCGTTCCTGGCGAACCGGACCTTGAAACATTTGGCAGAGACTCAGGCCAAAGACTACCCCAGGGCCTCTATAGTTCTACTCGAGCAAACCTATGTGGATGATGTTCATGGAGGAGGTGCCTCGATCAAAGAAGCACGTGAGGTTAGGGACGAACTTATTGCTCTGGTAGGCTCTGCAGGTTTTGAGATGCGAAAGTGGGCCGCTAATCACCCCGATCTGCTTCAGGGTATTCCCCAAGATCATTGCCTGATATCGGGCGAAACAGTGGACTTGGATCCCACAGAAGGCACGCTCCTTAGAATGCTAGGAGTGGCCTGGGACCCCCGTACTGATACGTTCTTCTTCAAGGTACCAACCACACCTGTAGTTCGAACCAAGAGGGAGCTGGCTAGTGAGGTCGGTAGAATTTATGACCCCGCGGGCTGGGTCATGCCGGTTTCGGTCTTCGCTCGAATGATCCAGCGTGAGGTGTGCCATGCACGTTTTGACTGGGACGATCCACTTCCCTCTCCTTGGTTACTGATTGGTCGAACATTGCTAGATCCATCGATACGCTCTCAGAGCTGAAGATTCCCCGTCACGTTCAGGTTTCTAGTCCCATTCAGTGGCTAGTAGGATTTGCGGACGCCTCTGAAAAGGCATATGCAGCTGTGGTTTATCATGTTTGCGCACAAGGAGGTTCATTTGTGACCCGGCTAGTCACCGCTAGAGCTCGAATTGCCCCCATAAAGCAGGTTTCAATACCTAGGCTAGAACTGCTCGCTGCCGAATTGCTCGGAAAGACCATGAGCAAGATTCGGCCACAATTCGCTCATGCTCAATTGGTTGCGTGCTCTGATAGCACAATCGTTCTGTCCTGGCTCACAGCCGACCCAGCGCCGTTATGGAAAGTATTTGTGGGAAACCGTGTAGCCAAAACTCTCTCTTGTTTGCCCCAGGAGCTTTGGTTCCACGTTCAGACGCAAGACAACCCCGCTGATATAGCATCTAGGGGAGCCCTGCCCAACAAACTGATCAAGAATGAGCTTTGGTGGAATGGTCCCTCATTGGTTGCGCTCAGACCGGTCCTTGTGGCCTATTTGCAGAATTAGGCCCCAACCTCAGTCAAACGAGTGTGGCTGAGGAGATCAGGACGGTGAGGTCGCATGCCACCGCTCTGGAGACAACTGACGAGTTGGAGAAAAAATTCAGCTCATTCGGTCGGCTTAGAAGAGTGGTTGCCTGGATCTTACGTTTCGGACGAAACTCCCGCGTTCGAAGAGTTAGGTGTGCAACAGTTCAGAGAACGCCGATCGAACCATTGGCAACTGAAGAGCTGCGGGCAGCTGATCTAGTTTTAGTACGACGCGCACAAAGTCGACACTTTCAGGACATTTATTCCGCCTTAGACCGTTCCACTCCCCGTACCAAGCTCATGAGACAACTCGCTATATTTCGATCACGAGAGGGCATCATTAGAGTGGGGGGCCGTTTGGAGCATAGCAGTAGCGCATTCGAGACTAGGCATCCAGCACTTTTACCAGCCAAGGATCCGCTCACCCAACTTATCATTCGTCAGGCTCATGAGAGCTGTTTGCATGTCGGTCCGAGGGCGACCCTAGCTCACCTGCGTACGAAGTTCTGGATTATAGATGGTCGGAATGCGGTCGCTAGAACTCTCGCAAAGTGCACCCGCTGCTTTTCGATCAAGCCCATAGCCTTTCAACCAGAAATGGGTCAGCTCCCATTAGGGCGGGTTCAGGGAACGTTCACATTCGATCAGGTCGGCATTGATTACGCCGGCCCATTTTCGGTCTCCGTAAGTGGGTCTCCGTGGGGCACGAAAAGTAGAAATGTACTTGGCCGTGTTCGTTTGCTTTGCCACCAAGGCGGTGCACTTAGAAGTAGTTATGGATCTGAGCACCGACAGTTTTCTGCAGTGCCTGGAAAGATTTATCGCTCGAAGAGGGGTGCCCTCCGTCATTTGGTCGGACAACGGTCGCAATTTTTTGGGGGCAGCCAACCTCCTTAGGAACATTAGGATTGCGCTGGAGACAGGCGTATCGATCACGCTTGCCGAACGTTTGGCTGCTAGGGGGGTGAGCTGGAAGTTCATACCACCAAGGGCTCCTCATTTTGGGGGGTTATGGGAAGCTGCGGTCAAGTCAGCAAAGCGACTTATTAGGGTAAATTTGCGCGATCATACGGTCAATTTCCAAACGTTCAGCACTATAGTGGCTAAGGTCGAGGCCATCCTTAATAGTCGGCCTCTTGTGTTCCAATCCGCCTCGCCGATGATATCCTCGTTCTTACACCAGGTCACTTCTTGATACAAAGACCACTTACTGCTCTCCCGGAATCTGAAGGCTGCCTGGACTCCAGCTCGCGCCTTATTCCCAAATGGCGGTTTGTGAACCAGACCGTACAGGGCTTCTGGAAGAAGTGGAGTAAGGAGTACCTGCTTGATCTGCAGGCACGGGCCAAATGGAATACTCCTGACCGACCCCCTGTTTTAGGAGATGTAGTGTTGATCATGGACGACAATCGTCCACCGCTCTCTTGGCCCATGGGCGTGATTACCGATCTTCATGCTGGGTCTGATGGTATTGTTCGGGTAGCCAAAGTTAGGTCCTCCAATGGAGAGCTGACACGTCCATTGGTCAAGCTTTGTCCCTTGCCCAAGGAGCAGTCCGAATGACGGGCGTCATTGGGGGGGGAGGATGTTCGGACGTAGGTACATAAACGCCCGAAGTAGTGCGTCTGGTGTCCGCTCGAGCGCTAGCTGCGGCTAGCGGGTTCGATCAGATCATGCTGTTTTTTGGGTCTTAGAACGAACGAATATAATTGTGATTATATTAGTAAATTGCAGCAAGCATCGCGTCAGCCATAGGCGGTGCAATTTCGGTCTGTCGGTCCAGAGTTTTGAAATACGTTCTTTCATGTAGTTCTTTGGGTTTTGCAAACCTGAGCTCCTCTCGAACGGCAAGATGGCGTTCAACCTCCGAAAGGGAAAGTTGTGAAAAGTTTTATCGTTGTTATAAATATTATCCAAGTTAATCGTTCTTACCCGTTCTGTAATTAAATTCGCTCAAGTGAA